>JAWQUT010000025.1:2631275-2646657 GCA_033807755.1 Ellobium chinense | reverse complement strand
TGTGTGTGTGTGTGTGTGTGTGTGTGTGTGTGTGTGTGTGTGTGTGTGTGTGTGTGTGTGTGTGTGTGTGTGTGTGTGTGTGTGTGTGTGTTAAAGAGAGAGGAGGAGATTAAAAATAAGCCGCATTAATATCATCATCACTATCATCAGACTTTTTTTTTTTTAATATTTCAATAAAATCTATCGCAGAAATATTGAGTGTAGCAAAATGCAAGAAAATGCAGTAGACGATGGTTTAAACAAAGTCCGCGAGACCAGAAGATTTATGTTTGCTTGATAGGCAGTGCGTGCTTACAGAAATGTCTTGGCCTTAAGATAAATCTCTCAATGGAACCCGCTCAGTTCCAATAACCTTAACAACAACAACAACAACAACAACAACAACAACAACAACAACAACCCGTCAAAAGTGACCGGAAGTGAAACTCACTCAGAAGCTCTCATTCAGTATTCGCTGGACCTACATTCTTATGATTCATAATAAAATTAATATATTGTTAAATCCGGAAGAAAAATTCTGCATCAACCAATGAATGTGGATGTTTCAAATCGCATCATTCAACCAACCAACCAACCAGATTCCTCGGTAAATTTTATGCTCATTGTGATTCGTTCACGGAAGTTGTGTTCCTAACAAACCCGGAAGTAATAGATATGTCGACCAATAGAAGTGAATATTTCAGTCATGTTTCTCGACATTAATCAGAATGAGGGTGATTTTGCCACGGACGCTGAACTTTGACTTCCTGGTTCTTTCATACGTTGCTTTGTGAAATATAGACCACGTGATTGAGGTTAACATTTACTGAACTTCACTGCATTTCAAACCATGTAGCATCACGGTTCCCTACCGACCACTGGCCCAGCAAAATGTGAGGCAGTGCGTGCCCTTAGGCGAATCAGAGATGTAGAGTAAAGAGATTGATTGATTATAGCCCTAGTCCGTAGTTCACGCCCATTCCTGTTATTTCGCTATTATAATTGTCAGACTTAACATTGATACAGTATAGAGGCGAACTAGATCATTGCTCTTCTTCTTCAGTGACTTTCTTCTTCGTTTCCTTCTCAGCTTCATCATCATCGTTATCATCGACAACATTATTGTATAGGATACAAACATCATGATGTCATTTTGATGCAGTACCTGCAGGCCTGTTTGCATTCTGACATTTTTTTAAAAATTCTTTTTAGACATATATTGTTCATTGATATTTGCAAAAGTTTATTGAATTACTTGATGTCATGGAGACATCATTGTTGTAAATTTCTTTCCTTCTTTATTCCATATCTACTCAATGAGTTGCATGTACCAACTTCTGCCCAACATTATCATCATACATACTGAAATATACTGCTGTGTCGTGTTTGCTTTGTTTCTTATTTCTCATTTATTATACATGCAGCTGTGCTGGTTTTTTGTTTGTTTGTTTATTTATGTATTTGCCATGCATATTCATACTTGACTGTTCACATATTGCTATGCTATAATCTGGGTTTCAAAATGAATAAATTGAAATGTGGAATTGAATTGTTACTGTCCCTTTGCTCCTTATCTTTGTCTTTAAATTGCACAACACCGATCCTACCTTTCATGACCTTTCGCCTTTTTCTTACGACATTCTTGTATTAATCCTTAACAAATAGAGAAGGGGAGTGGGTGGTGGGATCACTTTAATGGTGACTTGATTGATAGTATTAGTGATTAAAGCCAATTTCACATTGTCTTCTTTCAGGTCCCTTGATTCTGATGCTTTCGAGGAGGAAGAGACCACCTTCTGTAACAAGGCGTCTGTAACCAGCTCTGTTAATGTGGGTCCGCAGTGGCGAAACTTCTTCAAAGTCGAGGAGTTCGACTAAAAATTACCCACGTTGGTCCCGCGTTGATCATCAAGACCGTCATGAAGATCTTCAGCAGAATGTTGTCTATTGGAAGTTGCAACTGGCTTGTGGAAGAAATACATTATATAAGTGGGATTACTGGTCAGGAGAAATTGAGCCGCAACCCGAAAGGAAACGAGGGATAGAAATGAGTGCGTCATGTTACTTTCAGCCTGAGATAAGACGTGCTGGTCTGTGGGCTTTAAGTGCCAAACGCTGTATAAAGTGGAGGTACACTGTTAAAGTGAAAATATCTTTCAGATACTTGCTTGATGATATGGAAAGAACAAACTTATTCTCAGGTCAGTTTCTAGATCGTATCGCAATGCTGGGGCGGAAGATGAGACAGGCAAAGTCTTAGATGACTGAAATCGGCACATGGAGCCCGGCTGCTGTCAGGGTGAACCGAACAAGGAATTGAAGATCTTCAGGTCTGTGTTAAAAAATCTCCCGCCTGTAGGATCTGTGTACAGAAATGTACAGACGTGTACAAATACTTTATGTACAAGACTGACAAAAGTGTTCATGTAAAACTCGTCATGTTCACGTGTGCTTTACACCCATCAGACCTTTTTGGGGATACACACACACACACACACACACACACACACACCACACACACACACACACACACACACACACACACACACACACACACACACACACACCTCGCTGAGTACTGACTGAACTGTATGCCAAGAGAGATGTTTTATATGGTCTACCCATAGCACATGAGGACGAACTGGCGATGCACCATGTCATGTTTACGTGATCTTTTGATAGCGGAAGTCAGAGAAAGGCGAAACAGTTAAAAGTAATCTGATCAGTCTAGATAGATAATATACTTTCTGAGAAAGTCCATTGACAGTGTTTGCTTCGGGCAGAACATGGAGCTGAGACAGAACATTTTCAATGGGTTAAAACAGGAGTAATTCCAAAGCAATATAGATTTTACTTTGTCCAAACACAACAGTATTTAAAATCAAGTATGATCGTGGAAATGCTCATCTAAACAATGCATCGAATGGACTGTTGAGAAATTTTGAATTGTAAATACTGTTACTATTCATTTTAAACCACTATTAGAAAATAACATGATAATGATTTGCGTAGTGCACCGCAATTTGTTCAGTCGTCTCCCTTGTCAACAACTTCGGCGTTGCAATTCAATGCTTTCACTGAACTTTCCAGAGGAAACAAAATCTGGCAAATATTTACGGCATGATCTGTTTTTTGTCACCGGTAAGATCCTCACGACATGGATAACATTGCACCGTGAAGCGAAGGAAATACATTTTCAGTAATATGAGTAAAGAGTAAATCCAAACCAATTACAGGGCTACAGTTCCCAATCTTCCACTGAACTCCTCAGAAGATACTAAATGGTTTGGTCTGTTGTTGTTGTCATCACCAACATCTCGCCCATAAGACATGGACAAAACTGCACCGTGACCTTAGTAGGATATCACATCCATCCCCAAACACAACTCTGTCCATTCTGACGCTGCATCATCCCATTTCACATACTGGGATATCGCTTCCTACTGCTCTTGGCTTCAATGACAACTGATTGACCAGCGAAATCAACTCAACCATCTCTCCCTTCCTCTCTTTGGAAAACCACTCTCTGAAATTTCGTGTAGCGAAAGTCAAACTTGTTCATGTTCAATGAGGAACCTGCTTTACGTCAATTACGGAGTCACGAACTTCAGATCTCCATGACTAATTCCGGGCCACAAAGCCTGTGTCATTACTGTACGGTCAGTTCAAGTGTTTCCACTAGATAGCTTGAATACATCTTGATGTTGATGGGCCAAAAAAATTTTAAATCTTTGTCATTTTCATCTTTTGAAATCTCAGATGAATGACATGCTTGTCTGAAGATGAGCTGGAGTGCAACAATAAGACGCTGGGAAGATTCCCATAAATGTGCTACCATAGTTAGGAGAGGCCATATACTGCGCCAGATGGTGTTGTAGGCTCAAAGGCCCTCGTGAGAGACTCCATGACGGTCGCAGCTGAGCAGACCGCCAACCAAACTTAATCGAGATAAAATATATGACCAGTAGCCGCTGGAGGTGGATTGAAGTGGCCCTACGTATCTTACAAATTGAATGTGAGACAGGAACCACCAGGAGTTTGCTCCATTGATTGCATGATTCATGCCACACAGAGTGAAATCTCGTGGTGAAAATGGCTCAGAACGACGGTCTTTGAGGCTTCGGTTTCGGCTTGTTTATGGAATCAAAATTGTTTACATTTTGAAGAGTGCTGTAGTTGTATTTATTTCCTTAAATGATACCTGCAGTATACCACTTGATTCTTTCACACCCAAGCCAATGATGGCTCTCCAGGTTCATTGATCCTACGTAAGAAACAGTTGAATGCAGCATCAAGCCAGCGACATCGCAGCGTTTGTCCACCTGCGTCAACAAGAAAGTTATCGATGTGACAGAATATTTGGATCCCCATTCCTGATTGGCCAGTACTTTATCCCCTCCACCATTCTGTCCTTATATTTTCAAAATTCCAGATTGATGGAACTTTGCATCATCCGGATATTTTCTTCCTATGTGTGTTAAATTCAGCGTTGTCTAGATACACTCCTTTGGCAGAACCACAATGCGAAAAAGAAACACAAGTTTATTTCAGAGATTTAGTTAGTAATAACTGTGTGATATCAAGTCATTTGTTAATGAATGTGTTGACATTCATTCTTTGCAGTAGACATTTCATAACATTTCAAACAAAAGTAAGTTAAACGTTTTTGGGGAGAGATAATTCCAGTTCCAGGCTTAAAACATTCGAAGGGAGTTTTCTGTCGTTGTTGTTTTTGTGTGTGTGCGTGTGGACATAAGAGGCGGTTTCAATAAATTAACATCGATTTCTTCACTGATAAGATCCAGCGCTATCAAGGACATACACTTAGCCCCTGGTCATTGATTTCATGGAAAGGGCTTTTGTCTTTTCACCGCCGCAATCAATTTTTGTCCCAGGGGAGCTGTCGACTGTTGACACTGAATTATGACCACGGCTTTCAGTAATGGACAACCAACGGAATCTTTTTGTCCGGAGTCTTTCGTCACTTGTAATGAACAACAAGATCAGCATCATGGAGAATCTATAACCTGAGGATTTAGAACTTCTTCTGCAAGTAACATCTGCACCATGGAAGCCGAAATGTGCATCTGTCTGCAAAGAGAACAAAAAATCATCTGCATTCAGGATGGGGAAGAAAGGGGAGGTGGGGATTGAACGTTGGAATTTGCTTATGATGTCCACATGATAAAAGAGTTTACTATTCTGTGGAGAAAGCCAGTGATTAGTCTGTCTGGAAAAAAACGTTGAATGAACCTTCCCAGCGAAGTATCGGAAAGGAAATTATTTATGGACTTCCTCGGGAAGTGTACGTCGCAGAAGGCTCTTCTAAACTGTGGCTTCGCCAATGTGGCTCATGCATTCTTAGAACCTCTGTTCAGTTACCACTTACTGCAGGAGGTTTTAGACGGGTAACACAGACTGGCACTGAAGGAGTACCTGACCTTTGAATTTACCAATATCTTCTGTGGCAGGGTATCTCCAGCACCTGTCCGACCTCGCTGTGAATGAAGATCTTCATTTATGAGGTTTCGAAGATTTCTCACGCAAACGTTCTGAAATGATGACATAGACCCTCTGTCATCTTTGCAACACGTGCCAGCTGAATATGTAAAACTGCAAAATTCATATTTTTTGCAACTGATGACAAGCACAGCAATGTCATTTTATGTTCTCAAATTGCACTAATCACTAATTATGTTATGGTTGTGAATGCACTCTTACACACTATCTAACACTATTCGTGCTACACACACAGAAGTCCCTAAAGTAAGAATCGAAAGTCAGTGAGCTTTGAGAAATGTGAGTCCCTTAGCAACCTTGCCAGTTCCATGGAATAGACAGCGAGGGATGACTCGGGCGGATTTGGGACGACTGTGAAGACATGGTGAGACATCGAACTCTGGTATCTAACAAAGCAATTCCTTTATCGCTTTGACTCAGCTTGCACAGATGTTGCAATCATATCCACACTGAAGTTGTACGTTTCAAGTCTTGGGGGTTTCCTAATTGTCATACGCATACTTTAGGATAATGAGATATGGTGCATAAGACACAGCGCGCATAATGGTAACTGTGCATCTTTTTTTTTTTGAAATGCACGGACCAACACGGCTCGATACTGGGTGACATGAATAATAAAAATAAATTGTGTCATCTGTTCGAGTCTGGGAAATCGTAAGGTGGACAGTCTCTTCAAGAAATACAGTAGTTGAGGTTAGAGTGAGTGTAGTGAAAATGGAACTCGAGCAAGCTGAGTCAAAGTTGTCCTGGAATGGCTTTTTGAGGCACCAGCAAGTAAATATATTTCCTTGGAAAATCTGCAGTAGAGAAGAGAGAGAAATGCTGAAACTTACAGACAATCTACTGCGGTGCTGAGGCTGATGAGAAATTCATTTACATTCGTTTGCCATAAGCTGATTACTGGTCATCTTCAGGGTTCCTGTGTTTAGTGTTCGGTACAATAGCCTTGCGAACTTCATGAATATTTATGTGAATAGTGAGTGGTTTCTCTTCATTCTGCGAGCAAGTTGTGAATGCCCTGCGGATACTGTGGGGTTCCTGCGTGCGTGAAATGCATCCATAATGCCGCTGATGCTAGAAAGAATGGCTGTTAACTGTTAATTACAACGTGCAAACTGTTCTTCTTATTTTTTTTTTCTTTCGCTAGTTATGTGCAAAGAGCAATATTAATGTCTCAGTTGTGCTTGTCAGTAAACATGAAGCCCAAACATGTAAAAGAAAAGCCAGCAAGATCTCAGGTAGAGATATTTGAAGAATAATTTCCGGCTGAAGCGTGGCTTTGGAAAACTTGTTGCAAATAAATTCATCTGCTACCCAATATTAAACTTAAAGAAAATAAGCGACCATATTGACACATATTTGGAAGAAATATTAATTTGAAACTGACAGTGCTGTGGAATAAACTTATCAGTTATATAGATTTCTGACAACTTCATGAACTAAATTTCGACGACCACCATGTAAGGCTAGCGGCCATCTTGACCTATATATTGAAGGAATCTCAATTTGAAACTGGCAGTGAATGACTTAATCTGCAACAGGGATTTTTTTAACACTTCATGAACCAAAATTTCAGCAACCAAAATGTAAACATAGCGACCATCTTGACCCACATTTTGAAGAAATCGTGATGTGATATTGACAGTATTGTCGAATAAGTTGATTAGCAACAAGATTTTCTGAAAACTTTGTGAACTAACTTTGAAGCCACCAAAAACTGACGTAATCAAGTTTTGAAACCACTTCACTCTTAGTCTGCAATGTTACGACAAAGGGCTGCATGAGCAGTGAGACCATTTATTTTTGGTAGAGACAAGCTACTGCCATAATGGGGAAATATTTTACCGCCGTCCAGCGGTTAGCAGACTCCCAAGGGTCATTGCATCATAGCAAGGTTGGCAGGCAAGTTTTGTTTTCGTTATTGAGTGCTGGAACATGAAGAATGGTATAAACTCACCCTTAAATTTTGTTACTTTTTATTTATAAACGGCACATGGCAACTAGTCTATACTTCTTGTCAGATATTTATCTTGCCGGCCCGTAATCGCTGTATTAATTTTCTATTGTAAATTTCTTTGCCCTTCACCATCTTCAGCCATCTCTTTGAGATTGGTAAAAATCCAGAACCATGAAATCGGGGACGATAAAAGATACATTAAAAGTATTATTGTTCCTGTCTTGGAACCCTTGAGGACATCCAGATGCAGTTCTGTTGTAAAGAACTGCAGATTATCAAGGTCTTTTTAGCCCCCACCTCCATTATTTTCTACTGTGTATGTGTTTGTGAACCCCGCGGGTCGCCATTTTAAATCGGTTGGCCATCGGGACATAATAATTACTGGATCTAAGGGATGTGGTTTTTATCTCCTGTTTTTTTGGTGGGTTTTTTTCTTTGGTACCCTAACTAAACATTATCACCTTTTTGTCAAAGATCCCAATTATGCTTGTGCTTGTAAATTTTGTGTGTTTCCACCTGTCCATGCAAGATGAATTTCTGTTCTATAGCCCCTCAGAGACAAAACTGAGAACAAACTGATTTTCATACAGTTCTTGTATATTAGCTTGTGCAAGTTGAAGCCAGAATACCTAAGTATTCGTATTATCAACTGCACCCATTCTTCAAATGGGATCGCATGCCTCAACAGCGAATTTCGGATAAAATGGGGTCTTTGGCTTGTGAACTCTGCCCAAGGGAAGCAATACAACTATTGTTTGGTCAAATTCAAAACAACAACTGGCAATCACCAGAAACTTTACAAAGACGAATTAGTTTTCAAGTTATGTTATGCCTCCCTAAATAGACAAGAAAAAAAACCTGAAGTCGCCATGCAACTCGACATAGACAAAAAATTGGGGCATGTCAGATTTCATGTGATGCAGGTGGCTTATAGAAACGCATAGGCGTTACAGAATTAAAGAGTATGTGACCAATGAGAGACGTGACTGTTCACCTTTTTTTTTTCTCTCAGCATATTTACCTCCACAAGCAAAGAGGCTTTCATCTAGAACTGTTATTATCAGGGTTTAGTTTATAAACTCATGTTACGAGTATATTGGAACTTTGTCACGGGTTCTTCAGTTTTGTCACTGAGTTNGGGGGGGGGGGGGGGGGGAGAAGGAAGAGGGCTTTGCTTTGGCTCATATTTATTATTCTGAAATGGAAAGGTTTCAGGGTAAACGTGAGCACTTACATTTTTTAAGAGTCAAAAATCGAAACTTGGGTGAGCATTTAGCTAATATGTATTTTTTTTTTTAAAATTGTATGCCAGTGAACAAAATAATATTCACATGAATGAAAGATAGACTGTAAGGTTTTTTTTTTCACCTGCAGAATGCAAAACAACCTGGGACAATAAGAAATTATGCCTGTAGGCTTCACGTTTTTGCAGCATTAGCTGTTCGATCCATCTGGGTCATGCAAGAAATTATTAAATGCAATAATCCTGTAGTTTTCTAGATCGATAGGATACGTGCCTAACAAAACTCAACAGCTATGTACACTATAGAAAAGGCTCGAAAGAAAGGCAAACAATAGTGTTCTAAATTAATTCCTAACCTGGAGGCTTGTTCTGATTGATGCTACAAAATCTCTGCGCACATGCAGTTTTTTGCTTCAGCGACCATTTCGTCGTTCATCTCACGAAAGGACGTATGCGATATTTGCTTCTTTGTTTTTCAGGAGAGGGTTTTAAAATTTCAGTGAGATTTATCATTGATAACACATGCCCAATCATAAATGTTATATACTGTGTCTACGAAACTATTAGAGCTATAGGTACGCCACTTTATGAGAATATAAATTTTGCTTTGGGCTTTCGGAATGTAGTCTCAGCTCAAAACGCTCAAAATGTCGCATACGCCCTTTCGTAAGATGGGCGACGATTTGAGCGAAGTATAAAGCTTTTTTTTTTAAAGCCAAAAAAAAATGATATCACGTTATGCCTTGAAGCCTTTCCGTTTCTACGTTCTTCACCTGGTCCACGTATTGACGAAATTATGCATATATTTATGTTTATAACGTGCACCTTTGAATTTTGAATGAGATGTGGTGAGACTTTATGATTTCACTTGTTTTCTTGTTGGAAGTGATGACAATATGCAAAATATGCAATCGTAATATTTTCTAACTTATAGTGTATTGTTGATAGATCAGCTGCCTGTAGCAGTTCACTGTGGCAGGAAAACAATTTATACAGGATATGTCAGCTACTTGCTAGAATGAGCACATGAGTGGTACAAATCATGTCGTTCTGTGCTTGCTTGAAATTTGTTGCGGGAGGTCTGTATGGAGTTGTAAATGATTAAAAGTGTTGCGAGAGATATTGGTGTGCTCAGAGTTGGGGTACTACGAATGTGCAGTAAGATATAATGGTAAGTGTGAGTTTCTGTTGATAGAGAGAGAATGTTACAGAATATTTTGATGTGCTGCAGTTGCTAGTAGGAAGTTTAAGATACCTGTTGAGTAGTTGACTTTAGCAAAAGATTGCAAGTGAAATTGCGTTCAAGAGGTAGGTGTTAAGCTATTGATGTTGCAAAACAATTGCAAGAGACTGAGTGTGGTATGGTGTGGCTGCTATCCTATAAAAAAAAAATACAAACGGATGTTATGTTGTGGGTGCTTGAAACTGTTGTTAAGAGCAACGTGTTACTCTATTCTATCTCGAGAGCTGCCGCAAGGGGCATCTGCCCTGCTATGATGGTTGCTTCAGTAGTATAATGTTATGAATAGTCCAGGTCTTGTGATTGTTAGAGAACTGTCTCTGGGTCCACATTCATCGGTGTAAGTTTTAAAGATGCTTGGAAACTGTGGAAAGAGAAAAGTGTTATCCAGCTTCCTGAGGGAGCTATCGCAAGATATATCTGCGCTTCTGTGATGATTGCTTCAGTTGTGTAAAGTGTTATGAACACTAAAAGTCTAGTGATCTCCAGGAAACAGCCCCAAGGCTCAGTGGGAGTAATTTTAAAGTTGCTTGAAGCCTACTGCAATAGAAAGGTATTATACAACTTTCTATGGGGGGCTATCGGAAGAGGCATTGGCTCTGCTCGGGTGGGTGCTCCAGAATAAAGCGTTGTGAATATTATAAGTCTTGTGATGTGACTGTTAAGAAACTTCCACATGGGTCACTGTTTTGGATCTCAATATAAAAGTCCGCATTAACCCAATACACTTTTCCACACAATTCTGCGGTTTTGAAACAAACAGGCCAGTAGATCAACCAAAGATTTGAAGCTTAATAAGAAATTAAATAAAATGAACTATTATAGCATTTTTAGATAGACATTTTATTTTGGCGGCTTATAAGGAAACAAAAGATAACTGTTGATGAAATGGTGTAGTCTAGCGTGTGAACAGCAGTGTCGGCTCATGACCTCTAGAACCATCACCTCTACTCTCCTCGCTGGATTGGGTTTGGTATTTGTATTGTTGGAATTAAAATTGTATATGTGTGTGTGTGTGTGTGTGTGTGTGTGTGTGTGTGTGTGTGTGTGTGTGTGTGTGCCTGTACGTACGTATGTGAGTGTGTATGAGTGTGTGTGTATTGTGTGTTGTTTGTGTGTTGTTTGTGTGTGTGTGTTGTTTGTGTGTGTGTGTGTGTGTGTGTGTGTGTGTGTGTGTGCCTGTACGTACGTATGTGAGTGTGTATGAGTGTGTGTGTATTGTGTGTTGTTTGTGTGTTGTTTGTGTGTGTGTGTTGTGTGTGTGTGTGTGTGTGTGTGTGTGTGTGTGTGTGTGTGTGTGTGTGTGTGTCTTTATCATAATTCCACCCGACACTGCATAGACTGCACTTTATGATGAACCGACATTGCGTGTGAGTTGCTCAGTTTAAAGGAAATAGTACAAGCTGTAATGGCCTTTCCAGAAATGCACTTTTGTAGCCCATAAATCTGCAGACGGGGAGAGATTGTGGAAAAGTGAAAGAGAAAAAAACGGAAGCGAGAAAGAAAAATGATGTCCTGCCGTTTGTTAATTTAACGAAAAACTCACTCAGCTCCAAAGCCCCCACCCTAGTTCCCCCCTTTTCGACCCCAGTTTCTGTCCACTTCCACGTGTCCAGCCTTTGATCTATATGCAGCTTCGCAAAGCACCATTCTCGCAGGCCACTTTTTTCCCGTAAGATAAACCAAATAGCATTCAAGTTAAAAACAAGAACACAACACAATAATATGACATAATGAATTTCCTGTGTGATTTGACCGGGCAAATCATAACTTGATTGAAATTGATGTTATGTTCTAAAAGGAAAAGGCCACATCTTATCCCCAAGTGAAAGACATTTTCAGAATTGAACACCACTTGGCAATCCATTAGCGATACCCAGACGGCCAACTGCGCATGTACAGATCAATAAATGGGAACCGTAGGCGAGGACATCCAACATGCTGAGGGGGAGGGGAAGGGTGCGGCAGGAGAATGCGGTCACCACCTCCATCCCATTCCTATTTTGGGCTTGCAGATCTTAAATTCCACTCATCTGTCGTTTCCCGTCCCCTTCCCCTACCCTACCCTAGCAGCATTTTTGGTACCATTGACAGGTCAAAAATAGTCCTGACCCCAACCACAATATTTCTGACGCTGCCCATGACCAGTGTGAATTCCCGTTGTAATGGCGTCATTGCATGAAAATTAAATCAATGATATGTCGAAAATGCGTCTGTTATTGCCAACTGATTTTTTTCTCTTTGGGGTGGAGAGAGGGCGGGACGGGGGCGGTGTTATGTTTCAGACTTGTCGTTCTGAAATGTCACAGAAAAGTCATTATGTTCAGAAGATCATTATGAAGATCAGATTTTCTATAAGGTACTAGACTTTGGGACGAATAATGATATCGCACTTTTAAACACTTTTTGCACACTGATTATGTTACAAAACATTTTTAAGTCCCTATCTTTTACGGACTATTATGGCGAGTATGAACATATGATATTTCCTAATGTTACGCTCATATTGCACCTTACCTTCCAGATTTCAAATTCACAAATGAGTCTCGTTAGTAACGTGCATATTATTACAGCACCAGGAAACGCCCATTGGTATGTCTATTGTTGTCATAACGGTGTGCAGGAGTTCCAAGTTTGAAAACAAAAGCTCTCCATTATCATGGTAAAATTTGCACACCGACGTTACCCTAAAATTGTTCACATGAAGTAACTGCAGCAGGATGATATGAAGCAGAACGTGACGGTTCTTGGACCCATAGATTAAGACTGGAAAAAGGTCGAAGAAGAGAAAACTTACTGAATATTCTCTAGCATTACATGATACCTTACCATGTTGTAATGGGCTTTATATCTCTGTTATTCGAAACAGAAGAAATCTACAATCATGGGAAAATATATAGTAAATCCCAATTTCAACCCTCGTGTTGCTATGGTAGAATATATGTTGCCATCCGCTCGCTGCGCTTGAATGCGGCAAAATAATAAGTATGCATCTCTCTGTCGAGCGCTGGGCGAAATGGTCGAATCTTGTAGACCTGTGTCAGATGATCGGCCAGCAGACAGCACCTGCAACGGTCTTTATCCGTAACAATGGTCACGCAGTCAGCGGGCGGCTGGACCCGAGACGCCTAGCGGTACGAGAACTAATATTAACAAAAAAAAAAGAAGATGAGGGTCATTGTTTATCCTGTGCTGTAAGCACCATAATCGCTCATGCTCACCACGGATTACAGGAAATGGAAAGGTGGAAAGGTGTTTTTCTCATCGGCTTAAAAGTCCCAGCCTTTGGTTTTGGGGTGCACTTTGCGAATTCAAGAACTGTGTATTTAATTTCTTTAGCTATGACCGTCATCAGAGCAGTGCTGCTAGAATGGCTGAGCGTTAAATTCCCTAACTTTAGCATGCATTTCGGGAGTGCACTCTGCGAATTTAAGATACTGTGTATTTGATTTTCTTGGCTATGAATGTCATCAGAGCAATGCTCTCAGAGTAGTTGAACGTTTAAATCCTCTAACCTTGGGTATACAGGGGTAAGCACTTTGCGAATTTCAAGCTCTTCGAATTTGGGACTTGAGCTGTGATTAGGGCGGTATTCTCAAACCAGCTCAACCTCGAAGTCCCATGCGTGGGTAGAAATGAAAATGCGGCTTTAACGAAAATCAAGGTGCAAGATTTCATTGCATCACAAAACCGCTCTTCTATGAGCAGTGTTTTTTTTTGACTGGGTTAACCTCCTGGTTTAGGACATGAACTAAAAATTTAAAAAAAAGAAGGTTCACTTTCCTAAACTCAGCTCAGTGGGGGCAGCGACTTGACTAAAATATAGCCCAAAAGTTGATATCTATCATGAAAACTTGTAGCAGACACTTCACAGGTGCATTTCTGAGTCCTTACCTTTAGACATATAAAATTGAATATTGAATGACACCTTGTGAACGAAATAGGCGTATCGCTCAAGTCCGTCGATTCGCACTACTTTTAATTTCCATTCATGGACTAAGACAAGTGCCACTGTGAATTAGCTGCACTTCGCCTTTCCACTGGATATTTGTTGAAGTATAAAAAGGTTAACTGATTTGTAAAAATATAAACTTATTGGTCTGTCACGTGCCTATAAGATTCCTTAACTGAACCCCAACCCCTTAGAATTTAGCATTTTGTTTGTCTGTTACTTTGTTTCAGTTTATGCTCCTCCTATGCAACAATGAACACCTACGCACCCCGTACTTCTCACTCTTGTGAAGGAGAAATCATAATATTGACGTGCTTGGGCACAAAAAATTGAAGTACTTGAACATATAAAAATAAATTCGTTTTCATACCCGCTGGCACTAAAACCATGTACTGTATACATTTTTCCCCACCTTTTCCTCAACCGGTTCCACCGCACTCTCTCCACTTTAGTCTCCAGGAAGGACCTTTAACGAACTGTTTACCATTTACGGCAGTGACTTGAGAACCTTACACTGTTTACCATTTACGGCAGTGACTAGAGAACCTTACACTGTTTACCATTTACGGCAGTGACTTGAGAACCTTACACTCCATCTGGAGTCGGTTATACAATTTTCCTGTACAAGATATTTCCATTCTTTCTCCTAGCCACACTATGATCCTTCTCCACAGATGTGAAGTCATTCAAGCAACCACTTCCAGACTTTCCACATCTCAACCCTCTCCCCCCCCTCCCCCTCCACAATTCCCTACACACACATATTCCTTTTAACTCCCTGGGGAGTGGCGGTTAAGCAAGGGTTTTGAAGTAAACAGCTTCTTTCGAAATCACGTCCTAGGCCACCCTCCCCCTCTCCCACCGCGCTTGCTTTTTTCTAATTCTTACTCTCTTAAGAAATAAGGTCGTCTGGAAACTGCATTTCAAAAGAGATCAAATCTACGATCCCTATGCTCTTCCGCTGCCAGCCATCTTGCTGCATTCCATCTCTCAAGCAGCAGAGCCTCGATCTTAAGTTTCTTCATTATTTCAGTGCATGAAGCAAAAAAAAAACAAAAAGGAGAAAAAAAAGGGGAGCAGAGAAAAGGAGACTTAAGCACGCAGAGAAAAAGGGCAACCTGTCCTTATCAAGAGCAATAAGTTTATTGACGTGAGTTGACAGGGCCAATCAATGCGGATAATGCCTGTCTCATCCCCAGGCATAAACGCATCTTAAGAGAGCTTCATTCATGCAACGAGTGGGGAGTAAATAGCGAGCTCGTGTGGAGATAATTTTTAAAAACATACACACTTACCATCTGTAGGAGGCCAGTTTTTGTTTTGTTTTGTTTCGTGGTGGAGAAATTTTCTTTTAAAATACATACTTACCATCCGTATGAGGCTAGTTTTTGTTTTGTTTTGTTTCGTTGTGTGTGTGTGTGTGTGTGTGTGTGTGTGTGTGTGTGTGTGTGTGTGTGTGTGTGTGTGTGTGTGTGTGTGTGTGTGTGTGTG
>JAWQUT010000025.1:2610265-2620672 GCA_033807755.1 Ellobium chinense | reverse complement strand
CTCTCTCTCTCTCTCTCTCTCTCTCTCTCTCTCTCTCTCTCTCTCTCATTCTTTTCCTATCCTCCCTTTCCCTCCAATAAAAAAGGAGCATTGACTGGCAAACGAAAAGTTACGTGCAGAACGATGGACTACATAATTTTAGTGCCACCCTATAGCCCATCTCACTCAACTGAATTGGGAAACCACCTCGTCGAAAGCTGGAAACTGCAAGTTTTGTTTTCTAGCTATTTTACTCATATCATAATTTTCAGTTTTATTTTGCCCGCTCTTCATACTATAAAGAGAACCTATGAGACGTACGCATTTCATTTGAAAATCCAATAAGAGCAAGCTGTCATATTACAATTTTTCTTTTTTTTTCATCTCTTGTAATGTTGTGAAAATCTATTGCGATTTACCAATGATTATCACGATTCAGCACTTCTAGAAGCGGGGCCCCTACATTTTCTCTCGATATTTTCATGTAATCGATATGGATTACTCCAGCATCCACCACAAGTCGGGTACTCTGAAAAGTTGAACTTAGTCATAACAGAGAGCAGATCTCCATTATTGATAAATTGCTTCACATTTTCTGAAAATACTTTGTATTTAGCCAGAAAGGCTTTGACCTCCAAGTTTAGAAATTAGCGCTTTCAGGGTTTTCACACAAAGACATCATCAGTTTTAAGACTTGGCAGATAGTGACAGGTACTGGAGTAACCAGTATCGACTACATGAAAATATGAAAAAAAAAGAAAATAGTCCAGACCACGCTTTTAAAGGAGTGTGCTCCCGGTTCTGCTGATGACGGTACGGACGGGATTGGTGGTTATGAATTCAATTTCACGATCGATTATGTTATTATTGTGTCATTCTTCTTTGCCGCTCTTGAAGCAGAAAAAAAAAGAAAAATGCGAAGAGTAGAAAGCAAGACCAGGAAGTCATTGTGCCGCCATTGCCAATCATCTTGTTTATATCCATCATTCCGCCATACTTTAAAATTCCTCGCTGCCTCGGGCGGATACGAATATGATGAATTAAGTTCTCACCCGCCCTGGGCGGGCACGAATACTGTGAAATTATTGCAATTTTCATGGACTTAGCGTTAATGTGGGCGGTCAATAATTGCCCCAATCATATAAGGTGGCAGCTCATCATAGAGAATATAAAATGAACCAGCACGTATGCCATTCGCACAAAGGAAACCAGGGTTTTCAAAATAGCCTGAAATTAATTGTGGCTATGTAGTTGTTTTTTTTTAATTCCCTCATAATACCTATATAATGTGTTCGAGAAAACTCTGACGGATAAAGAAAAAATAACAACGATAATCAAGTCATTTCCGTGTCAGAGCGGAGGCGGACTTCCATGTTTTGGCCACTTTTGCAATCCAATACGTACGTTATAGCCAAGATAAACATGGGGGATGGGAGCTGCGATACGCTATCAGATATCGTTTAAACAGAACAAAAGATTACGGAAGGTATTAAAGTGGAAGATGGGCAGGGGTGGCCTACAAAGAAATACAGATTAGAAGAGCAGCTCAGGACTTAAAATTGTGAAAAGGAAAAGAAGGGAAAATTCACAAGGAGAGAGGAGAGCTAATGTCTTCTTCTAACAGGAGGGCTTATCTTGGCCTAAATTGTTTTTAAGAAAATTTGGTGATTTTGCTTAAATGTAGATTTTTGCTTCAACAAACTTATTGTCGAAATTTCATTTAGTTTACCGTGTCAAGGTCATTCGTACTTTCTCACAAACATATCTTGGAAGATGAGTATTAAATTGTTGATCAAGAATATGCTAAACTATGATTTTGGCCGAAAAACCAACATAGAGGGCGCCAGGAATCTTGTGTTAAGAAGAGGAGGATGAAATGAAGTATGAAGTTCACACAGAAGGAACGACGGAATGAGGGCTGAAAAGGTAACCATGAATAAGACAATCCATTTTGCCTTGTGTGACTGTGTAGATGAAAGAGCATATAGTACACAGAAACACTAAACTTTATAAGAGACATTACCGACACATATCCTTCTATGTCTCCATGCCGACCACACTGTTTTTTCTCAGGAGACAAATGGCGGCCGTGCTTACTCGTAGACGACGTGCTAATCACAGTTTCTTGAGTTTATGGGTTTGAGGCCAATGATGGCGTTTGAGGACATTCGGAGACAGCTCTAAGATTGCAGGAGCCAAATTACAAAAGCCTCTTTGAGCCATTTAGTAAAAATGTCTCCTCGAACCACAGGAACGTTCCGAGATGGCCAAGGCTAGTCCGCAGGTCTGGTGCCACCCCTGTGCTTAAATTATAAAGGTTTTATAGTGGGGATCCTTCATTTAGATGTTTCACAACTTTAATTTACATGAAAAGGGGTTAAAAAGTTGGCCTTCTTTTGCAGATCACAGACCCGCACAAAAAGGAATCCGCTGAAGCCAGTGGAAAACACTGTCTGCAACAATTTTTTTCTTTTTTTTTTACAAATTTAAGACTGACTTTCACTACTCCTGCTGTGTGGTTTCATGTTATACAATTATTTCTACTCAAAAGACAGGTTTTATTCTCTGCTACTAGTGACTCTGATAGTCCAAATTTTTTTAAGCAGTTATGCTCTTGCAACCATAAGTGCTTCTGTCGGTATTCGAAGAAAACTATTTGTAAATTATAGATTTACAAACTAGCGAAGAAAAGGCAAACGGAGTCAAACCGGCAGTGAGAATGAATGAAAGGAATATAGAGAAGAGAGGGAAGGACTGAATGGAGAAGTCATTTTACAGTACACAACCACCGATGTAATGCTACTATTAACCCTTAGGGCTTCACTAAATCATACTAAATGGCACTTTACAAACAGGCACGGTTGAGGGACCATCCAGTTGATCCGCCAGTAGGTTGGGCTGGACCTTCGTGGGGGATTATAAAAACTGATTGGCTGGCGTAACGGGGATGATAAATCACCAATATTAATCTCCTGTTACAATCGATGGCAGGGAAAGGTTGTCTGGTGCCAGCGAACAAGAGCCACGGAGGGCAAGATGGGGAGGAGGAAGAGGAGAAGAAGGGGATAGATAGATGAACGGAGGAAATACTAAAGGGCAGCGGAAGGCAAGAGGCTACGGAGCTACAGCAACGTATTGATAAGGATTGCGCAACCGTTTTAGAGTGCACTTTGCTTGAAGGGAATTTTTTCCCCCTAAATATTGTCGGTAATACTTTGACAAGAGGAAGTATGGCCTTCTCAGCCAAGAATAGCCAGAAAAGGCGTGCTTGTTTACAAATAACATATTTAGGTCAGTAATTCTGTGCTCAGCAAGCTTTAGAAGAACTTAATACATGTGGCGCAAAAGACTTGCAAAAGGATTATAATATGTTGCCAGACGGTCATTGATTATTGGACTCCAAAGAAATTACTCAAAAACTTTATTTTGTGGCCCAAAATAAAAGTTGTTTACAAATCAGTGGCCGTATGCATAATTCATACGTTAGTTATCGTACTGTGTTAACTACAATGAACATTACTAATGTTTTTGGGGTTTCCTGTGGTTACCGCAGTGTGTTACTGTTAACTAATGTAAGGATTATGCATACGGCCACAGAAGTGTAATAGCAGGTAGCACAACTCATCATCGGCAGGAGAGGTGACGATTAGGGGTTTAGACTAGTTCTACATGACTATGATTGCATGGCATCAAGTCTTCAGTGAAGTGAGAATCTGAAACTTATTGGAACACTGATGGATTTCAAAGGCCACGTTGCCAGTTCTTTATGGATAGGTCACAACCTTTCATCAAGTGCTATAAACTCACAGGTAGCCGTAATCATTTTGTCGGCTTCCATCGATGAGTTTTTGGGGTTTTTTTGGCTTCGTTCTGTTTTCTTTTGTTTTGTTTTGTTTTGTTTTTTTGCTATAAATATTCGATTTCCGGAACCAGGCTCCAATCACGCTAATTTGCTTTGAAGTCAAAAAGTTTCAGCGAGTAATGTTGCCTAAATGTAAATCAGTTTTCGCACTTTATCAGATTTCCAGTCGATTAAAGATGCACCTAATCAGACGAGACGTGTTTTGTTCAAAACATTCTAAGCAACTTTAAGGCCAGGAGCGGCCGTTGCTTTCCGTGCGAGAGCGTTCGTCATTAGACTTGGTGCCTTGTTTTTTGTCTTGTTGTTGTTGTTTTTGTTGTTGTTGTTATGGTTGTTGTTGTTGTTTTCTTATTCTTAGCTATATAAAAACCCCACAACTGCCAACATTAACAAAACCATCCTTTATAACCACCGCTCGCAAAAAATTATGTTCCTGAGTTGGATGCGTGTGACACAGTGCATTTTTGAAGAGGAGATCTTCTTGATATTGTCCTTTGCGTCCTCTGCGGTCGTAGAAGTCTCATGGCACGCAAATAAAAATTCAAGTTGATGAGCTGTGACATTAAACGAGTGATCGTAAAATGGAACCAGTAGATCCAAACAGCCGTAGCAACGAAGGACAAATAAACAATGATGGCTTCGAGAAACATGTACTTTTCTCAAATCAGAGCTGAGCCCTCGAGTGAGTCTTTTAATGAAGCATCTCTGGTGACCTATCTGTGTGAACAGTCAGTGGGAACACCCGATCCCAAGAATAGCTATATGAACAGTACATGCAAAACAAGCCACCGACATCTTTGATGGTGATGATGGTAATAGAGGTAGAGCAGCTACTATTGCTGTTTCTGCTGCTGCTGCTGCTGCTGCTGCTGCTGCTGCTGCTGCTGCTGCTGCTGCTGCTGCCGTGATTCATCCGTGGTGGGATCATAGGACGTCCTTCTCTCCCCTCCCCCTGGAAAGCACATCCCATATAAAGCACTGTAGATAGGTGACTGGAATGTTTTCCCTAAAACGACTTTGTAGTAACTAACATAAACTGTAACATACTGTTGTATGTTATGCTGCAGCCGCGCTGCTATCTGTAACTTTATTCCCATTGCCACATGTACGTCCTAGCCCACTGGTCCAAACAGTGCATGGAAGCATATGTACATGCTGGAAGTAGCATTCCCATGCCATACCCGGTGTATCTGTACGTCATACATCTATTATAGAATGAACTATTCCATTTGCAGGCTGCTGAGCTCATGATAATTTCGTGACATCACAACAAAAACAAATAAAAGAGGTTACCCACTATTAAGATGTCTGTATAAATAAACTTGAAACTTGAAACTTTTATTAATAAAGATTGTGTGTGTATGTGTGTGTGTGTGTGTGTGTGTGTGTGTGTGTGTGTGTGTGTGTGTCTGTCTGTCTGTCTGTCTGTCTGTCTGTCTGTCTGTCTGTCTGTCGAGCTGTCTGTCTGTCGAGCTGTCTGTATGCGCGCGCTTGCATTCTAGCAGAAGGGTAAGGAAAGCTGAGGAAAAATGAATACTGCAGTAATAATGGCAATGAGACCATGAAAAGGAAAATCAGCCGGCCTGCTCTGCTCCAAGTCGACCCACGAACACGTTGGGCCGTGCCTTAAGGTGCATTTGACTGTGTGGTGCAAGAATTGATCCCTCCCGTAAGGTCGACGGAATAATAATAATAAAATAAAAAAAACGTTTTCTCAACAAAGGCAACCAAAGAAGCTTAGTGGAAGAATACAAAATGTCACCGAGTGGATGCAAAGATCATGAACCTTTGAGCAACAAATTCGTCCATTGATTATCTGTATGGGATTGCATTTGTTTATCAGGAATCCAGTCGCCGGCCGATAAAAAAAATCATCCTAGATCTAGTTCTAATAGAAAAAAAATAAAAGTAGCTCAACTAAACAAAAGGCAAGAACAAAAGTCCAGAAAGGATGCTAAGGTCCGGGCCAATCAGTGCTTCTTTGAAGAAAATGATCGGTGTCGATACCAATATTTTTTTTTTCTGAAGCACTCGATTCAGAGACCGATTACGTTTTTTTCCCAACATTTTCTTTAAGCCATGACTACGATCTCTCTCTATATAATGCGCTATGTTATTGCCTTGCTGAGCCTGGTGCTACTTGACCATTTTGATACCAGGCAAGCTTAACTGGCCTGAGCTTCTCTCGGTTGGGAAGGGAGGGACATATTAAGCCATCATCCTCATCATCCGTAGCTAATAGTTAAAACAACTAAATCAGGGTCTAGGGCTACAAAAATTAAGGACCATCAACTCTCCGGTGAGCCTCATGCCTCTGGTCTAACCAAAGAGAATTATTTCTTAGTTCGCGTTTATGCCGGTGTCCACACGGGCTGATCAGCTGTGTCTTCGACCTCTTCTACAACAACAACAACAAAAAAACACGACTAAACAGCACTGTTTCAGATCATGTTCTGGTGTTTGCACTTCTCCCCTCTTTTGAGACCACTCACTGGTTTCAGTGCCCCGTGCGTGCTTCGAGTAGTGACTTGTCTCACGAGTGAGTCAGTCAGAACAGCAGCGTTGTCGCTTACTACTTTTTGTCCATGTGATGTCGGTCATACTATGGACTAGACAACAGGGCATGGTCAAGTTTTGGTTGGCCATAAACATTGGCCATAAATGTTGGCTGTCTTTCGCGGGGTCTTAATGCCCTGAATCGGCCTCTCTTTGGCAGACTAGGGTCCAGTTTAGAGCCGGGATCCAGATTCCATTCTGCGTTTCCAGACTTGCGTGGGACAAAGTTATTGAAGGCAGGTACATTTTATTTTTTATTTTCTGGAGCTGTCTGGTGGATGGTTTAGTGATCTCATTTGTGCATGATGTCCATCCCCCTTCCCCCTCCCCCGTTCCACTTTTGCGTCCCCCAATCGTGGTGCAATAGCTTTAGTTTCATGTTTGTCAGGAAACACTGGAGAAACAGGAAAGTGTCCTGAACACCATAAGATAAGAAAGTATCCGGCCAACCAACCGGCGCACAACGACAGTAATGGTGGTGAGACGACGAAGATGATGCTGCTGATGATGATGATGCTGATGATGATGATGGTAGTGATGATGATGCAATGTTTGTGCAAGGAGGGATGGGATATTAACGGCGCACCTTTTCTTGGTGTGTGATCATTTGGACATACTGGATACTTTCTTATGGCGTTCAGTATAGATGACTCAGTGACACAAATGTTCACAATGTTCCAGAATGAATGTCTCTGTAGGTATTCATATGGATCTCTTATCTACTGCCAAGATTCCACATACATTTGGGGTGTGTCTCTAGTTTCCCCTCCTTTCCCTCAGCATGTAATAACACTAAATGCGGCAGGTACAACCCTACAACTATCCGTCTTTCTCTTTGCAATTATTCCTTCCATTCTTCCTTCTTTCTCTTGGCTGAGAAAAAAAACTTAACGATAAAGAACTTCTACTAAATCATCCCTCCTCTCTCTTTCCTTCCCTTCCTTCTTTTCTTCTCCCACTTTCCCTTATGGCTTCTTCCTTTCATATCTTTTTTCTCTCGCTCCAAGCAATAAACTGAAAGAACAGAAGTAAGCTTTAAATGTATTCTGTAACTCGTATATGAATCAATGTTGACCTTAATATCAAATGAAGCGGCCATTGCATTGATGCTGCCTGGTGCCTACCTCCATTATATAACGTGCAATGAAACACAAAAATGGTGATTCGATCTTCTCAATTCTAGGGTATTTTATCGATATAAGAAAAAGGGGAAGACAACCATCGATTCTGAAAATGCCATAGCTTCTCCTCTCTCTCTCTCTCTCTCTCTCTCTCTCTCTTCTCTCTCTCTCTCTCTCTCTCTCTCTCTCTCTCTCTCTCTCTCTCTCTCTCTGTATCTAAGACCAAAGAAGAGTGTAAATTTGTTTGCCGAAGAAATCTTTATCGGCCAATGTGTTATGTTGCGTCTTTCCTATGACGTCATCCATTGGTTGAAAATCAATGTGGAAGCTGGCAACTTTTATTTTTTTTCCCAATACTGAGTTGCTAGGTTTTCTGCCTAGTCTCGCCGATACAAACGAGAGACTTCGTGCATAACTGCTGAATAATAAACTGCCTTGAACATAAGGATTTTGTAAAAGTGGTGCAAAGCTGACCGCTCCTTGTTACTTGTTATAGAAGATTTGGCTTCCTTGCAAGTGGGGCATATAGAATATAAGTGCTTTCTCACAAAATGATTATACATGTCAAACAGACCTTTCTTGATCATAAAACAGGGCGTATTTCCGCTGACATAAGAGCGTGTGTATAATTTTTTGGTATGTCACACGTTACATATGTTTGACCTTTAACCTGCTTACGAATACTTTGATTGGAAGCCTTGGAAACCCCTGGGCATATAAATATGTGACGTTATTCCTTTTGTGGCGTCAAGAATATGTGACGTCATTTCTTTTGTAACTATTTTCACTGCGTGGGGTGTCCCTCTGTCTAGATTTAAAAAAAAAATAAGTCAGTCTGTCTTTCTTACCACTTGTCATCGTTCTCTTCAAGTTTCAGTTTCAGTTTAGTTAAACATTTGAATTAAAATACTTGAAATGTCACAGTGTCTCTGTGGTCTAAAGTTTCATCGATGATTGTCAGCTGTTTGGATCTACTTTGTGTCGCGTAACTGTGTGGTTCACTCAGTTCAGTTGTAATTAATGTGTCTCAAACAGGATGAGGGTCACTTCAAGATCCCTTTAACGATTAAAAGTTCAATCTTTTATTAGTTAGAGTTTATATAATAAAAAAGGATCTGAAATTCGTGTTTGTTTGATATCCGATTTATGAAATTCGTTATATATTTATTTATACATTACAGATTCTCCGTTTATTAATCAATTCCAATGAACGGCACTACCAGTTTAAGCACACTAGTATTGTGATTGCGTCATCAAATCTCACTCCTAGAAGTTAAAGATGCATTGAGCAATAAAGCTAGTTAATAGACCATATCGGCCAGTCATATTCCTCTGCCAATGGAAAAGTAGAAAGCGGAGGTAACGATTTCCGGTGTGCTGAGTTTTGGTTTGAGATGCTCTTGATGTATATATATAATATATATTAATATATATATATATATATATATATATATGCCTTCACCTCGCCCCCTCCCCTTCTCCAACAGCGATCCAAGGGAAGCTTATCTATCAAACGTGCCTGTTACCATCTGTTGGCTCTTCTGGGGTACGTTTTTAGTTGCTACGCGCTAGTCACGGTGAGAAAGAGTGCGCATCTATTAGAGGTTTGTTAGAAATGCGAAGACCGGAAGTGAAAGCTCGGTAAAAGGGCGGCAACCAAGAGGCAAAGATTTAAGTACAGCAAACAAGGCTCCCAAGAATGTGCATTAGGTTCTGTCTCTTTCGCATTAGTCGCAGCCATATTGGCTTGTCTAAAAAGTGATACTTCCTTTGCTAAGGACCACTCACAAATTAAAAAGGACCTCCCCTTTTGCGCAGGGACCAACCAAGCAAATGCAGCCCTGAACTTTCCACCGAGGACATTCCCGTTTTCCAGCTTCCTCCTTAACTGACCGAGAAGAGGACAAAATGTGCGAGAACATAAAAATATTAATGAGATCTCAATCAAGGCAGCAAGAATGTGACTGAGGAACGCGACGAATGTGACTGAGGGTTGTCTCATCTTCACAAATAACCAACACCGCTTCCAAGTCTATGCATTATTTCCTCTCTCTTCCGCATTAGTCGCATCTGTATTGGTTTGCCTAAAGACGGTTACTTTCTTTGCTAAGGTCCACCAACAGAATAAAAAGGACCCCCCCCCCCCNCCCCCCCCTTTCGTCGCAGCCTCAGGGACCAAAAAAAAAACCCAGCCTGAACTTTCAACTGAGGCCGCTTCCCATCTTTTTTCCTCACTGATTTAGAAAAGGCCAAACTGTGTGACAACATGCCAGTTTTAATGAGACCTCAATCAAGGCAACAAGAACTTGACTGAGGATTGCGACGAATCTAACTGAGGGTTGTCTTATCTTCTTGTCTTCACAAATGATCCAAGGAGTGACTGAACCTAACGAACCTACACGAAGTTCTAGACATGTCTTGTTTTCTTGCTGCTTTTACAGTCAACTCCGCTTAATCGCAACTCCTCTGGAACACGGGAAATAGTTGCTATTATCCTTTGACATTTTATACAGAAATGATAGCAATGTACATGCGATTATCATGATTACCATTAAACGGAACAGACTTTATAGCAAGTTTGATTTGTCTTTGCTGATTTGACAATAGTTCTTGACGAGAAAAAAAAAATTAGAAAAAAAACAAACAAACAAAAAAACTGCTATCTCATCGCAAGCCAAGTAAATGCCTTTCAGCAAATGAAATTTCAGACAGGAGTTAGAGCTACTTCATTCAAATTCATGAGCGTGGATTTCAAGTTGTCTGGAGTTGTCCTTGGTATAAAGTCCTCTGAGACTGGGTAAAGAATTGGACTGGCGAGTGTTCAGACATTTCCGTGAGCTGGGAGTATTAGACTCACGGTTCATGGGATTGGATCTGGGTGGGGTGGGG
>JAWQUT010000025.1:2583876-2608687 GCA_033807755.1 Ellobium chinense | reverse complement strand
GGGGGAACTTGGCGATGGACTAGGTACAGAACTGACTCCTACTGCATAAATACCGAGCTTCTGGTGTATCAGGAGGATGTTTCGAAAAATTTTCAAATTTTCAAACATATCTAGATGTAACCTGACGGAAAGGGTCTGGTCTGGTTTGGAGCGAATACACTCTATGAGGCTTGGAAGGCATAACGTTTGTGCAACATTTGAAGCCCTGTTGCTTGTCGTTCTTATCTCCCTCCCCCACCTCAAACACACACCCCGGCTGGCCTAGGCATAAGTAAACACTTTTTGTTGCATACGTTTCATATTATTATGTATCTTTACGTGAGGTAGACATGATCTGAATTGTAGATAAAGGATAAGGGGGTAAAAAAACTACTTAATACTAAAGGATGAATGGAAAATGGAAGAATATCTGAAAATCTTGGGGCCATTCAACAATTACATCTTCATTAAATTTAGGACCTCTAATCATAAATGACCAGTTGAGACAGGACGCATAACATTGATTACCAGAGCAGAACCTGCTCTTTTTGTAACAAAGATAGGGAGATGAATTTCATTATTTATTGTGCTGTCCAAAATTCTATAATAAAAGAAATAAATTGTTGCCAGTAAAATATCATCAAAATCCAAACATGCCCAAATTTCTACAGCTTATGAAAACAAAAGACAAAAAATTGTTGGAAGCAGTCAGTAAATTAGCATTTATTATCATAATAAAAAAAACGTTAATTAATCTCAGATTATCCACGAGTAGTGCCCTCTGTATTATTTTGTGTGTTATTTTCACATCGGCCAGAGTCGGAAATGATAGTAGTATGCTGATTGTAAATTGTATTTTCTAAATATTGTGGGAACTCATATGTTATAAAGAACTTGAGCAATAAAGATTCTTGTATTCTTGTGTTCAAACCCAAGCTACTTCGGCCGCCCATAAATGATTTTAGAGGGAACATAGGAAGACCAAAAATGTGTCGCTATATGCTGGATTTTTATCCGTCTCTGTGCGCATATATATTCATCGCAAACACCCTCATATTCAGCGCAAAAAAAAAAAAATACATAACCGTTACCAACCGCGGCCACGAGATAACTTTTTAATCTCCTATCTCATCTATATATATATATATATATGTTACAAATTTCTAATATCCAAGTGCCATAGTTACAAGAACTAAAAACGTAAAATCAACAACAGCATGTCAGATGCGCATGTGACAATAATACTATGCTTTGGGTTTTTCCCCACGTTGACCAGGGTTTTTAAAAGTCACTTTTAAAAGTAACTGTTACAATTACTTTACTTCTCTAAAAAAATGAGTAACTGTTACAATTACTTTACTTTTCTGAAAGCAAAGTAATTGTAACTATAGTGCGTTCACCATTGTTTGATCAAAGGTTTTTCAACAGAACTTTTTTATTCCTGGATGAATTGTTTCCAAACTTTGCACAATTGTCTATACCAGTTTGTCTCAACAGAAAATATTTTTTGCCACCCTCCTCTATGTTCGTTGCAAAAGTTTTCTCAATAATCGTTAGTAAAAAACTACATCTGCGGCCTGGTCAGAAATTGAGTATATTTACAGTGGTGTGACGTCAGAGGAGAGCGCCTCAGTAGCGTCTTGATGCATTTTGATTATTTGCACCATCCTGCTTAAAGAAAATTGCATACATATTATGGAAATTTAGGATTCCGAAGTATATAGACTATTTTATGTTTCTTATAAACTATCTTATTTCTTTATTATTGAAAAATTGAGCACCAAATTACTAAAAAGTTCATTCTTGCCACATCCTCCTCCAATACACGGCCGCCGTTGATAAAAAGTTCCACTGACAAATTTAAAAGATTTAGATGGCTGCCACCATTTTGCTCAGTTCTCACATCTGGTTTTCACAACAGACATCACATTTCTAGCAAATGTCTAGTAGGTGTGCACACTTCCACATTATGACTCACATGCAACAACCAAAAATGCACCACTAGTGTTTTCTATGTACCACTAGATACTTTTATTTTCTACAGCCTTGTTCTATTCAATGGCAATGTCTCAAACTTTCGATGCTACTGAATGCACATTTTATATGCCCCTACGTTCAGATGCCAAAATGGTTTTGACTTCAGCACTACTTCTAGATAGGTCTTTTCAGTTTTTATCCTGTTTTTGTTCTGCTCGTTTGCATTAATCTGTTGCCTTTAAGTGAAGGCTTCTAAAGCGGTTTTTGAAAATTATTTTTGTGATCATTACGTTTAAGCAGTTTCTACCTATGCGTCTTCTTAAATGTTTACATTTTCAACTTTCATATTGTAAAACTATGTATGTGTGAGAAACTTACCTGTTATCGTTTATTTCCAAATGTTTAAGAAAAAAACTTTTACCNCCACGTTGACCAGGGTTTTTAAAAGTCACTTTTAAAAGTAACTGTTACAATTACTTTACTTCTCTAAAAAAAAAATGAGTAACTGTTACAATTACTTTACTTTTCTGAAAGCAAAGTAATTGTAACTATTTAGTTTTCAGTTACTTTTTAGTTACTTTCAGGTCTCAGTTTCTTGGTTATCCAAGAGACGTAACAAGCGTGCAAAAATCAACTGGCACGTTTCACACACTTTATCACGGTTGCCTTTTGAGTGATATCCATAAAGTCATTGAATTATTATCTACTTTATTTGTGTTGAAGTCTCAAAACAGTCAGTTTTGGTATCAAAGGCCATTTATTTTAATACCTCTGTTTTCTCTTTTAAATCTGCTTCTTCACAAGGAACGTAACACTTTTTACGAAGTGCACAGCCTGTTTTAGAGAGAAATCTCCAAAATATAATCCTGTGTGTGTTATTACAGTGACTTTCAGTCACACAGTTTGCATTTTATTATTATTCCAGTATTACCTTTATGATCCTTCAGTCGTGTATGTCGTTAATTCGATCCCAGGAAAAACTAAATCTCGCTTCGACAAACGCATTGTGTTGAAAAGCTTCTGCCTCGGTATACATGAGAGAGTTTTTATTTTAGTGAAATTAAAAGAGAGGCTATTAAATGGTGGTCATTTTGTAACTTTGATCTTCTGTGGCTTGAAATTATAGATTTAATTGTCCCTTTTCTATTTCTCTTTTAGCTCAATGTCATACCTGCCATTCTGTCTCATACATACATTCCTTCCTTCCCTACCTTCCACCTTCTTTCCTTCCTTTGTTCAGTCATTCATTCATCTTTAATTAGATAAACTACAACTTCCAGGAAAGGTTTTGCCCAAACATAGTAAGACCTCGATATCTACTACGGGTATGCTACCCATTCCTTCTTACTAAGTATACACTCCTAATGCATCGAAGTTTCCCTTCTTTTTAAAATAAACCTTGATCCCAAGTTACAAAGTATTCTTATAAAGAATAACCTCACTATGAACTATAAACTTGAATGGTCCCCTAGGCATTTTCCTCAAGAAATCGACCCTGTTACAACAGACTGGAGATGGCACGTGATCATAAAATATGCAGCTCCGTGCCACTCGCATTGTGTCCATCAGGCCAATGTCGCATTTAGTCACTTAGCTTGACGGGATTGATTACTTTAATTGAGAAAGAACCACGACAAGGTGGCAGTTTCATCAGTTACTCAGTGACATTACAGACAGACAATGATGATAAAATTAAGAAACACATGACCATTAGATCAATTGATCATTCATTAATTTCTGGCACTACATCTGATCTTGGCCTGTCCTTGTAAAGAGTAGCTAGAGTCTGGTCTGAGCCCGATACTATTATACCAAACTATTAAAACAGTAGATTAATGAACTATAAAAGTGCTACCATGCAATTATCATACTATTTCTTCAAAGGCAAAGCCTGTTTAACAGTTGACAGATGATGAATAAGAACGCTAATAATAATATCTGTGAATAAATGCTAACAAAATGGTCACCAGTGAAAAAAAGGTAAGATTCATACTTTTTATTATTCACATCCATAGTTAAATAACAATAATTCCGGAGTCTACAGAAAAGAATAAGATTTTGAAATCAAGAGGAGCAATGAAGCCACATGTTGTGAAAGGGTTGCAAATTAATAAAGCTAAAGAGACAATAATACACTCTATTAATTTATATAATATGATTATATATTTACTTCTTCATTTTTTAAACTTATCATGTTCTTAATAAAAGAAATCAATACCGCTTAAATAGGTGGACTTGAGAAATGAAAACGAAGGACTAGAGGCCATATTATGCCATGGAACTTTGTTCATGTGGAGGGGGCAGTAGCTCAAAACAAAAACAAAAAAACAATAAACGTCTCAAATTAAAACAATGCATTCATGCGAGGAACTGAAGACAAAGACCGAAAGCATGTAAACAAAGGTTCTCTTCAGCCAGCCGGTAAACCAGTAAGCCCTCTAGTCAATAGTAGAACTCTGTGATCTGGAAATGTCTCAAGTTTCTGCATTGTAAGCAGTGTTTAATCATCCTTTTCTTTTTCTTGGAAACCCTGGGTATTGTGATGATTGTGGAGTACTGTGCTGGACTTAGTAGTGTAGCAGACAGAGATGTGACACACTGGATTTCGCATCAGTTCTGATATATCCTATTTCCCTGCCATTGCCCATTCTCCATTACTGTTCGCACATGACTTATCATCACTGTACGGCACTGTGCGTCGCTTTTAAATTTAAGCTAATTTCCTTATCATCTTCTCCATATATTCATATGTCTTCAGTTACATACATAGTAACCTACTATTTTATCATGTATGAAAGGGTTCCGAAGGGTTTTCGTGGGTGTGAGTGTGTGCGTGGGTGTGTGTGTGTGAGTGAGTATGTGTTTGTGTGTGTGTGTGTGTGTGTGTGTGCGTGCGTGCTTGTATGTATGTGTGTACGTTTATGTGTGTGGATGTTGAATTACCTTGATGTTAACACATAATACTGTATTTATTCGAATTGGCTGAAGGCCTGTAACAAAATTGAACTTGAACTTGAATTTGAACTTGATTATCTCTATGATTTTCCTGTCAATAACTTGTTCTTTTGTTTCTGTTCTACAGCCTTGAGGCTGGTTGTTTTTTTTTTTAGTTTTTTATTTCTTATTTTTTTTTAATAAAGTACCTATCACCTTGACACACGTGGTGTGCATCGCTTACGCTGTATGTCATATTGTCCCGTCAGTCATTATGGGGGAGCCGTTAGTTCAGGAAAAATCCTACGCAACGTCCATCACCACCCTGAACCATGACAACAACAACAACATCACCACCAACGCAAGAGACCCACCAAGGCTCACATAAAGTAATGAAAAAAGTACTCGTTACCCAAATTTTTATGTAACAATTACTCGATACTTTTTCGTTACTTGCGTGTGTGAGTGTGTGTGTGACGCACTTGCTTGCCACCCAAATTGAATTTTCGGGGAGAACAAAAAAGAATCAAAGAAAATCCGATGTCGTGCGGAAGCTTCTTCGTCTGACCACGTGTACCTGTGTAAAAATAAACGGCAACAACAACAACAACAACAACTACTACTACTACTAGAACAGAAACAACAACAGCAACAACAACAATAGCAACAACAACCACAGCATCGATGACGACTGCCACTAATAACATCAGCTATGTTCGCGACTCCACAGCCAGGACAACAGCACTGTATGCAGAGCATTTTATTGGAATTCTTACAATGTTTTTTCATATTTCGCACTATTTATGACTAACCCAAAATTTGTGTCAAGGCTTCTGAGAGAACCACGCAATGCAGAAACACCTGGTTTGTACCTAAATTTGTACACAAATATGTAGATCGGTACTTGGATAGTCAATGTTAATTGATGAAAAAAATGAAAAATCAAACGTCGTCAGTGCGTTCGTATACGTTCCTGTCCACTTTTACATACCGCAATTTTCCGAATAATCTTTAAGCTTAACGAAGCAAACTACGATTAAATCTCGGACTCCGTAAGCAGCTCAATTAATTTTGTGCAAGGGAACGACTTGCTTAAGCATATTTCTCAATATATTAAATTTAACTGACAGCGCAATTAAAAGGCCTTAAAAATTGCAAGTATCTTTTAACGCTTATAAAGTTATATTAAATGCAGTAAAATATTTCGTTCGTAATCCATCAAATGAGTGCATTTCTGTGTCCGTATGTATAATCTTTACGTAAGTTAACGCACAGCGGTGACCACGGAAAACTCCCAAAACATTAGCAGTGTTCACTGTGCCTAGCGCAATACGCTAACTAACGTATGGATTATGCATACGGCCACAGGTCTTGTTTTCGACAGTTCAAAGTTTGCCCTTTTGTAACAGGATCTCTTACTATGGTATGAATTACAATAGAACATCGGTACTGAGTGCACCATTGGTAGAATTGAACATGCAGAATTAATTTATTTCGGAAGCCGTTATAAATCCCCATGTAATGTGTTATTCGCCTCTACAACCGGCGTGATATCATTCGCCGGTTCGACATTCGCTGCCTCGCAGAAGTATGGGAGTTTATAGCCACAATAGAAATCGTTAAACCCACGATACAGTGTCATCATCAGGCAGTCCTCATTTCCTCTATTGTTGTCAGGCTGTTTTAGTGCCCACCAAGTATCGTCAATATTGGCAACATTTCCGCTGGTCCATATAAATGTTCCTTCAGTGACTTCATCGGTCGCTCCGACCCAGGCTGGAATGGAGTTATATAAATATGACAGTAACTACGGTTCACAAAATCAGCTTGACAGACAGACAGACAGACAGACAGACAGACAGACAGACAGACAGACAGACAGACAGACAGACAGACAGACAGACAGACGGACAGACGGACAGACAGACAGACAGACAGACAGAAAATTAGGTATGGATTTTTGGAAGTCGCGGACTGGACCAGCAGCTCTAGAGGCCTACATAATACTTTGCCCCAAACCAACCAATTCAGTTTTGATTAACCCCTCCCTCCTCTTTTCCAGCTCCCAAAGTTTTCAAGTACCGAAATTTTCCCACCTTACCAAGGGCATTTTTTTTTAACCCCGACTTTAACAGTCTCCTCCGACCTTATTGGAACCCCGCACTGCAAGCTTCACGGATGATTGTCTAGCTGCACAGTGACATTGTTTCCCTTGTCAGAACGAACGATATGGCAGAGCATCTCATCATTAGCGATGGCACTGATGATATGATACTTTACTTATTTTATTTTTCAGATCCAGCGGCCATTTGAGCTTGCGCCCTTCAGCTTGACACCATGATATAATAGATACTATAATGTTTTGTGTTTTTTTTAGTTGTGCTCTCAGCTCTGTGTCTGTGCTCTGTTCCAAATTTTAATGTCTGGCTGCTTTGGGAGGTAGCGAATTCGTAAATCTTTCAGTGCAGGGCAGTGAAAAAGATAATGTACCTGATGGTTCTGGGCAGAGAGGGCAGTTGGTTATATAATAAAGAAGAAAATACTTACCTCCCACTACTCCCAGCCTTTTTGCTCTCGCCACGTCCTGCATGACGTGAGCCCTTACCCCCTCTGTTGTAACTTCCGCCAGTCTGACGTTTGGACCTTTAGCTTCACAGGCAGCCTGAGACCAAACGCACAATATTATCATTGACGGCCTGGTCGTTAGGCTCCATGTTCGAAACTACTCTATGTTCTTCCACATGCAACATATTGTTTCATGCCGCCCGCAACATTATAGGTAGAAACGGAGTCATACTATGACTGTCGATTCTAGCGTTACTGTTATGTTCATTCAGATGCACTGAACAAAATGCCATCTGCGATTGTGTACCGTTATATTCACACTCGCAGCGTGCAATTTTTGTACGGTAGTGGAATAGTTTTCTACCCCTCACCCACTCTGCAAAATAGCCATCAAAGAAGATGTATAATAATAGTTTATCCTAATTTCGCGGACAGTGTTTCCCATTCTTGTAAGGCCATACTTTGGCCCACATGCTGGTGTTTGGACAGCCCTGAGCGTAAAACATTACAAAAAAAAAATAAAGCAGAGTTGTCTCGGCGCTACTTGAGAAGGGAAGGGGCCGAGGGGAAGGGGCGCAACCAGACTAATGCCTCGCATACACGCATTCACATTGCCCTTCTTAAAGTAAAGTTATTGTGATTAGACCTATGAAGGAATTTAGCCTCATAACGCCAACTTAGCAACTGTGGATTGCAGTGTTATGCACCACTACTCAACTGTCTAGCCCTGCCTTTTTCTAACGTAATCTTGTATCTCTAGACTGAAAACACAAAATTGCCTCGCTAGATCTAAGAGAATATATGCGGGTCCAGTGATACATGTCTCAGTGATCTTTGGCCTCCATTTCAGGAAGTCTTGCTAGATTTGCGACCCTTACGTTAGGCAGTGGAAGTTTCTTTACCAGACAAACAAATTTAACCACGAATTTTCACTTTTACACGGGAGATGGCTAAATGGAGAAAGCGATTTATACTGAATCATGCACAAACCTAAAATTATGATCATCAACTTTAATTCTAAACGCACACTACATCGCTTCCGATTCCCTGATTGTGTGAAAACATGGCAACAGTAACATCACTGACTCCTTTGTCACTCTCATTACCATGATGATGATGATGACAATGATGATAATGATGGTGATGATCATGGTCATCATCATTAAAACTAAATTGAAAATATAAATTCTGCCCAGGTACAACACAAAACTTTTTGAAAAATGTACAATGGATTTATTAAAAATAGTCAACGTTTCGTGCTTAACACTTTTTCAAGGCTGACTATTCATATAACACTTACAAAGAAAGGCAAGTGAATATATATATATATACACACACACACACACACACAGACACACACACACACACACACACACACACACATCATCATCATCATCATCATCATCATCATCATCATCATCATCAGCCTTGGGTTTAACCTTTGCTCTTGGCCACGTTTTCGCACAGCTGAAGAATTTAAGACATTTCCCATCTACGAACACTGCATCGTTCCAGAAAGGACATGCTGCAAATTAAGCACACACAAAAAAAATGTTGAGAAACCTCAACGAAATTTTCAGAATGCGTGAATTCGGTATAGTAATGTAGGACCATATCTTTGTCTCATAGCTTTTTCTTTTTTTTTTCTTTGGTTGCTGTTAGTAATCTCGTCCTTTGCTATTCGCATACTCTACTCTTCTCGCGTATATTGTGCCCAAGACCAGCGATATAGTGTTGCTTTAAAAGATGCCCAGTCTGATATTTCGCTTAGCTTTGTAACGTTGCTTGTATCGTTCTTTTTCTTTTCTACAGGAAACTGGCTTCTGACTGACATTTTGAATTTTGATTACAGATTGTTCTCTTTTTAAGACCTCCAAAACTATTCATATGTTTGAAGGGTGTGTGGGGAAACTGCACACTGAATTGAGCGTGGAAATCTTCGGGTCCATTTTTGTTTTTCTCATCTCTGACGGCACAGTGACCTCAAAATGTAACCATCTGTATTCTGTGAAGTTTGCTGCGTCGACAGTCGTGTTTACAGGTTCATAATTTCATATCAGTTCATGACTTTATCTTTATGAAAAGGCAATGTAGGCGACGTTGTTTTCATGTCATAAATCGTGTCAATTCTACACCATCTCTAAACCTTTTGAAAACATTCAGGCAAATTTACAGCTTTGTATGATTATGTTGATGACACACAATCGAGAAAAGAATTTCTGACAGGCATTCTCCGAGTTCCATGACAATGACAATGACAATGACAAAAAGATTTAATGCAGACTTTGAAAATATATGCATCACAAACATTGAAAATTATACCAAAGGCATAAAAATATGTCAAGGTCCAAACTAATCCGTTTAAGAAATGACGTTTCATTAGCATCTTGACGATCCGACTTTATTATGTTATAACTGTACTTACTGTTTTCTCGTGCCACAATGGACGGCAACAAGACCAGAACGATTGGAATATGAGCATACATTCCCAAGTCTCTGATCATCACTAAAGTATCTTGCTCGCGACAGGGCAAAGAGATGGCATTCTTCGCACCCTTTTAAAAGCCGTCTCCTCTCTTCGTTCCGCCCTCTCATCTTTGCTCCACCCTCTCATCCTCGCTCCGTCCTCCTCTCTCCCCCCACGACTAAAAGACCATTTTATATCTAGCATACAAAAGCCATATCGGCGCACATGTAGTAACATATTCATTGAAACGACGACATTTTAATATTCTATAAAAATGTAACATTTACAAGCGAATTTTGTAGCTACTCTCGTCTTCGCAATGCGTTTTCGCAGTGACGACGATACTGTCTGGACCATCAGTTTCCCTGTCTCCGCAAGACAGAAAGAAAGAAGTAAAACTCAGCAAGTCGTGCACGGAAACGCACTGGCAGAGGATAAACAATTTTTTTCTCTCCCAGATTATTGGCCACTTTTTAAACAAAAAGTCTTTTCTCTTTACACTGCCTTTGCTGGCAACACACTCTACATATGGGAGCTTTGAATCTATGAGACAGTGTACAGCTATTGGGGAAGAAAACTAGCTAACCATGACAGAATTGTATTGTCAACTGTCAGCGCTTGTAAATAGGCTTAGTGTGAAATAGTATGAACGTGATGCTTGAACATTTTAGTAAACATCTGGGATTATAGTAATTAAACTGAAAATATTGGTAATCTCAGACTCATTGATGACATGTCCTTGATACAGCCTATCCTTTAATAGCATGAGAAAGACATAGGCCTACCAGCTGAGCAAACTGACAAAGAAAACAAACAAAATTGAATGTGAGATCATTTCAATGTAGGAGCAACTGACTTCATAATATAATTGTAGCACATGTTTCGAAATCATGGCATTATTTTGTTTATTTACTTTATTAGCCTACAAATACGAGTTTTATGGTTCCATTTTTTGTCGAAGTAAAGGGTAGATAAGTAGACTAGATATTTTAGTTTGGATTTGTCATTTTATTTATTTATCTATATTTCAGACAGATTTCACTTCAGAATCTTTGTTTGTAACCCTCCCATGTGGAGTGCGAAACACCTGAAGATAATAAGACGAAATTACCCTCTTCGCACAAAAGGCAGCGTTTCGGCGTTCTATGATCCTAGATCTTGATGCCCTCTTCTTGTTTTTATTTTTTGGATGGAATTTGCTTTCGCTTGTCTACTCCACTGCTTCGCTAAATATGTATCCGGCCACAGCATCATTTCGCTCATCCCAAAGCCAACTCGAGACTTTCTCAGCAGCTTCCGTTTGGTCCTTTACGGACTGCGAGCGTTTCCATCTATTTGCCCCTAAATGTTTCATTACATCATACTTTGAAGCTTCCTCCCACTTCCACAGCCATGATTCTTGATGTCATCCCAGCATGTCTTAACTATCTGGCAAGATCGCTGCATTTTGTGAGTTTATATTCTCTATATTCAACTGCCTGGAGCTAATGACTTCAATAACTGATGGCTATTATATGGATCGCATCACATCGCCAATATTCAAACTAATAAGGCCAGGAAAGTTCATAAGTTTCATTTTAAAAATTAAAAAGTTTGCCCGATATGCTCGCCTAATCTAGACTGTAGACAAGAGTATTTTCTGCGAATGAACTTCAATATCTGAAGCGGGGTATACTAGGAAAGCCAATGTGACCTCAGAACTCAACTCACTAAACTTTGTCATCCTGCGGAGTTACAAATTATTTGGTGCACTGTGGAAAATGCCCTCACAAACCCAACAGCACCATAATCCATAATAAGGACCAGAGTGCATTACTTGGGTGGGAAAACCCTTCTGATTAGTTGCAACATGTCATGCCCGTCACCATCTTCCATCCACGTGTAGACTCGATCGTATCACAAGTCAGCTATGGCATGGGCATTACATTTTTATCTCCGCTACTCTATAAAAAGTTTACTGATTCGAGCCCAGACCACAACTGTGCTACATGGCCGAACAATACAATGTACAATAAACAATACATAGTTTGGATTGTTCGTAAACAGAACTAAAACCTCTCGAGATATACCTCTTTTGCATGGCTGGCTAGAATCTTAGCTTCGCCTAGAATGCTTAATTGAGTGACAGAGAGACCGTAAGGCTTACTGCAGTAACAATAGCAATGCTCATTGTTCAAGCAGTGCATCTGCTCATGTTAAGTTTACAACACAGTATTATGTATGTGTATGTGGGTATCGAACTGGACAGACGCTATGAACTGCAGCTGTGCCTCACATTAGCCATTTACTCCTGGGCTAGAGATAACAAACACGCCTTGTATCGGTGTCCTTGTGTATGGGCGTTGGTGTCATATGCTTATCTACGCAACATCTCCATCCCTATTAATGCTCAGATCCCATGAGAAGTATTTCTGCATGCATGCAGATCCTGTTACACAGGGCTTCCCGCCACATACCAACTGGATACTTAAAAAGCGGACTGGTCAAACCCACAAAATCTTAATATATTATTATATATATATTAGATGCCGGGTCGAGAATATGTACGTAGCAGAATCGATCGCCAGAGTGAATATATAATCATAGTTACGAAAAGGAGCAGAATTAATAGAATGAACATGAATTTGGCCGTGTGAACCACCAGTGCGAATACTGGTGCTTTCCGATAGAAAGATGCAAGTCGTAGATTTGGCTGTAGCAACACTCAACAGCCAAGAAACGCTTCCTCCCATGTACATCGCGAGAGTTAGTTTCTCCACTGATTTCATCATGTGTAAGTCACCGACCATAACTGGTCCTTTATTAAAAAAAATTGATGGGCTGCGATGTTCCTGATTGTCTCCGAAATATGTAGAAAATGGGATTTTCCCATATCTAAATGACCTATTCCATTTTTTAAATTGACGTTTATGCTCATGACGTCACTATTATTGTGGTGTATATAACCAAATTGGTGTTTTTGAGGCCAAATTCCTCAGATATGGCGGGTTTTTAGAGAGGCTAGGTTGCATTTTTTTTATTTTCAGCTTAACGGATTTGTTTACACACAATTGCATATGTGAGCACAATATTTACAAGAAAAGGAGTACATCATTAACACAATATATACTAGTCAAAGTACCCGCAAAATTTGCGGCGTTATCGTGCGAAGGAAACGACTAAACTTTATCTACATCATTAACACCGCTTCTCTTTTTGTAATTATTGTGCTCACACACGTCATTGTATGTAACATATCGGTTAGGCTGAAAATTTTTTAAAAAATTGAAAAAACCGCATAAAATTAATGATTTTTCTCAACGTCAACTATATATATATATATATAGCTTTTACAAAATTCTTGTCTAATTTCTGTGAATACATCAAAGACACTCACAGCCTCTCAAAAATGGTTAGAAGATAAGAAGTAGCATATTTTGTCTTCTTTAGGTACTGTTGGGGTATTTAATGTACATGAACATTTCCATTCCGTGGAATGATATCTCTAGTACAATATTTTCTATAGACTAGTTCTATAAGAGATCGCCTTCGTATTCATTCATTTTCATTTATACTATTACTTACAGATTCAAATTTTCTCGGACATAGAACTTTGCGACTCAAGGTTTGTCCAATTTCTACCTTTAAAAAAATGCAAAACTGGACATAGAACCAGTTAATTCTCAGCCCACAAGGTGCTATTAGTAGCATTGGACAAGTTTTTAACTGCCTATAGCCAGCTAACCATTTTATAAAGGACTGGATTGATTAAAGATGCAAGTGAAACACTTTTTCAAAGACACTTCACAACAAGATTCCTATATCCTGGATGAGAGTTGCAACCACAGTAAACGTCGCTATGAGAGTCAGTCTTCAGCGTCAGCGGTGGTTTGCCTTGTAATGACTGAGCCCATTACTTGTTTTTAAAGTCAAATTTTTAAAGCCCGTTACTTGCATTCTGAAACAAATATATTTAGAACTAGACAACCTTGCACCCCATCTCTTCATATACAGACACGTAAGAAACACGTCAGTTGCAAATTCACTAAAATCGCATGCATTTATTAAGAAAAGGTAACAAAATATAATTTTCATATCCAAAATATAACAAAAGCATACAAAGCTATACAGCAAAAGCACACATATATTTCATAAGTTATTTACAAGTAATAAATCCCTTTAGGAGATGTTATGTTACATAGCATGTTTAAGTTTAAGTAAAATACCAAATTCAGGTCAGGCTACTGATAGAAAAAAAAAAGACTATTTACGGATGGTTATATTTTGTTGTCAAGTTAAAATATTTCCATCAACTCCGAGTCGTTCTGACACGGGACGCAATAAGTGTACACTGCATTTTTAACGTCTCGCAAGACAGNACCCCCCCCCCCCCCTCCTTTTTAGTTTTTGCACTTTCATTATCTACACACCGGTAATTCTCCTTGGCGAATCTATATGTGCTTCCAACCTAACTGAAACGAGATTTGCTGGAGAAGAGCTATCTTCAGGGAAGAAAATGGTTTCAATTATCGGAAGATGAGCCTATTTGTCGCAAGACGTTATGAAGAAACAATAATATACATTCACTCTCTCCCCTCGCCCAGTTTCACTGTTACAATGAGCTGAGGTCAAACAAGAACATCAATAGATGGATTGTGTCATGATTTAAGTACACTTAAGATTTAGAGTACTCTTAAGATAAGGCGCAAATATGCCAATGAGTTTAGATTATAACGATGTAAGAGCATGTCCTTTGTAACATCCTTTATGACTGTCATAGCACTTCAAGTGACCATTCAGGCCAAAATGAGACAATTCTCAAGTGGAACAGGGGTCAGCCAAATGTCAAGACAAGTTTTCCTGCGTATCGTATGTTCGTCTTACAACAAATCTCTAAGAGAAAAAGTATACGCCACACAGAAGAAATTATCTTGGAGCTAAGACTGACCCTTGGTCCGCAGGATTTATGCCTTATTTTGGCAACATTCTTATAGTACATATATATATGATGACAATGAAATCTTTTTGATGAGACCCCAGAAATTGAACAATCCTTTAAGCGGAAAAAATTTGTATACATATCTGGATCTTTTATATAGGCCGTGGCGGTGTTTGAGAACAAAGAGAGTAATGATAATTACGCAATTTTATGGTGCGTTCAATGTCCAAACAAACAGGGTTATGCAGAGAAAATTTGGTACAAAGCATTCGCTCCAATTGCTAATGACTGATTACAAAGATAAATTGGCAAACAGATTCACCAATTACGTCACATACAACGCACAATGGAATCGATACAATCGTTTAAAACAATATATACAAAATGTTTATCCTTGTCAGGGAACAGCTGGCATAAATCCCTTAGTCCATCTGGCCGGAAGTTCACTGACATTGTATGACCAAAACATTTTCGGCATAGATGAAAATCACCAAAAGCTTTTATGTGTGAGATATTAAGTGTTTTTCATGTACACCAATAAAGGTTTGATCATGAAATGTAATAGAGAGGGCAGATGCCTTTCAGTGACTAAGCGGAGCGACTATTTGCGTTACTTGAAACACCCTTGTAATTTATAGTTAAACGAAATGTTGAGTATGGTGAGGTACTACATTTTCATAACCACTGAAAGCCCAACAGCACCAGACACACTGAAAATGTGGTATGAATTGTGCAGATGTGCTTTGCCAAGTTAGAAAAGGCAAGTAACCTCGCCATTCTTAACATGTACAGAAAATATAATATATACAAATATAATACAATTTTAACCGAATGCTGAGGTTAAGATCAGCCTTTATTGTTCAATGTTCATGTCCCTAAAGTATGCAGTCATTTATGTTTATCAGCTGAATAAATTAAAATATTCACTTAACATTTAAGTGTGAATGATTTTCCAGGGCAAGAATTGCAGAGAAAAATGAAAATTTGGCCTAGGCCATGTTCCATCAATCAAAAACAAGTTACAGAAAAATGACAAGTTCTAGTTCTAATATTTCAGCATTAATAGCTTTGGTACCGCCAACAGGTAGAAAAAGTTTTTGGTTTTCTTACGCTTGCGTATGCTGCGTTCTTGAAAATCGTTCAGGGTGGCCGAGGAAGGATGCCGAGTTGCATCTGAGATGAATCTAAACGAGTTTCATGAACACCACATACGCAAATTACTAGTGAGGCACAAATAACATTGTTGCACATATAATATTGAGGCATAAAGTAAAGCATGAAAACTGTAGATTTAGCAGCTGGACAATCCAGCATCTGCAAATTACTTGAACTGCTTGGAGCGAAAAGGATTCAACTTCTTGCCATGCAAACCCTAAAAACGGCATCTTTACTAAACTATAGCAAAAACAGCGCATCTAGGCTTTTCGAAGTCAAGAGGGTTAACTCCTCTACACTATCTAATTTACGTGTAGACATAAGAGCGATATTCATGACTCAAAATCATCTATAGAAATGTCAAGGTGATTTCAAGAGCATGATAAACCGATATAAATGTTCATTGAATTCGTTGACTATTCAAATGCCTTTCCGCCTAATACATGTATTAAATTGAATCGAAATATATATATGAATGAGGAGCTTAGTATTTCAGTATCAAGACATACCAGTAAAATTGTAAATAATTTGTGCATGCTCTTATAAAAGTACCTAAAGAATTCTTTAAATTAGTCAACCACAAGACTCAGTGGCATCTTGTCATGCACTAAGCTTCCACTTTTGACTCAGATGATCAGTGTCAGTGTTGGTGTTCCTGGAAATCCGCTCAAAATTCCATGTAAAACTTACTGTCGAGGGGATGACGTCTCAGTATGCGAGACTAATTGAATATTGGGCGATCTTCATGGATACCATCAACGTTAATGACCATCAGATGCCTTAGTGGGAGCTCTTAACTTGGGGGCATTAAAATTTCAAAATCAATAAAGGACTCTTGAATCCAGATATCAGAATAAATAAGTTAAAAAAGATTCAATGATAAAAAAAACCATGGGCAGCATAGTTGCCTTCTTTATTTACGTATGCGTAAATGAACCAATCACCCTTTTCCACTAACCCTGAAACATCAATGGAATATTACTGAAGTCACAACATGAATAGTGTGTACTAACTTTACATGAGACTTCATATAACACGTCACTGGTGGTTCATTGGGAGTAGATAAAAGTGAATGGCACATATGCATACAAAGTCTTCAATAGAAGAGCAAACTTTCGGTAGAAAAAGTTTAAGATATTTTGCTCTATTCACTTTATGCAGGTATCGGGGCTAATTCTTATGATTTAAAATTGATGAGCAGTTCTATACAGTCCAACACTTTAAACTTATTTTAATGTATTCAGTAAGATTAGAGTCAGCAATTGGCAAAAATACAGATAGTATATGGAAAATGTATAAGTACGTTTTATATGTTGCCGCATATGTCTGGAGTCCTGCTAGTGTGCTCACGTTGGCATTTGACGATAAACACTAGAATGATAATCTTAAAAATCACCCAGATTCAGTGAGCAGATTTAGGGGGATGGGATATGCACTATAAGTATGAATATGGCGCAATTTTCATGATCACCATTGAAGTTATTGCCGTCAAATGTTGCCGTGCGACTACGACAAACAGGAACACAGCGACTGGGAACACCGTACACAAAATACCCGTCCATAAAGTGGCGTGTAAGCACATATTTACAAATTATGATGGGACAGATCACTTAACCGAACCAAACAAATCAAGACATAACCAATTAATGATAAAAACCAAATGAAAACTAGATAATGAAATAACTTAAGGTGGACACAATCTTGAAAGATACAATGTGCCAAATGTCCATGTATACATTTTTCCTGCAAATTTTTTTCATAGTAAAAAATGTGTTTTATAGCATTATTCTAAGTCCATCCATGCCCTTATTCCCCATGCTCTTACGCTGACAATCTAAGACAATGTTCAAGAAAGCCATTCAGGGAAAGAATAGGATTTATAATATTCTTTTTGAATGTCTTTCTTGGACAAGCTTTAAAGATTTTATCATTGGTGAGAACATGGCGAAGATGGGACTATAGACAAACCAGATATAGATATTTTGGGAGAAGTTCACATTACAATTAATGAAGCGTCTACAGAACGAATGAACACGTAAGTGGAGCGTCAGTCCACAAAATCACTGACTGTATGAAGGAATCAATAGAGGTTTAAGTGCAAAAGAGTAGTCTTACATGTTGACCAGTTAGGGTGTGATCTTGGATAGAGATACGTTTGCATCGTCTGGTGACAACATTAGGAATAGTAATCAGATGAGAACATTGTCTTTTTAAGACTTCAATTCCTGACGCGACCATCAGATGTTGTAAAATATCTTTCATCCATGAACAGACCTTAACCGTAAACATTCAAGGTACTACTATTCTGCATGTAAACACTAACTGGGCCCTTCATAAAATACAAAATAATTTGTACAGCTGAAAATACACAACTCTTTCTATGACACATTCACGGCGCCATGTAGCAATTCACGATTCCAGTTACACTAGACAAGAGATTGCGTTACAAGCAAGGTATCTTTAAAATTACGCAATAAACTTATCTGCCTACAATGTTTCCTCCAAAACAGTCTTCCATATCATAACTTGACAATTTCATTCTAAGAATTACTGTGAAAGTAAAGTACCTGTGGGGACCTGTTATATTAATGTGGAATGGATCAGGATATGCTTTATGTTATTGTACATGCATGTCTCCGAATATGTCACATTTCAAGACAGAATTGATCACCCGATCCCACACAGAAAAATCACAACGAGTGCTTATGCCTGAGGCTGAAACTTTGTGACTTTCATGTGTGGCGAAACTGGACCAACTCGGTGTTCAAATGTGACACGTTAAATCTACACTGACCCTGACTTATAAATGAAGGCAAAATGTCCATGGTGACATCTTAATATCCTTTATTGTTACTGTAGGGTTTTGGCGAAGCAAAAGTCTATATAGCAAGCGGTTATAAATACCACAATGATTATGTCATGAACCCTACTGTAGAAAGATAAACATTCTCATAAACCTATTTAAGTGTGAAACAATTCATTCGCTCCTAGAATTTAAACAAAGTGCTGCTTCTGACTTGCCATGTGCTTGCACTTTCGGCATCAGATGGTCAGTACTGTGTTGGTGTCCAAGGAAATCCACCCAAGATTCGGTGTGAAAATTACATTAAAATGATGTCTCAGTATACGAGACCAATATGAATATTGAGTGATTTTCACGGGCCCCGACAGAGTTCATGGCCATCAGATGCCCAAGTGCGAGCACTAAACTAGTTGCATTACATCTGACGACCCCGCTCTTAAGTGACTCCTCAACCCATTACTACATATTCAAAGTGATCCCTTAACCCCATTACTACATATTCAAAGTGATTCAAACCTATTTATTACATACTGAAAGTGACTCAACCCTATTACTACATACTGAAAGTGACTCGATCCCATTATTACACATTTAAAGTGAATAAAACCCATTTATTACATATAAAAATTATTAAAATGCTCCATGACAAAACATTCCCGGCTGCAGGTACGGACTTCCTCTAGTGTTAACCAGCCAAGATCTGGTCATGAATAGGGATAAACAACAACATCTGGTGAACGCACAGAGAACTCTTTGGAAGTTGCAGTTGCAATACCTTAGTGGAAGAGAAGAGTTCTGCAGCGTTCATAAGCTGTGCAAGTTTCTCCGTGTCTTTGAACAGACCCTGTCAGTTTCACATTAAAAGAACACCTGCACTGTAACTGAGCACATTTTTTCATGAATCTTTCAAGTAATATATCCTTGCTGTGGGCCCAAAACAATGGGACAGGTAGTATCATAATTACTTTTATCAATTAGAGAATTTGTGAAAGTACTTTTTGGTGTTTGGTGATTGCTAACCGCTTCATTTGTTTCAAAACTTATTTACAGATCGCCAGGGCGCTATTACATTTTCAAATCTTTATTATTCACAATTAAATTACGTTTTGCTTTAAATCTTACACTGTGAACAAAAACATTGTATAAAAGAACACGTGACAAGCTATTTAAAAGGAATTCAAGGATCATCCCTCTTTATCTAAGAAAGACTAATGCTGAGGCAACATGACAGAATCTGCCTCAACAGTGAAAATGCATGATTCCGGGACCTGTCGGTATGTTCTGAATGGATTGATTTCAGTAAAACGCAAAGTTATCAAGGAATTTGTGTAAATCAAACAACTTACAAATAAACAACTTACAAACATCCGACACTAGACTACATTAAAATATGTACAACCAAAATTTCCCAAAATATGTACATTTTCTCAATTCTCAATTCTTTTTGAGTACCAAGTCACGTTTTAAATGAAATACTATTTCTAAGTGTTTACGTAATATTGCAAATCACTTAAACCAATAGCCACTGCTGCTGGTCGGGTACCAGTATTTGGTATTGCCAGGAATGATAGATCCGCTGTTCATTCACTAATAATGTCAATAAAGTCCTGTAAAAATTTCATGGTCTGATGATTCTGCCATTCTTTTTTGCGTTCCTTGATCCTGCCTTTGTTCCAGCGTTCCTTGATCCTGCCGTTCTGTCCAGCGTTCCCCGGGAGACAACCTTTTGCCACACTGCTGAATCCAGTGATGAGAATGTCTCGGCTTCGTCCGCTTGAAAGTTGTTGGAAGTCACGAGGGCCATTGCATCACACGATCTTGCTGGGCCAGAGTTTGTGGTTGACATTCCACCGTATCTTCATGGCAGTTCCTTGTGCTCCAACCAGAGATCCACGGCTCGCATCCATGGAAATAGAAAAGAAAAAGTGTAAGATTCATGCTTGCCAAAATAAACTAGGACGAGATCTATTTAGGACACTTTTTGAATATGCTGATTTAGACCTGTTACTATTACATATAGCTTATTAAACTATCTGAATACCTCCCGAAAATTGAACCATGCTATCGTATACCCCTTCCTGTTAAGGCATTTGTTGCTCAAATACAGATAGGACTGCGTTGACTGAGAAGCAAAATGAGGCATAATGATAGTTTTGATACCGAAATAGATGCAGCAACTTGTAGACTTAAGAATACCACGAAAAGCTCTGCAAATGATAGTCCTGGAAGTTTAAATGACCGCGGCAGGCGCTCAAGAATCGCCCGACATGGCTAAATTGTAACTAGTTTAGCTAACCCCAAACAGCAATACAATTATCCATTCTTTATTCATCTAGTCTACATCAAGTAAGAAGAATAAGATAAATGGCACTGGCTGCACGACTTTGAATTCCACTATCACTGTATTTACTTCCGTAGAATAATTAATATGCCTTACAATGAGCACTTACATCCGAGCACTGATAGGGAAATTTTTAAGTGATGCGAATCTTACGGGAAAATATGTCTCAGGTGGTAGGAAATACGAACGTACTGCAGCATCTTTCTTGTTACAGTGAAGGACGAGTGAAACTCAAAATAGTATTGTCGATTGTAGATTATGAATAGTTCTCAAACTGAAACTGTCAAGGCCGGTTTTGGGGACTACTTCCGAACCGGGCGGATTATGTTGTATCCTTGGAAATGACAATTCATATTCATTACTTCACCCCCCCCCCCCNCCCCCCCCAAATTTGACTCGTGTGTATGAGTACCTGGCTTTAAACACAGGGAACGGGGGTTCCTGCCTGCTGAACTGCGGCTACTAATAGCGATTTAAGTTGTAATAGAGTGTATGATTGAGGTGTATAAAACAATGGCACTGTAAAACGGTTTCCTTAAAGAGTGAAATATTTTCAATATATCAATATATCGCAGATCCGTTCTTGACTGAAAATTCATTTTTTATACTAAGTTCTTTTCACAATGAATACTGGCCGTCTGTGCAGGACAGTGATTTACGTAGAAATTAGTCTCCCGGGTTGGAAAATGCCAGGACATTCGAAAATACCAAAACATTGACAATACCACGACATTCGACAATACCATGAATATTTATTCTGCATAATGGAACATCGCGGGAGTTTTTTTTATATATGTTAGAGAGGGGGCTTGGGTTTCAATCAGCCCGCAGACAAAAATAAGTGCCTTTAAAACCAAAGGAGCAAATTGCCGCTAGAAAGTGGTCTGGAACGCTCTCTCGAGCACTCTAGTCTATGTGTAGCTGAAGAAAACACTTGTTTCCAAGCTAAATAAGAGCACTACAGGATAGGAGTGTGAAACTTTTTAACCGCAGAATTTAGCCGAAAATACTGAAGTTGATAGACACCTTAAGCCTAATCTACAGTGGACAAACGACAAATGAGATCTACAGTGGACAAACGACAAATGAGATATTAGCAGTCTTCTTAAGCGTTCCCCCCACCCACCCACCCCTGGACATTTCATTATAAGGATCGTTATAATCAGAATATGATTACAATGGAAGTTGTGTTGTGGAACGGGCATATTTGTTGCAACCTTTCCTGGATTTACACAAAATTTCATAGTCTGTTCACGGCAATGTGTTCGCGCTTGTGCGCAAACCGTCATTTGTGAGAAATTTCATCATTTTTATTTCTTTAATCCAATTAGAGTGAGTTTAAAACACTACGGTAAATGCATTAAAATACTAAATCAGTTTGATCATTGCGGAGCTTCTTTAAAAAAATGTCTCACAGAAATGACCGAGTTAGATGAAAGCAGAATTTTGAAGACTGGGCCACAGAATTTAAGCCCCAAAGGCTGGACCCTAGAGATCTATGGGATCCATAGCACTGGACAAGAGCCACATGGGGTTCGTTGAATCGTGTCGCAATGAGCAAACGCTTCTTGTGAGAAAGGAATAGAACATAGGGTCACACAGGCATACTGATAGAATGTTAGAAGTCTTCACGCGTTATCTCTGTTTCGTCAAACCACAACCTTTTTCTCCATTTCCCCTCCCCTCCATTTAAATGCATCACTGTTTTCTTTCCGTGGTAAGTAAAAGGGCGTAGGATCTTTCCTGAAGCTAAGACTTTTAGGGAGGAATTCCATATGTGTACCAGAAAGATTTCGGCATGCAACACACCGATCCAACATCATACCCTAACCCTAACCAAAACCCTAACCCAGGCTCAGGGTTAGGGTTAGGGTATGTTGGTTCGGTGTGTTGCCTGCGGAAATCTTTCTGGCACACATATGGAATTCCTCCCCTTTTTTATGAGCAAAGAAAGCTTGTGGCTTTAGAATGTGGCTTTAAAACCATTTAAAATCAATAAGTAAACAGTATTTAATCCTCGAATGAGATTGTCGTTCTAGGGAGAGAATGTTTAAAGAGAATACTAAGACGATCCGATTCTGTGGAAAGAGCTTAAAGACATCAGAAACTTAATATTACGCGAGACGGGTCTTGGAAGTCACAGTTCAAAGGCGATTGAAAACAATGAATGTGGACCAACTTGACTAAACAAAATCGAAAGCTGAACTGATTATAAAGGCAATGATGCACCATAACAGAACTACTGTCCCAATTTTTTTTTTAAATTACTGCATATAAAATAAAAGTCCTATTCGCAGCCTTGTAACTTGTAGAATGATGCGATATGTCATACAGTTGACGGAACATGTCGAAGTTTTTTACTCTAGTAGCTTTACTGGCTCAAAAGAATTTAAACCCGCATACAATGGCGTGAATAAATCTGGCATAATCTGGCATCCTAGCCCGCGTGACGTGAATGCATCCAAACCCTCTAAGTGTCATGGCAATGGAAGGGACTGGGGATTATAATGCGGACCGCTTTATATTCAGACATTTTTAACCAAAAAGATTTAAGAAATTCACAGCGCTTTCAAGTTTTTACGGACGTCATGTAAGGTGGCAACAGAAAGGCGGTGGCATGTCCACAGAAATAGGTAGCGTCTTAATGAAATGCACGGCTTTATTACGGGCTTTATTACAATGTTCATTTTCTCCTTAAGTTTCCTATAATTTTACCATTGCGCCCCTGACATCTCATGCTCATTGCTTACCAGTTATTGATGATGAAATAGTGCTCATTTTTAGTGAAATGTATCTACACCCACTCAATGGCACAGTGGGCCATTTTAGGGGGGCATTATATGTTTCGGCTTCTTGACGGCTTAGGATGGTAAAAATGCTATCTAGTAGGTAAAATCACACGAGAAACGCATTAAAAATGGTCTCAATGCTCTAAACAGAACGGTTTTTGCATAATTTGAACTTATGAAACTTTTCGACTTTACAAATTTGGCTTTTTCCACCACATGTCTTTAAGTCCACTTGTTCTTAACATTTGAAAAAATGATAACCTCTAATTTGTTATTAATTTAAACATCTGTATCCGGCTAGATCTAATTAGCATTTTTTTTTTTGACCATGCATTGGGAATTAGGTGCAGGACCACTAAATTGAAAAAAACTTATCAATCCTGTAAGCCACATAAAAATACCAAAGTGACAGTAAGTGGGCTGACAGATGGCGATGCTTTGTCCAGTTTCTTTGACATTGATGACTCTCACAGACCGGCTGTGCAGAATGCGGCCAAATGTTTCTTCTGGAAGCGTGAAATCTTAGTTCGAAAGAAACTGAAGCCGACTGATGAGGACTGAAATGAGGTGTTCCTTGATGCACTTTACTCTGCCATGTATCATCAAAGTGTATAATAGCAAGTGCAAGGCAGACATTGGGAATTTTAAGGATTTCTGCCTCAAAACGTACGAATTTATCTTGAACAAGTTCAACAACGCTGAGACGCGGTGGATAAATGTCTCTCCAACCATGCATGCTTTCCTTGCCCACAGCTGGGAACTCATTGCCAACAATGATGGAAAGGGTCTTGGCGAATTCTCAGAGGGTGGCCTGGAAAATAACAAGTACCTGCGGTTTTACCGACGTAACCTGGCAGGCTAGGTCAACCAAGAGACCAACATG
>JAWQUT010000025.1:2570945-2583554 GCA_033807755.1 Ellobium chinense | reverse complement strand
GGGGGGGGGGGGGGGGGGGGGGGGAACAACGCCGTCACCTCGCCGTCTGATTTTGTCCCCAATTCTTCATAGGCTAGTTTTGGGGTCATGCTAATACATAGACCAACCACTACTTTTATATCTATAAGGCTCAGATTGCACCTGAAACTTTCAAACTGGATGCTTTATCGAAAATTAGGTTTTTACATATTTCTGCATCCTGACTTCGTCTGGCAGGGCCCCAAAAAGGGGCTTTTTTTAAATTAACGGATTAATGGCATTGTCCATAGTGAATCGGCCTATTAATAGATTAAGCTTCATTATTGTACAGTAGTTTTACCTTTGCGCCCTTTATATGCCATGCTCATTGCTATCAGTTGCCGAGGACGAAATGAGTGCTTATATCAGGAGATTCCTACTGGTTCAAGAAATTGCAAAAAGAGTATAAAGTGACTGGGTTTTGGAAGATCTATGTTGGGAATACAATTAGATAAATATACGTTCCAAAATTGACACTATATCATACTGTAGATATTTTTACTTCGCGAATCTCTGAAATGTCTAAAGTTTATGCTGATATTGTGCAGCTTTATTCAGACACCGATATCAATATATAATTATGTAAAATGCTTTATGTATGCAGAGACGGAGCTTATATATCGTAAACAAACATCTGTGGTAACGTGAACGGCGTTCTTGCTGTATTTGTGAGTGATAACCAGTTTTTTAAAGTTGAAAAGCTTAAAGCATTTTTTAGGCTTGGCGGGGTGTGGGATCGTGGGTTGTGGGAGAGTGAGGGGTGCGAAGTTAATACAAGTCGGGATCCAAGTGGACTCTTGTTCTCCATGAGCTCTGCATTTCCTCTTTCAAGGTCTAAAACTGCCTCACCACTAAAAACGAAAAAGTAGCTTGAGGGATTTCCTTGTTCTTTGCAAAAAATCATATGTCGTCAGTAAAAAATGGAATATGCTCCTCATAAATTGCATGAAATGCCGTATCGCAGCGACACAATATGTAGCGACAAGGATGCCTTGTAAAGGGAACAATAATTTGCCCTACCAACATAAAAAATGTGTAGGTAGTTATTACTCCAACCTTGTCTTTCCTCCCCAACTCTATCAATTCAAATTGTGTGCAAATAGACAATTAAGCGTAATGTTTCTGTATGGCATCACAAATACAAACTTGCCGGCCGGCATGCAAATACACTGTTAGTAATGGTGCGGAGGCATGCATGAGCTCACTTGGTGCTAATAAAAAAATTATGCAAAGTTAAAATCGGATGCGGTAATTATGATGCTGTAAATAAATTAACCGGACTTCCGTATGTTCTCTTTTAGCGCTGGAGTAAATATAGTTCGAGTCCCTTGATGTATATGCGCCCCACTCAACCACCCCCTCCCACTTTCTCCTTTTTATCTTCCACCCCCTCCCCCACCTCCCCCAAAAAGAAAACCTAATCTCAGCACATAATTGCTACGCCACTGATTTTCAGAACTTCCAACATTAAGGCTCTCAGACACGCTTACTACGAATCAAGGAATGGCTTTAAGATATTACGCATTAAGCAATGCACAATTCAAAAGAATGATCTAGGCTATATCATTTTGGAAATCTATTTGCAAACATTAAGTTTCGTAAAATAGCTTTCCACAATAAGGTGGGCAGGTATACTAGGTTAAGAACTAAACTTGCGTTAATGAGAAGGCCGCATCCGATTTCTTTAAATTGGTTAGTAGGATATTTGTGTTTGTGATACTGTACTAGAACCACGCACTCAACTGTCTATAAAGGTAGATATTTTTACCAGTTTAAATGTGTTGGCTGTATGAAAGTTCATTTCTTTTTATCATATCATAATATGCATATCTGTTGCTACAATATTAATTACAAATAAGGACTCAAAGATTGCTATCAAAATTTCCCAACCATACATACTGGTCTTATCGATTCCAATATAAAGTAAATCGATAAAATGTTCCATGGGAGCAGAAAAACATCGTAACTTGCTTTTAAAAAAAAGTGCCAAGGATTTCCGTCATTTCCATGCCGGAAAAAAAAATTATTGAAAGAGGAACGCTGGCATTTCCATACGAACTAGATTTTGTAGAAAAAGCTGTACAAGTCCCATCTCGGTGCGAGAAAATTAATAAGAACGCTCATTTCACCTGTTCTTTCTTGACAATGCAGGGTGATAATTTTACTGACATTATTCCTCGTCCTAAATATAACGAAACAATTATGATATAAACTTTGAATCTGTAACCTGAGCGTGATATCGCTATCTGAAATGAATGCTGCACAAAACTGCAAGTCAGTATAAACTTATCTTGCCTACACATCATTGTGCCGTAATCTGAAAGACCTCAAAACAATTAGACTATGTGCATTTATTTAGACGAGGCGACGATTTCATAACCAGGTATTTCCCGCTCACTCCACAGTTTTGCATTATCCCAGCAGACCAGATCTCTGATATAATTTACTCTCGTCTGAGGACCACACATTGGTCAGCTGCCTTTTCACTGTTGTCGGATACTCATCCAATGTCAATGGGACTGAAAATGTGCGACAGAAAAGTTGTGCAAAGAGCTTCTAGTGGGGAAATTCTATCCTCGGTATAAATTTGGAATAAGATTCAAGCAAAACGCCCATTTTGTCCTGGCCATAGTTTATGAGCCAGTTGATGTTCTTTATTTATGTAATACATATCTTCCCTCTCCCTCCTCTCCCCCACCCCCCCCCCCCCCCCCCCCCCCCCCCCCCAATAAAATTGATGGTTGCATTTCATGGATCTGGTTGCGTGAAGCTTGGCACAAAACTTCATGTTCTTGGAATCCATTTCTTCTCTTTGTGGCCATAGTAACGTTGTGTTATTCTACAAATACACTGTGATTTCGGGAAATTTATGCCATGGATGAAAGTACTTTTGCTCGATCTTTTAACGGGAAGACAAAAANGGGGGGCAACGCCCAAAATTTCATAAATCTTTCGAAAAAGCTCACCTCGAATTCTGATTTGGTCCCCTATTTTTCAATAGGCTGGTTTTGGCCGCGTCTAATACGTAGGCCATTACGTACATTTTTTTTAATCTAGAAGGCTCAAATTGTACCTGAAAAAAATTGGATGTTTTATTTAGATCACAGATCATTTTACATATTTCTACACTCTGACACTGGCTGGCGGACCAAAAACAAGGGGGATTTTATATATTAGCGGATTAATTGTACAAAATGAGTGATTTGCCCTTCTAATAGGTGCCAAGAACCTTCAATACATAAGCTGTTGCCACGAATTGGCAATGAGCGAGTAACTGAATATGTTTAACCACCTAATGCAGGTTCATTTACATTGAACTATGCCTCCATTCCCACCGCTCACTGCAGTGTTCGCCATGTGCCAAGGAGGTCATTTCATTTCATTGAGTGCCTTAGAAATGTCACACGCGAACGTAAACAAATTAAAGAGGCTGCGAACAGAGCTCAATGCTCATAAAATTCCTAAGATAAATGTTACTGTCAACTGATGAATCAAAAGCGAAAGGAGGGGGAGAAGGGGCTGGGCGGAGGAGAAGGGGCAGGGGAGAAGGGGTGGGGGAGGAGTAGTCTCTGGCATCGTGCTTTTTCTCCGGTTTCCCGGTAGGATTTTTTATCCCCTGCATGATTACGTTGATTCCTCAAATAATGGCCTGCAAGGAACAAGATGTAAGAAGGTGATCTTGAAACTTGCACTACCGTGTAGCTGAAAACCTGAGGGCGACTGCGTAAAAGTTCGAGAGAAGAAATGGCCAAAACTGTCAATCAAATCTACGACGCCGTTAGCACTCAGAATTGGGCTGCCTTGACCTGGGAGACATATTTGACGACCAAAACTGCCAACAAACAATAACCTTACTGGAGGAAGCCTTGCAACACTTTGAATGGAGCTAAGTTCCTAGTAGAGCAAAGCAGCAAAGGCCTTACATTATCTTTTCGGCCAACTCGAGATGTCATGACGAATATAAAGACTTCCAAAATTCTGCTTCCACTCCCCCGCGGTGAACAGGGAGCATCTGTTTCGCAGATGTTGGCAAATGGAAGGATTAGACTTTAAATTTATCCTTATTTTAAAAAAAAAAATGGAATCAAAGATTTTTACTTTCAAGCAGCGTCTTTTGTATAGCCTTGTGATGTTATGGTGCTCTTTGAATTGTTTACCATGTAAACCGTAAACCATGGATATCTGATTGCTCAAACGGGAAGGGATTAAAGGGTAATTTGCAGAGAGATGACAGTCAATACTGCTCACTGAAATGCTGATGATTTTACAAGGGCGATCCGGGGAAAGGATGACAAGACAGCAGGTGAATGTTGTCGCCATCTTATTGTCTGTTTTTCTACTTTAAATGTGTTCGAGAAGGAAAACATGTGGAGCAATGGTGACGGGTGAAATTAATAGAAGGTTTAGGATGGCTTAAACTAGACTTGCCCAAACATGGAGGGAATACCAGGCCTAAACCATTCCTAAATATTTAAGATTCCACNAGCAAAGACCTTACGTTATCTTTTCGGCCAACTCGAGATGTCATGACGAATATAAAGACTTCCAATATTCTGCTTCCACTCCCCCGCGGTGAACAGGGAGCATCTGTTTCGCAGATGTTGGCAAATGGAAGGATTAGACTATAAATTTATCCTTATTTTAAAAAAAAAAAATGGAATCAAAGATTTTTACTTTCAAGCAGCGTCTTTTGTATAGCCTTGTGATGTTATGGTGCTCTTTGAATTGTTTACCATGTAAACCGTAAACCATGGATATCTGATTGCTCAAACGGGAAGGGATTAAAGGGTAATTTGCAGAGAGATGACAGTCAATACTGCTCACTGAAATGCTGATGATTTTACAAGGGCGATCCGGGGAAAGGATGACAAGACAGCAGGTGAATGTTGTCGCCATCTTATTGTCTGTTTTTCTACTTTAAATGTGTTCGAGAAGGAAAACATGTGGAGCAATGGTGACGGGTGAAATTAATAGAAGGTTTAGGATGGCTTAAACTAGACTTGCCCAAACATGGAGGGAATACCAGGCCTAAACCATTCCTAAATACTTAAGATTCCACACTTCTATATGGATACTCTAATACCAGTACCACTGGTACTACAATTCTATTAATGTTCTTATGACGACTCTGCAGAATGGGTCACGTTATGGAATGTCATTAAGTTTAGAAATGGGATTTTTAGAAAGCAGCACCCCCCAATATTACTCATTAACAATAATGAATTCGTGAGATTACATCTTTACCTTGATACAGTTTCTTGCAACTCGGAACAGCTAACATAAAATATAAATTAGTAGAAAATAAATTTATTCTGGCTAAACTCAAATCTTAAATCTCAAATTTTACACGAATGCGAGTAAGACTGCATGGCTAGACTATTTCTGACCAGTTGTTTAGAATGCCTGAAGGACGCAACAAGCGTAAAGCAGCTGCCGAGGAAATTATGTCAATATATTTGCTCTTCCCTTGTTGCTAGATGAGACCGTCAAGAATTGGTAAACTTCATGAAGCTGAAACTATGACCGATGATTCCCGATTTGTGTAAACAGATTCAGAACATAATGGCCGAAAGATAAACGGTGATATATGAAAGGCCACAACCTATTATTTTTGGAATATTTAAGCCTTTCCACAGAGACAAGTTGTCGTGGCCTAACGGAGCGTACTCTTGCTGTCTGTGAAATCTAACCAAAACATCTAAAGAAAACAATTTTAAAATTTACTATGTAAATGTCATCTGAAATGGCATTTCAGTTCTGACTGTCTTAGAAAATACTGCTTACCGTCTTTTCCTTCTTTATTTATGGAAATAAATGGCATACACTGTCACAGTAAATGCTTTTCTTTCTGCTTCTGATATGAAAGTACAGATATTGTCCGGGCTTGCTGGTCTGCAGCCCCAGAATCAGTCAATGCCCACTTATTATCCCGGGAGACCAGATCACTTAAGGATATTTTCAACCCTAGGGTGTACACAGTGCCGCTGCCATTTAAAGGCGCCGATCACCAATATCTGACAATATCTTTCATTACTTATATCCAGGCATTCTATTCAGCAGTTATGGATGAACTGAGGAAAATGAAGGTTAATTTGCATTCGGATTAAGATTACTAAGATATCTTGGTCCTGATGGGAGATGGTCCAAGCAAGTGCATTGAAGATCCAAGGCTTATTCCCCCAGGTGTTTAATACGTCCCTGTAAAAGATCTCTCATGTACGAATTGACAATAAGACATAAATTATGATTCTAATAAGGGACGCTTCCATGTTTTTAAAAGCGTGTGGGATGTGTTGGGATTTTTCATATTTATTGAATGTTCCTCTTTAATGCACCTAAAAAGCAAATTGTTCGAAGCCACAGAAATGTGGTTCCTTAGAAAATTGCTCAAAATATGGACAGAAAATAAAAATGCCCAGGTCTTGAAGGAATCAAAATCATGAAAACCAGTTACAGCAGTGAGAAGACAATGACATCTAATGAAAACAATGATAAATGAAGTAGTGAAAAAAGATTGTAGATGGGGTGGCAAGTTGGAAGGGAAAGGGATACTACAGAAATGTTGAGGTGGAGACTAAGTAGCTTCCTGATCACTGATGCCAACTGAAATAGAGCAATAGAGAAATTTGAATAGAGAAAACCTACCATACTAGGATTCCTTTGGTGAACGTTAAAGGAAACAATGTATGGGAAAGTTCAAGATCTTGACAAATGATGCTGAGGTACGTATTTTCTGTAAATAGCCAGGGAAAGGGGGAAGTTCTTTTTAACATGACAATTTTTTTTTCTGATGAAATTGTCAAATCATTGTGAAATTTGATGAATGAAACAAATTCTTGGTTCTGCCCACCATCAGTTTTATTCTGAAAATTTCTGGGCTGACTGATTTCAAATTTAGTCATACATTTTCCAGATTGTTCTGAACAGATAAAGGAGATGAGTATAATGTGAGCATGTCCTATTCATTAGATTTATGATGTAAACTGAACGGATCTTAGTTTTATGAAGCTCACTTCCTGTTAAAAGCAAAATGGTTTGTGCAAATCTGGCTTCCGAAAATAGAATATATGCATCTGCCAGTAAAAGCTAATTTTACAGTGGGAAGGTGGAACGCAAGTAATGACTGTTCGAGCTGTAGCTTGAGATGCTCGGATTACCGTGCATGCATGATAGTGGTCCATGTCATGATAAAAATCAACCGCTTTCCTTACAATCAGGATGAAAATCAGCTGTATTTTTGGGAGTGAATTGTCAGTTTCTATTCGGCCCTGTATTAACAGGCCTCTGTAAATTTAATTTTGACACTGTGTAGGAGTCCCAGTTACTACACTTTCTTGCATTGAGTTCCAAATTTCCAATCCATTAGTTGCTCTTAAGGCAAAAGAGCTTCAATGGCAATTTAAAATGACAAGATTCATCTTCTGCAGAAGAGCTTCCTATTAGTCCACGCGTAAGTTGGCGGAAATAATGCCCGTGAAAAGGTTTATTCCCTTACATGGTACCATACTTGAAAAGAGGATGGAATGAATTTGCAGTGATCCCCTTCTGCTACTTAAGGCTACCCTCTTCGGCTTCCCTCTATACCTTTTCACAGTCTTCCCGGAGCTCGCGCTGATGGCACTATTTCATTGTTCACCGTGGTACTTGGCTGGACCCTGTCGGTAGTTGTTCTGGACACAGCGCTGGCCCTTACTAAACTGAAATGACCCTTACTAAACTGAATTGGCCCGTACTAAACTGAAATGGCCCTTACTAAACTGAAATTAATCAATCGTAAGTATCTTGCACTACATACCGCTTAGCAAAATTTTCAGGCCCTAATGGGAGTTTGCCACGAATTCAGATTCAGATTCTTGACAAGATTTCGAAGGGTTCTGAGACATAATTAAGCTGAATACTCAAATTTAAGTTCAGTGTGTACAGTCGTTATATTTCACTATGTAACCTCAAGCCTTGGTATTACTGCTCAAGTCATACCTCAGAATATGATTCAAATGTGCACTTTGGAGAGTCTGGTGCAGATACAATTACTTTACAAAACACCATACTGGCGTGAAATTTTCCACGTGATGTTTGAGAAAGTTTGGTTACCAAAATGGATGCAAAAAAAAAGTGATTCCGCGATGTATTTGCATTTTGGCTAACGAGATCAGGCAGAGTGTTGAATGCTGCCTGTTGTAGCCGCCAATACAGTTGTTTACAAGTGATTAAACAGATGTAACGTTTTCTAATTAATGTAGTACATGGGAGATCATTAAGCCACTAGCTTTGTAAAAACCATTCCCTTCAAACCTTGTATGACTCGGCAAAATAACCTAATCTGCGGAAAACAAAAATTAATGGATAAAAACATTCAAGGATTGCATGGATAAATGTATGTGCTTAGTTTGTTTTCCTCCTTGGTCAGCGTCATCTTAGCATAAATTGCAATAATCGTTTGTAACTATTAATATTAACCGAGCTGATCCAGTTCATCTGGAAACACTAATGAAAATACAGCGACAGGTGCAAAGCAGCTTTAAAAAAAAATAGGCAGATACACATTTTACGTTGGCCGCCCAGCTCACCCCCTCCCAAACACTCTAGACCTAGGAAGATTTTACAAGTGCGGTGTTTCCGAGCAGCATCACAAATACAAACTTGCCGGCCGGCGTGTAAACTGTTAGTAATGGTGCAGATGCATGCGTGAGCTGAGTGCAAATTAAAAAAAAAAGAAAAACATGCAAATCTTAATACATGCATTGACGAGACTGCATCCGATTTCTATACATGCGTTAGTAATGGATTTGTAGCTGTGATGCTGTATCAGGACCACGCATTTTACCATGTCTACAGAGATGACTGGTCGTAACTGGTGTTGTACTGTTGTATCAATATAAAATCCCTTTACACTTTGCATGTCTATCGCTGTGGCATTAATCACTCTAAAGAAAGGCATAGTAAAAGTTCAGGACTGTCCGCGCACACAAATCTCCGTCTGAGCTTTGGAAATAATCTGAAAGATTTATCTGAAAGGTTTACTGATAAATTTAAAAAAATATAGCTTGCCAAAATGAATGGTTGTGGATGCAATCCTTGAAATTCTAATAGCACTAAAATATGCGTCATTTCTTGTGAAAGTGGAAACCCATCTTAAGACATGGAAACCCATGCTCTGTTTTCGACAATATTGTTACAAATATGGCGTTAGACTTATTTCTCAGAATAATTGGAGCATGTTTGGTAAAAGATCTAGTCGCCAAATGAGATCACGAACTGTTCGCGTTTATCTCTTCACTAGTCTGGTTTGAACTACCTTATACCTTGAACAATAATACCAAGGTGTGGGCTTTACACGGAAGCAAAACTACATGCTATTTGTCTTCATGTTGACTTAAAAAGACAGCTTTCATCTTTATGCAAAATATGTAAATCTATGTTATCCAGCAAGTTTCTAAAGCTTATCAGACAATTTAATCAACTTCGCTTGCTAGAGATTTCTCCATGATCGCCGTTAAATATGGTCGTCAAATACCACAACTGTACAAAATCGCGTCGATTCCAAATGAAAACGTGTATACCTACAAATTGACAGACCAAGAGAATCAACCCATACAGATTTAGAGAAGGGTCAACGCTATGTCCAGAACAAGAACTATCAAGGAAGAGCCAGGCATAGCAATGGACACTGAAATAATGTCACCACCGCGAATTCTAGGAAACCTATAAAATGCTACAGAAGGAGACCAGACAGGGTAGTCTTGGGAAGCAAAAGCGATCATACCAGGTTCATTACATGCTTTTTCAAATAGGACGTGATAGCACATGAAAAGGAATAAATACTTAGACGCGTGTGCAAGTGAAAAATGTACAAAGTTTTAGACGTTATCAGTTGTCATTTCAACTTGCCGATATAGTCTGGTGTCTGATGTCTCTAGCATTACAAAGCCTAATTTTAGGCTCGGATGGTAGAGGTCATGGTCTCATACTTAGAGGTGACGTTGACTAGGTTTAAGTTAAAAGTAGGTTGGACTAGAAGTGCTCGGAGAAGCCAAGAACTCCAGATGCAAAAGAGACAATGGTTTCATACAGACTGCTAGTCCAAGTGCTTTTTGCTATGTCGTTTTGCTCATGTTGCTAATGATTGACCTTTTACTCGCAGAAGGCGTATAAGTTGTATCTATTTTTGTGAGCATACTTAAAAATTTCATTGAATTTATAAATCATGGTGTACATCAGTTAAGAACTCGATTATTGACACTAACAAGATGTCTTAGAAGATGGAGATACCAATTTTGAAGGCTACCAATTATGAAGGGAACCAATTTTGGAAGCAGTTCTTGAGGCAGACAATTTTGAAGGCAAAACTGAAACAAAGCTGAGACAGATGAGGAAGCTGAGAGAGCAGTAAGAGGAACATTCAAACAGATTATCTTGGAGTTGTCAACGTGTAAACAAGGAGAAAGAGGGGTAGGGCAGGATGAAATAGTTCGAGTGAATTCCTGAAAGAACTAAATATTCACTCCGGCCTGTGGGAGCATGACCAGCACTGGTCTTATAGGAATAGAGACTTAATTCAGCGTATGCAACAGCCATGTAGACTACTGGGTCTTACAACACTGAATGACAACACAGTCAATGACCTGTAGAAGGGTGGCCTTGACTGTTCAGATGACTGTCTACTCGGGCTGTTGTAGTTCGATTGGTCTGTCCTTTGGGTAAACAGCAAGGGTTTCGACTTGAAGTCCGATCTCTCAAGCTCGATACTTTTAGCCGTTGTCTACTGGCATCAGGCGTCTTCCTTCGACTGCTGTAAAGTCGAGAAATATTTGCATATGAGCTTATTGAAATAGTCACTATATAAACGAAGTCTGGAGGTCTACAGGAGTTGTATGAAACTTAAGCAGCATAAAGAATAATACGTATTTTGTAGGTTCTTTAAGTTGATGCCCTTGTGCGGAAGTTCCGAAGCGGTCATCAGAACCGTCTGAATATCTGAACAATTCAGAAAGGTCGGAGAAGTTGCATGTTATTATCTATCGAGTAGAATACAGCTTTTGCCAATGCTGACGAAATATTTGAATGAATCCAATTGAAGCCCCTCTCCCAGCCCTCCCCTTCTCTGCCACTCCATAAATGGGATTTCTACATTAGCTCTTTGTAAACGGCAGTTTTATAACTGTCTGAAGTGCCTAAACAGTATACATTTTGAAGCAGCTACATTGCTCCTTTCCTGCAACCAAATACCAGGCACCGTTATTCAACAGCGCAAGTTTCAGGTAGATTACATGGTACAATCCTGGAACAGCACCGCTGGTAGGCCAGGTGTTAGACTAACTGAATGACTCTCTGGCCATTCACTTCGTCTAACGCCTGACCTACCAGCGGTGCTGTTCCAGGATTGTACGATTACATGATTCACAAGGACTTTAAACTTTCAGTTGTAAAATATGCTAGATTTTAAGACAAGGTAGTCGAGTAAATTTAATTTGTCATTCAGCATCACGTCAAAAAGCACAAGCACTTACCTTGGTCTGCACTTGAAAATTCAACTCCACTGTTATCAGGGAGAAGGACTGTGCATGGGCTGTGGAAAGAGACATGAAATTATGTTACCGATGATACCGCTGGAAAACTTAACATGTTGACTAGTCTATATGATTATTTCCGGCCAACACACGAAGTCTAATGTGAATGAGCGGATATCAAACCCGGATCCTCTTGAGTGTTAATCCCTCGCAGAACCTTTGAGCCAGCACGGATAAATTTGGTTCACGTCTTTCATAATCAGTAAAATTGATGACTTTGTACTGTAGTGAATGAGGAGTGGAATTCTATGACAAAGTGAACTATAAGTACAAGAGCTGCCATAAGGTAACCATGCCACTGTCCTTAGGGCTGTATTTTTGTTTTTAGTTGATACAAGTCTACAGAAGAAATGGATAACACTAATCTGCCTTTGGAAGGATTTCCATATGTGGTAACCCCTACAACGAGCTCCTGACCCGCACCAATGTACACTCAAAAGAGGGATTCTTTTGATAAAAAAAGAATAAAAAACAGGGGCTTGGATTTTTGTGGGGAAATAAAGAAAAATGGTACTGTTTTTGGATCTCCCAAGTTGACCGGAGTATCAAAATGTCTGCTGAGCTTGAAGCCAACTCCACAGTGCCTAAGTTAACATTAATTCCGTTACAGAAGCAAAAACGTTTTATTCCTTGAGAAATAGCATTTGCAAATGCTTTGGGATTCTCTTTGTAATTATTTGATCGATTCATATATTTTTCAATGTTTCGCCAGTTACCACATATGGAAATTCTCTCCTGTCTTTTACACGTGCCAGCCTTTTCTAGTCTTACCACTTGATATCTTAATCTTTCGGAATAGATTAAGGAGTTGACACTTTTTGGTTATACAGGGGGGGAATTCCATATGTGTGCCAGAAAGATTTTCGCATGGAACACATTGAACCAATAACATACCCTAACCCTAACCCTACTGTAACTCTAACCCTAACCCTGACACTGGGTTAGGGTTATTGTTAAGATTAGGGTATGTTGTTGGTTCGGTGTGTTGCTTGAGGAAATCTTTCTGGCACACATATGGAATTCC
>JAWQUT010000025.1:2445980-2541594 GCA_033807755.1 Ellobium chinense | reverse complement strand
CCCCCCCCGGTGTAGGAAGGCAAGTATGGGCACAGCTGGGTTAAGAAAAAAAGGCCCTTGTTTATCAGAAGAAATATGTGACACGAACACAATATTATTAGATTATGATTCTGCCTAGGTATGACACAAAACTTTAAAAAAGAAAAATATAATACTTGCCTACCATTTTCATGATCGTTTTGTTGTCGCCTACTGTCTCTGTAGTTGGGACCGCCCTCTTTCTCCCTCTATATATAGACCGTTTCTGTCCCCTTTTAACACCCCCTGAAGAAGACCTGTTGGTCCGAAAGCTCGGTGACTTGTACAATAAGATTTTTAGTACTATTTAATTAAACTGTTTAAACTATTTTATTTCATTTCTTGACGGGATTAGTTTACACCATTTACCATACTATACATTACACCCGTCTGCAGTCTCAACACTTTTTTGCATACCATAAATATATATATAATGGATTTTTTTTTTAATGGTCAATTTTTAGTGAATAAACACTTTATTAAGACTGACATCTGAAATAAGACATTAACACAATAAAATGCTCATAAACCGTTTCATAATATCATGTTCAAGGAAAGATAATCTTCTAGGACTCTGCAAGAAAACAGAATCTGATGGTGTCAAACAGAAAACTATTTGCACTTTACGCACTATGGTTTGCCGCGTTCTGCCTACGAGGCAAGGTTGAGCAAGTTCACTAAAAAGGACATTGCAGATCAAATTCAGTTCACTAAGGAAAAAAAGCCCGAACATCAAGTTCTGCTCAGCCCCATGAAAATTGAGCTGTTATCGGATCAGTTCAGTTCCTTTTGGTTAATGAAATTGGCATGCGGTTCTGATTTTGGAGGTAGATGTGAACTGAAATGAAATTTAGGTAGCAATGAAAGTCCAGGACAAGCACTCAAAATAGCTCCAGTTCAGATCCAGATCAGTTCGTCCAAAACACCTATTAAACTCAGATGACGTTAATGTGAACTGAACTAAGTCCACGAACTGCTTCAATATGAACTCAGTTCTGCCCAGCCCTGCTGCCAGGACCCCTGGAAGTGATAATATTATACATTATGAGAAGCTGATTCTGACGAGGCTGATTCTGGACAATCTCTGTCATCACTAGCTCCGTGAAACTTCTGATAGCAAAACGGCTTTAAGATAATATTGTCAACAACATTCTCGTATGCCTGTCAGATATATTGCAACCGCTAAGGCAACTTCGTTTATATATAGAGAGAGTTTTTATTTTCAAATTCGTATCCCTCACGGAGAGTTAGGACAGTAATATACGCGCATATGACATTCCCTGGTGTTGAGATCATATTGCACGCTATGATGAAGATCTCAAAACTTTTCTAATCACCCCACTGTAGCATGCAAAATGACCGTAACACCAATAACTGTCATTTGCTCAATCGTATCTCGGCTATAATATCCCGTATGAGATGTGAGCTTAAAAATAAAAGCTCTCTGTTATTTCTTCTGTCTCTTGTTCTCTCTCCGTGGCGTCCTCCAGTCTCAAATTAATCCTCCCCCTTTCCCACCTCCCATTGATGTTACAGAGAGGACACAACAGATGACACTGTGAAGCATTTACGTCATGAACAGGACGTTGTATTTGTAAGTTTATCCCTACAGTCGATGCTGTTCAACCACACTTCATACTAAGAATGGAACTTGTTAGAAATTGACATTATTCAGAGACCTTATTTCATACACACTAGTAAAGGACCCTGTATATATATCTCTGATGGGAAACAAATCACAGAACCGTCTATACACACTCACACTGCCCGTCTTATAGTAATTTTTGTGGCCAAATTCATCCATAAAAATTATAAGTAAACATAACACCTAGAGGTAAGAGAAAGACAAAACGGCAAACAATTTTTGGTGTTTTTTTTTAACACCAAATGATCGTTCAGAAAAAAAAAACCATGAGAAATTAGGCACCGTAAATCCAGTCTGGTAATATTGGCCTGCAAACTTTATTGTATTGTCACACACCTGGCCAGTAGATGTCAAGAGTCCCAATAATTTAAAAAGTGGAGCAGATCATTCGGATGTGGGAAAATTCATTCTCTGTTAATAACACACATGATCAAGTAGGTGTCGCGCGCTCCGTGAAAAACGGAACAGATAATTCGGAAGTGGGAAAATCTATTTTCAGAGACAAGAGTTAGATGCTATTGACAAAAAAAAAAAAANAAGACAGGGTGGGGGATGGTTGGGGGGAGGGGGGTGCCATCTACTGTGAAATTGTGACTCACACTCTATATTTGAGCGGAACCTCTCGAGAAATCCAGAAATAAACTTATACGGCTCTGCGCCAATCCGCACTACACTAGGGTTTTCTTCTTGTTGTTTTGTTTTGTGTTTTTTTTATAGCGAAAATGTTAATATTAATAATAACCAACAACTTTTATTATCTGAGAAATGTTGCCATTAAGAGAGTCTACTACACAGAGTCCGTTGTATAATTATGTACTGGCCTGTGTATCGGATCAGGCGGGACACTGCACCGTGCATTGTGGAAGTACAATGCCACTACACTGTCTAGGAGGGAACCATGTAAATGAACAGTGACCGTTCATGAACTGATATGTGCTTTAAAATTATTAGAAAGCATGAAGAAAGAGTGTATCTCTATGGACCAATAGCTTGTGAAGAGAAAGAAATAGCAAAGAAGACAGAGAGAGCATTTGGGAGTTTTGTGAGGATGGAAGTGGATGGCAGTCCAGTTGTGAACGATGGCACGATATTATGTAGTAATGGAAAGACTGATGTGCAGAAAATAACAGAAGGAAATGAGGTGCAAATGAACAGTTTTGTTACTATTATTCAGATTTATATCTATCTTCAGTCTTGGCATATATGCCTAGAATAAACAAAAACTGAAATTAGACGGGATGGACAACAAATAAAATGTAATGCCACGATCTAGCTGAAAAAGTTACGCTGCAGAGGAGACATCCTGAAATTAGGCATTCTGCGATAGACACAGATACTGTATCTATGTAACAATTCTAGACGTTTTTCAGTCTATGTAAAGTTTACTTACCGAGCCTGGCAGATGAAGTTATAATGGCTTAATGTAAACCGATTTGTCAACTACAACATTCCTTGTTTTTTTTTCTTATTTTCTCCCTTTTATCCGGGATACAAAAAATGGAGAGAAATAAAGATCTATAATAGACCTACTTATCTAATACCGTAGGTCACAAAAAGTGCCAGTCTGGGTAGTATACATTTCCTCACATTTTTCCTGTAATATTCGAATAGTAACAACTCAGAGATATAGAAGATCCTGCTCAGACTAGATCTATACACCAATCGGCTGCACTAAAACAATAAAATGCATCTCACTTAGCACAAAATTTATGAAGTAGACCAGATCTAATCAGGTCATAAATTGCATTGTCTAAAACAGAAGATAATTATGATCTTACAAAAACACGGGATTTGCTCATAAAAAAAACAACAAAAAAACTAAACATAGATCGCTTGAAGTTTCATGCCTGGCGGCCGAGAGATATAATAAAACAATAAACTGTCATCTACTTGCCCAAAAGTACCAGTCAGAGCAAGGAGCACCTCAGGCGCGGTAAAATTGGCCCAGGCCTCTTAGGGTTAATTTGGCTAGTTGACGAGGGCTATCCATGTCTTCGCCGTGTCGGCTCGGTTACCGCTAAGTAAGCACACGGACACAGAATAACACTATGCCATGTAATGCAATAAATTATTATGGCCCTGGGTGATAAATCATGTCTCTCTCCAAGCCCCACTCTCTCTCTCCGCCGTCATGCTTTCACTTCTCTGCTTTGTGGCCATTCTAGTAATTTGCTTTTCCTCTAATGCGAGCATGATCTTTCTCTACATTTCCCTATGCACAATCTTAAAGTAAATTTAGCGAGAAAAAATCCTATAAGTTTACGATTATAAAGAGGAAAACCAAGCCATTTACCCATGTTATTTAATATTTCACGATTTTTCCCAACAACTTACGAAAAGCGATTTTCTCATTCGTAGAGGAAACATTCTTTGTAAAGCTATTTCACCCGACCATAGAGGAAAATTCCTACTAGTGGTAACACTAACACTACTTTTCTGAGTCTTTGCATAGTGGTTCCTGTGTGTGTATGTATGTATGTATGTATGTATGTATGTATGTATGTATGTATGTATGTATGTATGTACGTACGCACGCACGCACGCACGCACGCACGCACGCACGCACGCACGCACGCATGTATGTATGTATGTATGTATGTATGTATGTATGTATGTATGTATGTGTGTGTGTGTGTGTGTGTGTGTGTGTGTGTGTGTGTGTGTGTGAGTGTGTGTGCCTGTGTGTTTATATGTATGACTGTAGACTCCATAAGTCAGCTAAAGGAGAAAGGCATCAACTGAAAGTAACGACGACAAGGAATAGTCTAGTCTTGAGAGCAGAAGAGAGAGACTGAACAGCACCGCTAGATGGAGAGGAACACTGGGAAAAGAGAGAGACAGAGAGAGAGAGAGAGAGAGAGAGAGAGAGGAAAGATAACAGATCAGCAGCAGCTGTCGTGCAAAACCAAGGGCGGCGACACTGGGAGATCCAAAAAAAAAAAAAAAANAATGAGGACCGTTGTTAGTGGAGTGTGGATGGCTGTGACCCTCGGACGCTTTCTCCCCAAGGACAGAGACAGCTCGAGTCCCTCTCCCCAGTCCATATTGCGATCACATTACTAATTGCTCTCTCGCATCGTATCGTATCGAGATAAACATGTCCCAGTTATGGTCTTGATTTCATTAGTAGACATTACTTTTACTTCTTCAGCCAACGGACCTTGCATTACCATTTCCTTCCCCGCCCCCGCACCTCAAATGTCACAAAGTTTAAACAAAAATTGATCCTCATCTTGCTACTCGTAATCAAGACTTCCTCCTCAGACACTTCACAGTGCCTNAAAAAAAACCCACAACAAATAGACTCTTCATCCCAAAGAAAAAAAATGTTCCCCACTTCTTCCGGGTGCTGTATCCCCACCAAAATCTCGACTACATTCCGCTGCCCACGAAACAAACAACCCCCCCCCCCNNNNAAAAAAAAAAAAACAAACCACGTAAAACCACTTGTTACCAAGTACTATAATGTTTCATTGTTCAGTTCATCTTGTCCCAGTTGCTACTGATCGGAGTCCGATACTCTTCGCTGTGCACCAGATGCACTGATACACACACATACAACCTGTGGAAACTCTGACTGAATGGGCTAGACTACATATTATGTGGTTTAACGGAAGTTGGTATAAAGTTCAGCTGAGTTGAGTCGGAGGTTTGGGAAGAAGAAAGAGATGCAGCTCATTCCTGCATTAAAATATGATATGGCTGCAGTCAGTGGTGAGATTTACATAGTGTCTGACCCTGATGAGGAGAGAGAGAGAGAGAGAGAGAGAGAGAGAGAGAGAGAGAGAGAGAGAGNAGAGAGAGAGAGAGAGAGACAGAGAGACAGAGAGAGAGAGAGAGACAGAGAGACAGAGAGAGAGAGAGACAGAGAGAGAGATTTATCAATATAATGGGGATAGGCTGTAAAAGTGATGTCAGTAGATTAGAGCGGAGATTTGGAAAGAAGAAAAAGATGAGCCCATTCTTGCTTTAATATGTTATTGGGGTACAGTGGCCACACTTACATATTGTCTGACCTTGGAGAAGGAAGAGAGAGAGAGAGAGAGAGAGAGAGAGAGAGAGAGAGAGAGAGAGAGAGAGAAAGAGAGAGAGAGAGATATCGTTATGTTTAGCCACACGATGACAAAAGGCTGGGAACTTTGGCGCACGATAACAGGAAATTAAGCTAGGAACTAGATTTCTAAACCATCAGCTGAACAGCCCTTGAATAACAGACCACAAATACGTGAACCTCTGACACAGTACCGAGGACTTCGGTTAAAACGAAAACGGTTAAAAGCGGAAGTACTGCTAAAACGAAAGAAAACAGAAAGTCCCTTTCTCATCTTAACCGAAAATCTGCTTAAACCGAACATATGTCTTTGGCCCTCGGATTTCCTTCCAATTGTTGTCTTCTGTATTAAGGAGGCCAAAGATTAAAGAGTCAACTAAGAAGACCGTCTTCTACAAAAGGCCTAGGGAATTTTCCCCATACATTTCCATGCGCCAGATGTTGAGGCAGATGTAGAGGAAAGTCCTATAATGAGAAGAAGAAAACCTAGCTTTTTAGCCATTTAACGAGAGCTATATGGGCAGAAATCACCGAGACTATCGATACCGCAGATGGCTAATATAAAAATATTGTATCGCGGTACCAGCAGCGTGTAATACCTTGTTTACGCAGAGCCGCAAAACTGGTACGAGGTACATGTATAATGCCTCTTGCTTACCCGCCAATTTCTCTTACGTTGAACATGGGCTGCGCAACTATTCTCTACTACTATAGAAAATCTTGTAGGTTATACGTAATATTCTTCCCCGAGAGATTTTTTTTCTGCATTAAGGCGCACGTAGAAGAAGACAACCAAATTTCCTAAATTTTCATCTCTGATGGATTTTTTAAAAATCCGTCACTTCTCTAATCTCCAGCTACACATTTAGCCCAAGGCGATTTCCAGCCCTCATATCTAGATAACAGAAATACCTTAGCGCTGCATGACCTCAGCATTGGTGACATTTGCCCACTTTACAACTTGTATTCTTCTCTACTTTTAATAATTCAATTCTTGACTCTGCTTGGTTGTGATTCTTTTCATTACAACTTCCAAGTATGCATGCACTTGTTAATAAGGGCAAACTTTGAGATAGTTATATACGGGAAAATGGGAAGAGAATCAGTGTGGTGTTGTGTAGTCTTGTACTTCGTATGTCATTTTTAGGTTATTAGTTGCTAAGGGAGAGGTGGGGNGGGGGGGGGGGGGGGGGTGACATTCATAGTCGATTTAAATTTATAACAGTGTCATTGTCCTTTACAGTGATACTTCACCTTCATTTCCCCCTTGATGGACAGCATTATGGACGTCATTAATCGCAAGCAGGTACGTAATTATGTATGACAATTATGAGTCATTAAGTACTATATTATTATAGATACATGTACATGTGTTGTACATTGCATGAGGAAAAAAAACAACAACAATACTATATTTAGAGTAATATACAGCAGAAAGGATTTTCATTATATCTCTGGGACCAAAAACTTAATATTTTTCGTTTAAACTAGGTTTCTGCTTAGACGGAGAAACCTAAACAGATGAGAATATATGAGGCTTCTCGTTTCCTTTCCTTTTAGCGGTACTTTTGGCTTAATCATAATGTATCTGTTATAAAAGCTTTGCAGAGCCCTTAATGCTTCCTGCTAGAGGTGTTAGGGTCTTCTGCCGATATTATTACCGTTTACCAATGCATTTTGTAAGGGCAAGTTTCTATGGGATTAGGTAACTTTTTATTTATGCCTCCTGATGACTTCCGTGCTTATACACTGCAATTTCTAAAACTAAACAAACATCCCGCTAAGTTTCTGAGGCAAAGCAAAGGACAATTAACATGCCATATTTAGAAGTTTGAAGTGACATGCTGAGTTCCAACTAGGGTCACCGACTTCCTTGTTTAGAGTTTCACTATTTCATCAGCAATGGTTTAGATCACATAATAATATCTTTCATTTCTTTCAGTCTGATGGCCCTGATATTTTTAGAAGACATGAGGAACCCCATCACATTGTATATGGCTGGAAAAAGATGTTGTTAAAAACATCTAAATCTAGATGTTCGGAAATTTGCACTGACAATGTACATAGACACCTCGATATTAATGTGAGCAGTCGGGAAGTGTGTTAGGGTCAGGGATGAACACTAGGTTCGCACGTGAGAGTTAGGGACCGATTCAGGTAGCAGGTATTAAAGAAATAAATTGCTGTGAAGTTAGTGTGGGACAGTGAGAAATGACTGAGTTGTATCAGTGCCGGGGAATTTCTGGAGTGGTGTCCATTACTGTGCTGAACAACGAGACGAAGAAGGGAGTAAGCATATAAACCTCGAAATCGATAGCCCCAGGGAGGGCGACGTCCTTTTCTAGTGGGTATCGTTTGAAGGTTCAGCAAACTGTTGTCATGAGAGCCAACTCCTGTCTTCGCCTCACCAAGAACTGCACTTTGTTCAGCCTGTGTGGGATCACTTACTGCTACCGGAGTTCACGAGCACGTGGAGGAAGTCACACCCCCCCCCCCNCCCGTCTGCATCCTCCCTGCTTTTCCACCGGTCTACACTAGCTTTGCTGTAGTGTAGTAGTAACACGTTTAGACTTGCAAGCTGAGAGACCCTGGTTCTATCCCCGGCAGGGATAGGAAGTTTCTAGTGTAGATTTTTTTCGGCCCTTCTTCTCAAAATTGATCATTCACAGTAATTTGGTAAAAACCCCTGGTGACGCACACTTCCCTGAAAATAATATGTAACATCAGAAAAATTATCAGACTAAGCTCACCTTCCTCCTGTAAATATAAGAGAAAGAATCCATGCTACATGCCTTTCCACCCGGTTACATTAAGTACTCATTTTAATTAGTATACCTTGTTATTAAGTTGGAATTTCACAAGCGCAGATTTATTATTATTCTGTTATTCCACGATTCATGTGGAATTCGATATTAAATCAACCTCAGTAGTAAGTGTATATTTTCCATGCACCAGGTGGTTCTACTTTACAGTGTGGGATTTCATAGCCTAACAATAAAGAACATTAAAATTTGTTGTTTTTGTTATGATTGCAACCATCTGGAAGCCTTTCCACAAAAAAAGAAAAAAACAATCAGGATCTAACAAAGAAGAATTTCAGAAAGGGGAGAGGTGGGGAAACACAGTGTAGTCAATAACTTCCCAGCTGGTTTCATATTTAAGTGTGTAAGTTAACTTTAATTAAGAAACTAAGGAACTTGGAACCAGTGCATTAAATCAAGTATGCAGTTTTCATGTCTGGGTCAAAAGATCCTGCTACATTTTTTTCTCATTGTTTTTGGCCTTAGACATAATGCTTGTGTAAGTAGCGCTAGGTAGATATATTAATGTGTGTAATAAGGAGCATAATCATATGCAAATACAATCAGTTGTGATCAGCAAATTTTGAAACACAAGTGTAATATCTGATTCCCTTTTATTTTGTGATCTTGTGAATCAACCTTTTCATTCTAAAATCAGTTTAATGGGCGAAGTTGGACGTGTCAGATTGGTATTGTGATGTTGTAACATTATGTTGAGGCAGGAGTGCTGATTTAGTTCAGACATAAAAAGAACTGGATCTCTTCTCATCTTATATGTCAACAAGACAAAAATGAAACCAAAACATCGTAACAAAAATACTTCACTGTGAACAATTCTATGCATTTACGGACTTTTTATTGTTATTAACAGGGAAATATTTTGTACATTTTGTACTGCATCTGACCTGTTCGCATCTCATTGCCAACAGTTTGTGATAGCCAAAGGTCTGTCTAGCAATCTGCACAGTGGATTATCTATTACTGAATGTGCTGTCTCTCATAGCGTCTGTGCTATCATGAAGTCTTTCCTGTTTATCCTGAAGTCTCTGTTATCAAAAAGTCCTTTGTTGCTTATCAAGAAGTTTGTGTTGTCATGAAGTCTTTGCTGTTCATCTAGAAGCCTGTGCTGTCATTCATGAGGTCTGTATTATGTTCTTTACTATGAGGTTTGTGCTGTATATCACAAAGTTTGCGCTGTCTATCAAGAAGTCTGTTTGTCATGAAATCTTTGCTGCTTATAAAGAAATATGTGATGTTTTATTATCATGAGATCTGTGCCATCTTTGACATAGTCCGTGTTGTGGATCAAGAAGTTTATGCAGTCTATCATGAAGTATGGGATCACTTGTGTAAAATTATCATTCCATACTGATGTCATAACTCATATCCCTGTAGTAGCATCTCATGGTATGTTACGGACCCAATCTCTTAGGTGATCATCAGAGAATCACCTATACAAAATATCCTGTCTCAAAGACTTAAAATTTCATTTGCAACTTCATATGTCATAATTACAGACAGAACAGTTCAAGAAATAACTCACATACCATTCACATATGTTTCAGTCCTTGAAAGGAGTATTTTATTCAAGGTGTAATAGTGATATTGCCATATTACATATATTCATGCATACACTTGTTGTTCTTACATTATTACTTTTACCCCAAACATTAAAAAAAAAAAAAAAAAAGAAANAAAAAAAAAAAAAAAAGAACACCATGGGGAAATTGTTTTACAATGTCACACAATGTTATACAGCTCATTCATAATACAAACTCATATAACAATACACATCATACATAAAAATACATAATATTTCAAATGAAATACATAACAAAGTCATTGCTGTTTGCCAGTGGTGCTGCGCCCTGGTCCTCCCAGCTCTAAAGCCAGGTACTCATTTACACCTGAGTCGAGTGAGGAAATCGAAGTGAAGTGTCTATCCCAAGGACACTACACCGTAAACCACTCAGCTCGCGGGTCAAACACATAAACCTCCGACTTGAAAGTCTTCAGTTTCTGAGTACGGTTCACAAACTGCACAGCCAAGCTGCCACTGAATTTCTCAAGCTTTGGGTCCAAAAAGCATTAGTCGACAAAATTACCCAAACTTTTCACTTTACACACACATCTTGGTGGGTCAAAGCAACAAGAAAATATCTTATTGTGCTGTAACCCTACAAATTTCAATTTTGCATTTCGGGGCCCTAAAAATATAGCAGTCATGTTCACAGTGAACAGAAACTTGTAATAATGTAATTAAGATCTATTATAACAGAAGGAATATATCATTTCAATAATGTATTTCTTAAATCCAATATATCCCTCAATTTTTAACACCCTGGTATCTGCAGCATGTTACTGATTTTGTACCCATTAATCTCAAAATAATGTGGCATACACTAAACTGTCAACATAAGTAGGACTGTGATCTTCCATACATGCTACATGCCCCAACTCCTAATTCTTCGGGTCAAGATTTATGTGGCTGCCACAGCCCATGCTGAAGTGTGAAGGATTTAGCAAAAAAATGATATCTGCTCCTAATTTCTGCGATTTTATGGAAAAAAAAATGCATGTACCAAACTCAAAATTTAACAGAAGATGCAGAAAGCCCACGGATTGCATCTGTATACAGAAGCTATAAAAGCCACAAGAGGTTAGCCAAGATAGAATAATACAGAACGTAGAGTCTACCCAAAAGGGGAATATGACAAAATTTGGCTTATATAATCTATTTTCCAAAACAGCAGATTTGCTATCCTCATCTTACAACACATGAGCTGAAGATCACTGGTACTTGCACAGACACTATGGTATCTTATCTCTCTACACTTGAACATGCTCATTATGAAACGTATTATGTAATCATATTTCATATTAACATCCATTAGACTGATCTAATCTGACCATCGTCTTAGGACTTCCAAAATGTTTCGGAACAGTGCAAGTTTTGTAATATGTGACTTTTGTAAAAATCATGTCTGAGTGCAAGACTCTTTTAGAAGCTGACTTCATATTGTTGAACTGTTCCCAAAGCAATGAAACAGCAGTTAGTATGGATGTCAACTGATATGATAGTCAGGTTTAATATCGTGCAAGACTGATGATATGTAGACAAAGATTAAAATGAAATCTATGGGAGCAAAGACTTTTGCTTTAAACAGACTTTCATTTTAGAACAGAGAAATCTAAAACGAAGAAAATAAATGGGGCTTCTTGTTTTCTTTTGTTTTAGGGGTACTTAGCAAGTTTTCATTTTAATTGTTGCCTACCATGTAACCTGACTCATGGCTTATTTGATATGTACTTTTTTATCGTTGCCAGGTTTGGTCTGGGCCTTCTTCTTCATCATTTGAATTCTCTTGTTGGCAGTGACCATGGACAAGTTGGCAACTGCCTGTTTGTTGCTGGCACTGCTGCTGCTCTTAGATGATGAGGGTGAATCAGGCGTGACTGGGGTGGTGGGTGTTCCTGCTTGAGGAGGCGAGCTCTTCGGAGAGGGAACTTCCAGCTTAGCAAGCCCAGAATGTGATGGAGACTTTCCCACCTCAGACTTTTTCTCAGATTTTGAACCCGATTCAGATTTGTCAGATTTCTTGTCTTCCTTTGTTGATGACTGCGATGATGGTGAAGGAGACTTTCCCACTTCTGACTTTTTATCGGACTTTGAACTAGAATCAGATTTCTCAGATTTCTTTTCCTCCTTCCCTGATGGCTGTGATGAAGAAGATTTACTTGTTGAATCACCACTCTTTTTGTCATCACTTTTACTACTTGACTTGGAACTGGAATCTGATTTCTTCTCCTTATCCTCCCTGCTAGACTTTGAACTTTCAGTTTTACTAGATGAGGAGGAAGTTGATTTGGAGGAACTGTCCGATTTATTGCCACTGCTGGATTTGCCCTCCGATTTGCTCGAGGACTTTGACCCATCTCCTTTCCCCTCTGACTTACGGGAAGATCCACTCTTTGACTCTCCTCTTGGTTTTGCCAAATTGGCAGCCAGTCCTGCAAGTCCTACCATTGGCTTGGAGGTGGTGCTGGTGACGTTATTGGTTTCCACTGGAGGTGCAACAATGGGCTGTCAGATACACACACACAAAGAGAAGAAAATTATAGCAGTCTCTAATTTGAACAATGCCTCAAGGAAAAAAAATATGAATTTTACTATATTGTCATTTAAAAGATCATATAAAGTTATATAGACTTCAGCATTGCGAAAATAGTGGAAGAACCAACATTTCTGATTTTCTTGCAGTCCGAAAAGAGAAAACAACAAAATAAAACTGACTGTTACATCACAGATTCCTCATGTTCAGTCTGGTGATAATGTAAAACCAGAATATGGATTCTTTTCCAATTAAAATATCACAGACTGGAAGTACAAATCCTGTTATTCAACATATTGTAAGTGAAATACTGGTGACCATCTACAGGATTGACAAACCAGAATCTGTGCCAGATTTATTTTTATGTCTAGGGATGTAAATGAGTCCAGACAAAAAGAAGGGAAATAAGGAGAAAAAGAAAAACAGAAAATCAAAACTATCAAATTGTGTTGCAAAGAAATGGACAAACTAGAAATTCAGAATTTTCAATAAAAGGAAAGATTTATATCCTTGAATATCCATTCCGGTTCAGGATTGTCAAATTAGCTGCTTGTTAAAACTTTGCTCAGTATTAGGAGATATTTGGTGAAGGAAGTGATTTCAGTATTTTAAGTACATTTTCTTCCCTTATCATTTTAAACCTCACCTTCTACAACAGTAGGCTGAGCATTTCAACATGGTTTCTACATTCACATTCCTGCCCCTGTTTTACACTTATCCAAGGCATAGAACTAACACAAACACTCTGAATGCTTGACTGAAGTTTTCTTTCACAAACCTTTGGGTCAATCCTCCTAAAGGCTTGACTAGTACTTGTGGAATTTGCCTCAGTTTTAATGGTCTTGCTAGAGGATATTGAAAATTCTTTTCCTGCAGTGGTTGTTGGAACAGAGGGTTTGGGTTTTGTAGGCTTTTGGGTAACCTGGAAGAAGACAATGATAAAGAAATTAGGAATCCAGGACACACAAGCAAATGCAGTAATAAAAATATACTGTAGCTCATTGATAAAACTGCTGCCCTCTACAACATCAATGCTCTGACAAATGATTCAATCACAATGATTCTGATCTCAATTCATTTTCCTTTCAGCAAATATGAGAAGAGGAAAATGAATTTGAATATACCATCTGATTTGATCATATGTCGTCAAGGATGCTGCTTGTTGACTGTGGAGTGACATCACATTCATTAGAAGTGGTCCACAGCAATACGCTGAAACCAAGAAGAAAATGAGCCAAGCCCACTGGGACCAAGAAAATGGAAATTTATAGCACTTGCGTTCTTTTGCTGGTTCTGATATAAAAGTAAATCAAAACTGGAACAATTTCCTGAAAGTGTATTTTCTTTCATCATGGCTGGTATTTACTGTCTCCTAGGGTGGTTGCTTGAATCGGAGTATAAGTTCACAATGATCATGAACACATTTTCACTGCTGATGAAGTGAACAACAAAGAGTCACACCATCATGTACAATGACTATTACAATAAACAAAAAGGGTGCAAAAAGTGGCCCTTAGAAAGCAGATCAAACTGAACATATGTTGAAGGCATGAATAGTAGAATACCAGGAAATCGTTATGGCCACTGATAAAAAAGATTGTGAAAGATGTGACGTTTACTGCATCTGTTATTGGCTATCTTTGGAAGACTTTGTGGGGCATTAAGTTATCAATACCCTCTTGATTACAGTGCATAAAAGCAAACATGAATGCCTTGGTGAAGGTGTTAATAAATCACTACATGTAAACTCTCTGTGTCCTTTTCTTAACCATGCATGCCTCTGAAGAATTTCTCGTTTATTGAATATATAAAACAGGTATTTTAGCTACCAACAAAGCCTCCAAAGGCATTTAAACAGTGCTTCAGTTTCGCTTGTGTGTTTGTATGAAACCAAAACTATGGTATCAATGTGTTTCTGTGAAGAAACTTGGAGAACACAGAGTATCAACTTTCTGGGATTTCACATTTTGGGGATATATTTTTAATTGAGAAGAGAACAGGAAATGTGCGGGGAAGGGTTAATATAAATGGAATACTCACCATTTTCTTTAGACTCTTTGTGCAGCGGGAGCAATACCACACAAACCGTGGGTCACTGACATCCTCCTCCGTCACTGGAGGTTTATGACATTCCTATTACACAAAAGAAATAAAAGTGGTTGTTAGGGCAGTACTTCACCACAATAAATAACCTCTCTGACTCTGCTCAAAAGTATCATTTAATACAATGCACCTCTCCTTCAATTTCCTATCTCAGTATTCTATCAGTTTATATTTCTTCCTTTTAACCCTTGCTGGCACACAGTTCAAAAACATCCTCAGATAGTACAGTACAAAATGAGCTTTTCTTGTTTATTTATTTCCTTTGTTGATGGAAATATCAATGAACTCTGGACAACTCTTTATATGCTTTATTCTCTGATTCAAAACCCAAAGCCTTTAACACTTTTCAGCAAATAAATACAGGATTGAAATTTGTCTCACCAACCTATGACAAACTAAGCGCCCACAAAGAAATCCCATAAAACTTTGAGACAGTAAAATGTTGTATGTAACATCACTTAAGAAAAGTGACGAAGCCTCACTCATAATGTCTCTAGTGAATCTTAGGTGCAATCTAGACAACATGCATGATTTTTACTGAATCAGACACTAACCTGATGATAAAGGCTGTGGCACTCCTGGCATTCCACAAGCTGGTTTCCAGAGCTGACATCAAACTGCCTGCATTGTAGAGAGTGATAAGTAGTGAATCTCTTGAGTGATAATACTTCCAGACATAAATTTTCATTTATGCATAATGCCATACCCAAAGGAATCTAAAAAAGTGGTCGACAGTATCATGATTTTTATGTCCAACATCACCATTCTCTACATATAGGGCACATAATTATGGGCATCTGAAGACCACTTATGAAAGAATTCAAAACATCATGAAAGTGTACATGATTAAGAGGTATGTAATTTTGTAAAGTTTGTAATAATTAAAAGTTGATCCATTTTCCCACTGGATAGCTTCAGTTTTAGGATCTCAAGTTTAGCAAAAACACTGTTATTAAAAAGGTCTTGTACTTACCTACACACTACACATGCAATGCCCATTTCTAGTGCAAAATCTCCAGCATCCATCTGGGATGGTTGCTCCTCTTCATCACTCATCAGTGTAACTTCAGTCTCAGCTTTGCTGTTCGCCAACTCTTTCTCTTTCCTCTCCTTCTCAGCTCTCTCTTTCTGCTTCTGTGCCTCTCGCTCCTCTTTCTCTTTCTTCTCCTTATCCCTCTTGGCCCTTTCTTTTTCCTTTTCTTTCTCTCTAGCTTCACGGTCATCCTTGCTCCGAGACTTTGAGTCTAGCTTTGCTTTCTTGGCATCAGATTCTGAAGAATCTTTGCTGCTCTACAAAGAGAAACAAACAGTTCAGTTTATGGAGTAATCATACACAGATTAGGGACTAATAGAAAATGTCCTTGCTCTAGCTGATGATCATTTCATTCTGCAACAGTTAACCACAGAATGGACCTATCATGTTAATAAAAAGCTTAAGTAAGACAGCTCATGTGAGGGCTGTATAAACAAAGTGTTTTTTTTCCTCCATCTCATATGAATTGAGTGGGATGTTCCTCCCTTGTCATAAATTTGAGGGAACAATTTATACATTTTTATAGGGATTTTAGGTTTATGCTCAACAAGTGCGAATTTTGAAGTGCAGGACAGAAGGGAAGATCAGCTTGCATTCAACGTATCTTTAAGGGGGATTTTGAAATTTAAGGGACAAAATGCACAATCGTATAGTCTGTAGAAAACACTGTAAATATAGAAGGCAACCAGTTCCTGATACAGTTTACGGTTAGGTATTTACTGATTGAATATCATGTTCATTTATAGAATTCAATAAAAAAGTAAAATTTTATTATCATTCTGTTCAAAGTAAAGCACCTTATAGCTCATATGATCTGCTATTGCCAACAAGCAAGCAACCTGTTCAGGTAAACATATAAAATTTGTGAGTACTTGTTCCCTTTGACAAGTCAATATGAAATCCTGTTTCCCTTCCTGAATTCAGTCACAGAGTTCATTAAGAACACAATGGCTTCGGTTAACTCACTCAAGGAAATATGCAATGGATACTCTGCACTCTGCTATGTTGTGGGCATGGTTTCTTACTGTGAAACAGAGTGAGTACTTCTATCACTCCATGTGCAAAGAAATGTATACAGAATGCTTGTGGATGTGATTAAAAGTACTGTATATGACACAGATATACTAACAGTGTGTAATCCTATTAACTGCACGTACTAATATCAGGAAATAGAGGCAGTTCACTCCCAAAAGAACACTGATTTTGGAATGACGTAGTAGATGCTGCTTAATTGCCATGAGTCAGGAGTATGAAACAAACTTGCAATTAAATTGAAATGAAATGCGTCTATCCACTGACTTCAAAGAAAATACGTCTCTCTGTTCACTGAATACTGCAGCTAAAATGGTAGATTTAACTTAGCAGGCAGCGTTCACTGTACTACTGTAAACTGTGTGCATCTTGATCTATATTTAAATATCATACCTTGTCAGATGATCTTTTTTCTGCTTCTTTTTTCTTTGTATCATCATCACTTTTAGATCTCCCTGGGCTAGACTTTCCAGCATCCCCGCTTTGGGCAGGAACCTATAACAATACACAATATGAGAAGTCAACTAATCAAACTCTGATGCCAAAGAATAAAGGAAACTGCACTGTTTATATTGGACCTTATATATAGAGGGTTCATCTTCATTGTGATGGGACAGGCTTCAGATTTTGTTTGCTCTATCTGCTTGGTGAAGAATCAGTGGCAGCAGTCTTTGCTGCCTAATCTTATGCTTCATATAAATTATAATCCGCACATTCAAAACAGATTTCTATCATCATGCAAGTATTTTTATTCTGTGGAAGGTACCTAGAACTAATTGGATAATGAGAGGAACAAAACTACAGGAATCAGAGAAATTCTAGCATGACTGCACCACAGCCCTTGGCAAACCATGTATGTGTATAAGTGTTTCACTTTAGTATCTAACCACAGCAAACAATTCTGCGCTTGCTACTTTTACTTCAAATTTGATATGTACCTTCAATCCCTTTCGCTGAGCGATGGCATCATCTAGCAAGGCCTTCAGCTGTGCAGTACTATCCTTGGCCTTGGAATGGAGAAGCTTGAGAGCTTTCACAAATATGGGGTCCAGCTGATCTACTGATGTCATTTTTATTTTCTGGAATACTCCACCCTGCTCACAGAGGTACCGTGGACAGTGTAGTCTGTGGAAGTGAACAAACAGACAAGGCTCAGTGTGTGTGGCTGTGGTACTGCTGACACAGCATGTGACAATAAAACGATAGACGGGCATGTAGGTTAGCATAAAAGTCAAATATCAGAAATATCTATATATAATATGTCAGTCTAGTCCGTTCACCTCATAACATCCCTCATACTCTCTTAATCAGCAGGGAAGAAGTGTAAAGTTAAATAATAAGTTTCAAATTTTCCAGCAACTAGTCTAGATACTAGGATTGGCTTTCTCTAACAACAACACCGATTTAGTCGAAATATCGATAAAGTCCATGACCTGTCTATGACTAAATGAACTGTATCATGTATCATTGTCATTGTGGTGCTGTCTGTCCTTCGACATAGCTCTAGGATTTAACAGTTAGTCTATTATAAAAATTAGAAACAGAATTGTACACTAAGTAAACACTAGGTCTCTAGATAGATCTAGACAGTAGACTAGATTAGATCTTTCATGTTTATAAAATACAATTTATACAAGCGTGGAAAGCATTAGTGGAGGACATTCTGAATCCAAATATAAAGAATGGGGCAAAAGCTTATGTCTCCTCAAACATGTGTTTGGGTGGCTATTTCCTGCCTGGCGCTGGGACAGGACTGCTCTCTTGTCTTGCATTCGCAGTTCATAGACTAGACTCCACTAGTCTAGATCTAGACTAGACTAGACCTAGTCTGATTGGTTTAGCCACAAGATCGGTCCTATTCCGTGATTATTCCGAAGTAATACTGGATCTAGTATGTACCGGTACAAAGGTAAGAAAAACAAACCAGTTTAAATCGACTAGACTATGTCGGTTATTTTTAAAGTAAATCTAAGGAAATCCTTTGNTAACTGTTATCCCAAAGTACATTCGTTACTTCACAACCAGATTTCACACATGTATCAAAGACATAGTAATGCACATACTTACAGAAGCATTTTATATTTGTGAGGTTTATTCTCGTTGTACTATTTTGAGAGACAGCGTTTTTCATTAGTTCCAACTTTTTCTTCAGAAACACAATTCAAAAACCCCTCTGTAATTATGTGCCTTAATGTGTCTTTGATACATGTGTGAAATCTGGTTGTGAAGACGAAGTAACGAATGTACTTTAGGATAACAGTTTTCTAAGATCACTATCAACAACAAACAAAAATGCACTGTTCAACACTCTGGTGCGCAATTTTGCATGTAAAATGTAGTGAATTGGAATGGGGTAATGCGCACCACAGTAATGTACTAAACTCTACAAAGGTAGAGTAGTGGATCACCTTAAGATCTAGATCTAGACTTCTAGTCTAGATCTAGACTAGACCTAGTCTGATTGGTTTAGCCACAAGATCGGTCCTACTCCGTGATTATTCCGAAATAATACTGGATCTAGTATGTACCGGTACAAAGGTAAGAAAAACAAACCAGTTTAAATCAACTAGACTATGTCGGTTATTTAAGTAAATCTAAGGAAATCCTTTGACAATCACCGGTGTCCTGGTAGAAGGGAAACCACTCTCACTCACTCTTTGTTTAACTTCCGGTATTTTCTAGTATTAGCACGTACCCGTTTCAATTTTATTCTGGCATTTGATTATATGTGAACGAAAGAGATACGACAAAACGACGGCGGTGGCTACGACGACGACAACAATAACGACAACACCACAACCACCACCACCACCACCACCACCACCACCACCAACAACAACAACAACAACAACAACAACAAAAACAGCAACAATAATAGCAATAGCAACAAGTTGAAAGCCTTCATGGATATTTTGAACTTTATAAACTATTATAAATTCTGCAATAACGACCTTAAAGTTATCCTTAATCTCATTCAATTATTCTACACTATTATGAATAATGGTTATTATTTAAGGGTCATGGTAAAATACTTAATTCTGAGTCACTAATAATAAGACACGGTGGAGACGAAGAAGAAAATGTAAATATAATATTATTATGTTGATAGAACCTGAGAATTATTTAGATCTGAGACCAAAATAATGTTAGGACTGGGCTACAGCAGTGTGCAAAGTAATACAAGCTTTAGAGTAGTGTATAAAAAATATGTGTGCCATTATGCTTTCAAGGCTATTTAATTTTTCATCTCCAAGCTGTGCAAGCTTTACAACAATATGTTTTTATGAATTAAGCACTTTCATATAGCAAGAGGAATAACTTTTAGGCCTACATACTACTTTCAAATACTCATATTAGGTCATAATTATATTATAATTATCATATTAACCCTTCCCGATTTAATACCTTCACCCTCCACAAGATAAGATGTACGAGTTTTTAGTTATCATGAGGGTGGGGAAATATTACTGCGATTGGCAATGTGAATATATTTTATTGTCATGTTACGAAGACAGAAGAGCAGAGCTAATGTGGAAGCTAGGAGGGTATTCAGGATGGTAATGTTTCCAATTTGAAAAACGTGGAAATAGCATCCAAAGTATATGATTCACATATCCAAAGCCGTACCTCTAGATGCATAGTAATACCAAAATGGCGTCGTCATCTGATGGTGGGCTGAGTTGGTCTGCCGTGAGAAACTTACTGACTACTTCATACCCAACGTTCAAGAAAAGCGACCTACCGGAGTTTACAAAGCTTATTATAGAAAGGTAATATGGAGTATTTATGAACTTATATTGTTGAAACACTTAGTAATTCTGAGTGATTACCACATGTGAACGATGACTGAACAGTTTACCAGTTTACTGGGCTACAGCGCAGTAGCGGCTTCAGTTCGGAAAGTCCCGGTAGAAGGAATTGCTATGAAGGCTGCAAACCGTCACAGCTACTTACTTTTGCACATACCCATTATTGTTCTCTGTAAAATTTAAAGTGTGTGTTTGGGATATATATTATACTCATTCAGTCAGTGTGATTGTTCAGCTGATTCCACACTAAGAAGTAAGATCTAGATCTAGACTTAGAGACTTAGACCCTAGACGTCTAGTCTAGACTACTCTAGACTAGGCTAGAAATAAAATGAAATGCTGAAATGTAAGACTTAGGCCTATAAAGATTTATGAAGTCCGTAGTTCTCTTTGGTAATGATACATTTTATTTAGCCTACTAGTCATCACACCATTTTCAGTGCTGTCATGAGAGGCCCTAGACTATTTATTTGATACTGATAGCAAAGTTATTGACTTATTGTCTAACTTATAATTTGAAAGACATTTTAGAGGGGCAAGAGTAGTAGGTACTTGGGAAGGATTTCCATATGTAGATCATCCTACAACATGCAGGGAAAATCAGGATCGCAAGATTTGAAAACAACCACTTTTTTCTCGTTGTGTATCCCCAACAAAATAACCAAGCCTCTCTTTTCATACCAGCCCCAACTAAGTAATTTCTTTATTGTGTTTATTAATATGGGTCAGGAGCAGGGTTGTAAAAATGGGGAACTGCGTTCCATTCTCCATTCAGTGCCAAAATAGGAAACTGTGTTCCGTTCCCCATTCAGCCGAGACTTTCAAATTCCGTTCCGTTCACCCGTTCCACATCGGAGGAACTTAGTTCTCATCTTCGTACCGTTCCATTTAATTTTCCGGGAGGAATTCCATATGTGTGCCATAAAGATTTCCTCAAGCAACACATCGAACCAACAATATACCCTAACCATAATCCTAACCCAGTGTCAGGGTTAGGGTTAGGGTTAGAGTAGGGTTAGGGTATGTTGTTGTTTCGATGTGTTCCATGTCTTCATGGCACACATATGGAATTCCTCCCAATTTTCCTGCCGAAAATAGCACGTGTTTCCGACTGTTGATTTCACAAAAGGAAATGAGGATTTTGATGTTTAATAAATGTTACCCTATGTGTGGAGTGTTTTCCATGGAGAAGTTCAGTTTCATAGGCGCAAGATTTTGTTGCGTTTGTAACTGTTACTTGGTGAGGAAGAACACGATACTATTCATCCCTTCCCTAATGGACAAAAAGAGCCATCCAGATTCACTAGCACAGGCACAGAAGTTAATATGAACTGCCACCTGCCAATAATAACCCTGAGTAAGTGGAGTATGCGCCACAAAAACAGAAAATTTGGAGCGCCTCCTCCGACCAGAATTCACTGCAAGTGACAGAATCTGGAGAAATTACATGTGCACATACAAACTTACGATTTCTTATAAATTTGAGAATTTATTTACGATTGCACAGAACCCGCCCACAAAAAATCGAGATCAGTACAAGGTGATGACGTCATGTGTATGAAAACCAATGAGCCGTCTACCTAACCTGCCACCGCCCTCTGCTTTGTTTGTGTGTACTATATCCCACCCCTAGTTCTCTAGTCGTCCGCCCTTTTCACCTGCCCATCTGTGTTATCCAATGAACCATTATTTCACTTTCCATAATTATTTATGGCTTTCAAGTTGGTATTCAGCTGTCAGTCACCACTCACAATGCTCACCTCTTGATGGGCGTAGCGTTGTTTCATAAGAGACAGACTTGAGGTGGTCAAGCCTCGTGACACAGTCCTGGATACCAGGATTCATCACGTCTTTGTCAGTAAGGGGACACGTTTCATTTGCTATTAAAAACGATAGGCCAGTCCTTGTTGTGTAATGCTGACGGCAACAGCAGCTTCGTCTCGACGGTCTTATTTACCTGACGCCATAAACAGGCAGGAGTGACCAACTGATCTTGTTGATTTGTAAAATGACTGTTATGAGGTCGAACGAAGCTGGTGATCCTAGTGCAGGGAGCACTGTAATCACCGACAAAATGAAAAAAAAACCTTGGTCACTGATGTGTGAACAAAATTTGAATGGACTTGAAAATGAACTAAATTCTGATCTGTTCGTGAAAATTTACGAACTGTGTTCACGATTGCCTTCACAATGAAAATGAAACTTCATTCTTGAAACTGGAACTAAGTTCCGGAACTTAGATCATATGAACGGAGTTCCACCCAACCCGTGGTCAGGAGCATGCATGGTGTCAGGTGGCCCACATATGGAAATCCTTCTCATACTTGCCACACAACCTAATAAGTCCATACTATTATTTTCATACTTTCAAATTGTATATATTTTTCCTTTTATCTGACCAACAGTTTCTGAGAAAACACTACAGAAATGTCAGATTTTCACCCTTTATACAAGTTAGGTTAGGAGACGGTTGTTCTAATAAGTTTTCCTGTGCATCTGCACCAATTGTGTGCTGGCTTTTGTTGCTTCTTGACATCATGCAGCGCACATAATGGCGGCGTAGACAGGTTGAAATCCTGACATTCTAGTGGTGTTTTCTCACAAATGGTCAGGTGGAAGGAAAATGTATGTTGTTTTAAGTATTTGAAAAAATGATGTGGATTTTTTAGGCTGTGAATCAATTGCCTTTGTCCCTTTAAGAAGAAGCAAAAATTAAATCTAGGTCAAAGTATAGTGAATTGTAGCTTCCACATGATAAAAAAATGAATTAGGCATACAAATCCATCTCAGACATCTCTGGAAAGACTGATACAGGTGTGGCCATCATTCACTGAAGATACGTTGAGATTATGAAAAACCAGATTTAGGTGTATGGCAATTTTAAACTTTGTGGATAGATATAAAGCATATATTTTTCTCCTTAATTGCTGTGCACTCTGACCACCTGCCTCTGATCAAGAATTATAATATTCTCTTATAAAGATATAGTCCCCCTTTTATTTAAATCCCCAGTTTTATTAATTTTAACAAAATTTTATTCTAGGGGGATGCCAATCTAATCATATGCACCTTATTATGAATGCTCAGTGCTAAGCTCAGAGTTATTAGCTTTTAAAGAAGAAGAAGCAGCACAGATTTTAAATGCCTTGCAGGTGTCTCATGGTCTAGTTTAGAAAGCTGTCATTCCTTTTTTGACGTGGTTCATTATTTGAGATCCATCTTTCTGCAGAGAGAAAGACATTTTGCATCATGATGAAGAACATGAAGCCTTCTACTCACTTTTCGTGGCATTGGCTACCAATTCCTTGTGCTCAGTGTCAGGATCATGTAAGTCCTGGTTTTCTCCTGTTTATTTTAGAATAATGTCTATTTGTGTATGAGCTCTGATGGGGTTCACATATGATTTGTTCCATTCTTGTGTGTATGATACTAATTTTCAATGATAGCATTGTTGATCAGAATTCACCATTCTGAAAAGCTGAGAAAAGCTCTCCATGTGGATAAAATACTTATTTTGCAACTCTGTTTTCCAATCACAATGCTTGTTTACCACATTACTCAGTGGTTTATGTTGTCATGGCATACCAGAGAATTATAAGTTTCCTCTCTTAGAAATAAAAGCAATCTAAGCAATAAAATTGTCAGATTTGATAAATGAAATAGCTACTTAAATGTAATGAAAACACGTTTAACAGCTTTTTATGTCATGAGTGAGCTTTTGCACAAATCACTGCTTTTACTGTGCAGAGGTGAATCTGTGTGTCATGACGCAATAAACCTAAACTTCTTTCTTTTGCAGTATCCAAAGCAAACTTGCCTCAAGTCAGTGCTGCTTGCAAGGTGCTGTTGTCATTTTTGCTGAATCGCCTGGAAACCCCAAACAGAGCATGTGCAGTTACCCCGGTATGCTTTGTTTTTGAGTCCTGCTTTGCTATATGTTAATTGACTGTGTACAGCCAAACCTAAACTTTCACTTGAATTAAATGTTCAGTGAGAAAACCCATTCAGGTCTTCTTTGATTTCAGCTTGTGACTTTGAGAAGTAAAAAATATGTCTTGTTTGTTTCTGTGGTAGGTGCACAATATCTCGTTCCTTGGCAATAGAAAAAAAAAATGTAAATTGTCTTCAGTGGCACAGTGGCGTTTTCCTTCCTGGCTTCATGTATCCAAAGAAGTAACAAGGCTGAGCATAAGGAAGGGAGATTATATATATATATAATAAGATGATATGGATGCAGATTTATTTGTAGGTATGTAATATGTAAGAAGAAAATGTTTGTTTTAAACAATAGACAACTATAGATTACACTGAGATGCTAGGGATTACTGTTGGCTTAAAAATGAGTAAAAATTATTACCATTTCTCACCCTTTGTCACAATGTTATGAATTTTTCTTTTCTGCTGCAGAAATACATCATGATTCTTATCAATGGCTTATGCCGTAGTGGTCAGTGCTTGTCCAGGTCTGATGTGGTGACATTCACTTGTCTGTTCAAGCCTGCAGAACTGCCAACTGGAAAGGATGACCAGGATAAAGGTCAGATTCAACAGTAAACAATTTATCATATCCATTAGCAACATCACTTAAGGATTTCACAGATCATGTTCCAATTGCAAATTATTGATATTGGGCAAGGAACCTATTTATTTAAAGTTTGAAAGGAAATTCTAGCTTTAAGGTCTTGGACTTGATGGGTGGATATGTGAAATTTCATTTGTCTAACATTAATCTTAGCATCTTATAATTTCCTTTGTGAAGCAAATGCCAGTCCCATGTCCTGCGACATGTCCTGAAATCTTAAGATGTCCCCAAAACATGTATTGTTGCGAAGAAACTACTTTTAAGTGACTGCTGATGAACTTAGTGAGTTGTAAAGCCAATGAGTTTTCTGGACAAAAGGTCAGGCTCAGATTCCTCTCGTTTTTGCTTTTTTCACTCTGTTTTTTGTGAGGTTCAAGTCTCCAAAAATTTTATGTGGTCTGTTATCCTCTCTGTTGTATAAAGACTCACAAGTGCAAGAGAAGGAGAAGTCCAAGGACAGGAAAGTGCCAAGACTGGAGACACAAACAGACTTGTTTGACCAGATGACATCGGTGTTTGCTGATGTCACACCCACAATGGCATCACCTTCTAAGACAGACATTGCGAGTGAGATGACAGAAAGAGAAGCACAGACACCTGTTTCTGTGATGGGTGGGTTCACATGTATTGTTGCAAGCAGCTGCTGGTGGCTGAGTTGATAGAGTAGAGAATAGAGTTATGTATAGTCTTTCATGTCGGTATAAAGAAGTAATCTGTAGCCTTAGTGTCCTACATTTCTTATCAGAATTTTTGAGGAATGGTGTAGTCAGAAGTGGATATATGGATCTAAGAGCTTATTAAGAAATACATCTAAAACTTTTGTCATTTCAACATGGATTTGGAACTCACTACTGCAGCTTTTTGGTAAATTTCAGTATGAATGTAATGTTACTCAAATCCAGTGCATATTACCTCAGTAGATGCTTAGATGTGTTATCCTTTAACTTGTGCTTATTATGAAGAGGGTTGGACTTGCTTGTTTACTAATCCCTGATAGGATCTTTACTGAAAGAAAGGTCTCATTGGGTTAAGAAAAAAATAATTACTCAGAAGCTGGAAGAATTTTAGGTTTTATAATCTTCACATTGTGACATAACTTGTTGATTGAAATACGTTTTCTTTAATTTCTGAAGTTTTGTAGCTTTCATGCAAGCGAGTCCCATAAATCATGATTTCAACGCAGTTCATGAAATCTGAGGGTCCTGTCATTCCTAATAGAGCAGCAGAGTTGTTAGTGTAAATATGAAATTAGTCTTATCTTTTTGTCCTAGTGAGATTGAAAACCCTTTGAATGTATATGTCTTCTTCAGCCCAAGCCACTGACGCACTTGAAGACTCCAGTGCATTGTTCACCCAGAAAAACACTGAAGCTCTGCTGAGCATGAATGGAGGAGAAATCTTACTCAATGCCTGCACCCAGCTTACTTTCCTCAGCAAGTATATGCAGCGCTACAAAGATGGTCTTGCTGGCAACACTTTCCTCTTGCCTGGCACTCTGTCACAAGCTCTAACCATGAGAAATGGGTGAGGTTCACATCTATCATAAATACACTTAATCTGATTTAATCTAATCTGCATGTTGTGTGAGCATTTTTACATTCATGATGGAATGACCTTTAGCAATTTAATTTTGAAGTTCACTTATCATAGACATCTTACTAATATACTATATGTTCTGACCTCATTAACAAATTTGATTTTGAGAAAAAGAAAGGACAAACTGGTACATTTTTTTCCCTCTGAGCACGAAAGCTGTGGATGGAGAAGGTTTAAGATCACACTTATGTGTATGCAGCTGGATAAATTTAATATAACACACAAGAATAGCATATTCACAACTGTGTTAAAATTATGCTTAAATAAAATAGTATTATTTTTCTGTAATAGCTACCAGTTTCTACTCACTGAAGTATCAGATGTTTGGAGAGCCTTTTCTCTGCCAATTCTTGAACCACTCACCCCAGCAAGACTTAGAAGCATAGTGGAGGTGACCTTGGGCTGTTTGTTTGCTGCTGTTTCTGTGGCAACTGCAGACACAGTCGTGAATGCTGTCAAACCTTCAGGCCCATCCCAGTCCACAGGCTCAAAGGATGAAGAGATGGATACACAGGGACAAGTTATTGTACAGAAAACTGTGAGTTGAATATAAGATACTGAATATTACGATCATAAACATTTAACTTATATATGTATAAAAGAATATATAAGTTACATACAATGAAGTGGGTAATGTCATGGTTGCATGAGCAGTAAATGCTGAAAAATATTACTTTGACTCATTACATCTCTTTGTGTTTTTTGAAAGTTTTTAATGGATGTATGGTCCATATTACTATCTCACGCACTATTTTTCTTATCATCAGCTTGAAATCTTCAACTGGGTCTCCTCTGCCATCAAGATGTCTACAAGAGCAGGGGGAAGTGTAAGTATCCAGTACTTGGGTCTTATATCCTTGTAAACTCTGCTCAGATTAGTGCAGTAATGGGGCTAGATTTAGATAACTCATGTTCTTGAAAGGAATTCTATCTGTCACAGAAGGTTGTGAGAATGTGAGCAACAAACAAAAATGACAGTTTCTGGGACTTTTGTTAAAGTTGAAGTCAACAAAAAGTGCTTTTCCTGTTTTGCTGTGTTTGTTGCAAAGATATATGTTATGATCAAGATGCAATATTGTGAAGATTGTGAGCAAATGTCATGAAGGAAATGAGTGATGAAAGCTGTGATTGTTATTCCTTGTTATTGTGGTTTGCTTGACATTTAGCTTTTGTATTTTTTTGCCATTAGGGAATGGAGCATGTTTTATCAGCATACCATGATAACTGGATTTTTGGTCTTTTTTGTGCATAACCACACCTCAGTGTATTGTGGTGCATTCATAGGTTGCCCAGAACTTGAACCTCTTAGCAGCTTGGGAAACTCTGAAAGGCTTGCAAGGCATCCTGGCCCTCACACATGCAGGAATATTGGAGAGGAAGGAGGTTAAGCCCAAAGCCCCTGATACTGCTCAGAAGAAAGATCCTTCTTCCATGCCAGCCAGACCCGCTTCTGCCAAAGGGTGAGGCCAGATAAGATATCTTTAATTTGTGAATTTCTGGATGGCCGGAACTTCATGAGTTGAATCAGACTTCATTGTGGCTGGAAAGAAAAAGTTCCTTCTGGCAGTGTGGTTTTGCGTTTCTTTGTAGGAAATGTTAGCTATTATTGTTTTGAAGAAGAAAACATCACCATGTGCTGTATTTAGTTTCATTTTATAGATGTAACAGGCATCAGTCTTATAAATGAAAGACAGACGTGCTTTAATTGAACTTGAAATTACCATTAATAAGGGCGAACTATTACCAAGCACAGAAGTCAAGACTTTATAATGAATTCAAACTGCAGAGTTCTGTAGTGTAGATATTCATACAACTGCTGTTTTTCATCCCTAAGTGGTCATCCCTTCTTGAGTGTGACAGCAGTTGCCCTGGCCACCAATGCCATCCAACTCCTGACTCCTTTGTTAGATGATCTGAACATTGAGGGTGCTGATGAGACTGTTACGGTAAGTGTGGATTATGTGGAATATCTACTTTAATTAACATCACTGTTATAAATTCATTAGAAAATGAAACAGTGTTAAATAGTTCTAAAGAAACAGCAACATCTCTTATAGCATATTTCAGTGATTTCAGTGATGTTCCACAGAATATTCAGAGACTTAATTTGTGGTTAAGAATAATAAGAATGGCCATTATGAATAGATATTTCTTGTGTTTTCCTCTTAATTTAGACTTTCCATTTGGATCCAGTGTCAAACAGTTTTTAAGAAAATTTCAAAAGAAATAATTTAGAAGTTTTAAGATCTATTATTTATTTTTTGCAGTCTCAAAAGGTTTTTCAGGAAGTGTTGATTCCTTTGATAGGGCTTTTCTTTATCATTATCATTCTTGTGAATACTCCTGTACAGAGTCTCCCAGCTGGGACTGAGCCAGGCCTGAAGGCAGACTTACTGGACAACCTCTCAGCATGGGCAAGGGTGAAGGCCTTACTAAAGACAGTGAACCTTCCAGACCTGATGATACAGCTAATGTCTACTGCTTTCAAAAAGGTCAGATAAAAAAAAAAATGGATGTCTGCTCTTGTAACTAAGGTGTTCAGTTAGGCTGAAAAAATCTTAGCAAATCCTTCGCAGTTATGGTCAAGCATTTGTGCTTTTTCGTAACACAAAAAAAAAATTGTAAGGGCATTTCTCTGCTTGTTTTAAACCTTAATTTGAACTTACGAATCATATTGAATTTGGGAAAGATGTGGGTTATCAATATCGTCTGGTGTGTATCCTGATGGAATTTAGCCAATAGAGGGTTTAAATATTATGATAGTGAATTATCAAAAATATCTCTCTGTAGACTGTTCCAATCTAAAATATATGCAATTGTGACTCCATAAGGAGAGGGAAGAGAGCAAGAGAGAGAATTGTACTCATTATTGTTATATATTTTTGGGGGGAGTGCCTAGAGCTTGTGCCTAGAGAGCTCCTCTTATCTTTAAAGATACCCTTTTTTAAAATTATTTTTATCATCATCATTATTATTATTGTGATTATTATTATTTATAATTTCTGCAGGCTGTGTACTTGAAAAGAATGAAACAAGGTTCTGATTCTCAAGAGACCATCAGCAGCAGCAGCACTTCAGATTCAAACACATTCTATGAAGATGACTTCAGTACCTCAGAGGACAGTAGTGAAGGTTAGTATTCCTGAGACATCCATACCATCTGTACATACAAAGAGAACTTTTCCTCCCTCACTCACACATGTTCACTAAAATCTCTGAGGCATATTGGCAGTGGGAATACACAGAAACATAATGGGTTGAAGATATCTCAAGGGATATTTTTGAATTTCTTATGTATTGTCATCCAGCAGCAGAGAACAGCATATATTAAACATTTCTGAAAAAGTTGCTGCTACGCAGAAAAAGGTCACACCATTTCCTTTGTCATATGAGGGTGTCAAAGGGAAGCATTCCTAAAGCGTACATAAAACTAAATGCTGGAATGAGGGTACAGAACCTCGTGGTGTGCAACTTTATTTACCGAAACTGTTTTTGTAATATGCTTTCAGCAGCTTATGCTGTTACATACTGGATATTAATGTTTTAAGATTCACTGCCCTCATCATCAGCGCTCACAATTATGATTTTAAAATCTTCTTAGTTTGACTCTTGTTGTATAGGGGCGACTCATCCTTGCACAGAGACATCTATTGTTGTGTGGTACATTTGTATTGTTGACTTCATAAAGACTAGAAAATTCATTTTTTTAAATTATTAGTATATTTGAGTGATTATTAGAAGAAATACTTAGAATTTTTTAACCCATCAAAACCTCAGTTGCAGCTCATTTGTGTGTTATTGCAGCAGCTCTGAATGAATGGAAAGAACTCGGATAAAGAGCCATTTTTATTGCCTGAGAAAGGTGGGCGGCCCCTACTTCCACCATCAGCACCAGAGAAAACTTCAAGTGTAAATACTCATCCTTCTTGAATTGAACATTTAAATCCAGACTTTCCTTTCTATATTAATTGCATCATATCTGTATTCTTATTTAAAAGATGATGACTCAGAGCCAATCCTGGGACAGTGGCTGGAGGAGGCTTTGTCTCCTAGTGATTCTGTCAACACTACACCACCCCCACCTCCACCCCCTCGTGTGGATGGAATGGCTGGAGAGGGCAAAAGACAGAGAGAGTCCAGTGTGGGAGAGGCGAGCCCCAACTTTGTGCCAGATAAACGAGAGCCTGAAGGGGTAAATTAGGTTACTTAATTTCGGTTTTAAATAGAGATTCTAGCATTCAGAGAAATTGCATTTTCAATGAATATACAGTTGAGGGACCTGTTAAATATCATTGCATTGGTACCTTTGGATTTTTGCCATGCACTTTAACCCTTTAATTATAAGCCTGGGCCCCCATTGCTTTATTCAAAATGTCATATCAAGGAACACAGATCTGTCAAAATTAAAATAGACATCACATAAAAATTGCATTTCTTTCTATATTTATTAATATGATAGGTGAGGTATACATGGGATAATGTGGTAAAACTTGAGGGCAGGAAGTGTTGGGTGATCTAGTAAATATTGAGTTAATTGAACATCAGAAACCCATTCCATATTTGAAATAGTTTTGTATTTATAATTAATTACAAATTGTTACATTCAGAGGAATCTTATTTCATTCAGAGGAGTCTTTCACTAGATATTTGTGAAGCTTAAAGATAGATTTTGATATGGGCTGTGATCAAATAAAAGTGGTTGTAATGCTTACAGGCAAAGGCCTGGTTCTGTCAATGTAAATTTGATAGTAGAGTAAGCTGGTAGTCTCATTTATAAGAAAATTATTCTATTGAAACTTTCTGCTCCACTGTATTCCAGATTTTCATTTGTTTCTTTCAGTTCACCAGCCTGGTCAGCAGTGTGATGAACTTTTTCAATATTCATCTGCTGTCATCTCGCAGTGACAACATCAGAGCAATTACCAAGTATGTAATAAATATGTATTGGTAGTGCCAGCATTATCTAATGGGTTTAATTACTTGACCATGCATTTGCCTTTAATCTAATGACATGTCTACATACCTTTCCATCCCATCTGATCCCACCCCATCCCATCCCATCCCATCCGATCCCTTTCATCTCATACCATCTCTTCCATCCATCCATCCATCGAGCCACCCACCCACCTCTTGCCATCTGTCCCTCTATGCATCCACCCACCCATTCACCTACCAGTCCTTCCATGCAACCATCCATCCGCCTGCTCATCCAGCTGCCCTTTCTGTGCCACAGATCCAGTATCACTCAGGACCATGTAGCACTTATTGCACAGCTTACCAAAGAGTTGGACAAAGAGTGTGCCAGAACTGATTATGGTGAGAGTTCTTTTCTTGAAATATCTAGAGATAGTGGGTGATGTTTAGAGTTTGCGTTTGCTCTAATAAGCTTTTACCATTATTACTTATATAAAGGACAACATGAAACACTTATTATCTCATCTTCAAACTCAGAAATATAAGCAGACTGCTTGAAATCCTTGATAGGTAATGCAAAATTGCAGGCATTTGAAATGGACAGACTAGTTTGCCGAAGTGTGTGTCATGGTGAGTGAAATTCCTGTAAAATAATATGGTGCAAATGAAAAAGCATTTTTATTCTTATTTTGCAAAGGAAAGGAAATGGGAATTGATGTTATGTCACAACAGATTTGTCAGAGTGGTTCCTACCTGACCAAATCATTTCAATTGAATGGAATGTTTTTCATTATATTTTTTAGACAAAGGTTACAGCAGTGTGTCAGTGGTACTGGCTCGCTTCAACCACAACCTTGTTGCTACCGACTGCCTATCGGATCAGTTACAGGTATGACCATTTAAATATAGGATTTGTAGGACAAGCATGACATCCTCGTACCTTTGGAGTGTAGAGAAGAACTGAAATTATGAACTTATGTTTTGTCTTAGAATACAGGAAGGGTTGGTAGCTATAGTAAGAATGTATGACTTAATTTTCCAACTCATTAAATCTTGATGGCGAGAGGGAACAGATGTTAGAAGTTTATGCGTGTGTATTAGCTTATTTAATACTGCACTGTGTTTGGTTTCAGGCAAGAAACTTGATATCTTTAACCATAACTGATTGAACTTTCATTTATTGTCACAGTCATAAGCAGGCTGGCGATCTTAGAGATAGGTAGTTTGCACACTAGACGTTTTTTGTGCTTGCCACAACCCAATACGTCCATGTACTGTCACAAAGTAATTCGCAAAGTCATTTGTTAAAAATCAGCACCAAAGCTTAAGCCTGGCATTGTTTTCTTGCTTTGTCTAATCAATGTTTCCCTCTCCTGAGCGAACTGCCTATGTCTGTGACGTTATGCTAAACAATATATTTTAGAATATCCAAACTTTAGAATCTATGAGATAAGGGAGAGTGTTATCCAGTGGATGGATTTCTACATTTCTTCTCTTGCATTAAAGCTTCCCATGCTGCAAAATAACCTATGTTGTTGAAACTTTTGAATTACACTGATTCATTTAAGATAATTTGGAATGTTGTGTCATAATATAGTGAAAACAAGTACAACTGTCTTATGAGAATATTTTGTCATGTTGTACAGGACTTCTACCTGGCATCTCTTGGGGTCAGCCCCACCAATGCTGATCCATGGCCTCTAACAGTGCATTCCCGCACCCTGGCTGTTCTGGTGAGTGTTCTGTTGCGCAGGCAACAGCAGGAACGTGCAGACAGTTCTGGAAAGACAGGATCAGCTGACAACACTGTCATAGCCATATGGGACAAATTCTTGGCACGTCTCCGAACTGCAATTGAAGGTTGTGAAAACAAGACAGAAGTCATGGAAGGTGGGAAAACTCCATGTGTTTGATAGTTTTCTATGCATCATTTTGTTTTTTCTTGTCATCTGTAATAAATTCTGAAAGGAGGGGATAAGATTGATGTTTTCATTTTGGACTATCAAGCAGGACATATTATGTTGTTTCATATTTGAAATCTTGACTTTGAGACACTCAGTTTGAATGACAACATGGCTTAGCCCAGTGATTACTGCCTGTCTGTGCTTGTTGTTTACAAAATCCACTTTTTGTGCCAGCCATTGGCCCGTATGTCTGGAATCTAAAGCAATCGAGATTTGCAGTCTTCTGTGATTATTTTCATGTTAGTCATGAATGTGAAGCCAGAATTCTGGGTTATCCACAGTGGCTAGAAACAACACACAACCTTTGTAGCTTGTTACCAACTGCAACCACATACAAGCTTAATGTACAAATAACTGCTGTAAATTCCATCAAGGTATATGTAGTAACTGACAAAGAGATGTCAGTACTTGGTCCCAGGATGGGCATCATGGCACAATATTGTGTACTGTTGAATGTGATGACTGAGGAACAAAAGAAACAGAAGAGGAATGTCTGGTAAAAGTGAAGTTCTGCGAAACCATTTTCGTTTCTCTTGAATCACATTGTGGATAATGAAACTTTTCAGATGTGAATGTGGAGCATATGCAGGTTATGCTGTTTCTCTACCATGGTCTGCGCCTTTTCCACAAGAAAGGCATCCTTATCAAGATCTGCCAGAACATCCTGGAGGTAGCTCAGATTGAAAGGAGGTAGGGAAAGTATTGTGGCATGTCTATTTTCATTGGAATGGGTTAGAATAGGAATGATCTACTGCGAGGTCTTCTCCCAATTCAAACTATTATCTCTTTGTAAATCGTAGATTATTTAAAGAATAGGGCACCATAGGAACTATGACCTGTTTGCTGGCACTGGCTCTTAGAAAGAAACAATTCTTGCTCCACTGATTTAGAATAAAGATTGTTGGAGAGCAGTTTTCATGTGGGTTCAGTTTTACATGCAGATGTGTGTAGCTGCCCAACAAAATGAGGCACATCTCACATTTTAGTAGTATCGAGATATTGGTATCACCAAGAGGTTGGCCAAAGCCCTTCCTTTTGGTAAAAATATGTTTGCTTCGAGATGTGATATCTCAAACATAGGAATCGATACAACCACAGTTTTGAGAAAAAGACTGTTAAGGTTTCAGCTAGGATATAGGCCATAACTGTCTAGCAACCAGGGTAATATATTCATATTATACCTATTTTCAAACAGGTTGGTCATATGTCCATGAGAGAGTAATATGAAAAATTCAAACCCCGGTACAGTGAACTCGTAGAGAGTATTACGATCATATCTGTGAAAATCACTTGTACGACATAAGCCTTTTTAGTACATTTTCATCAATATTATTCATGGTGACTCTAATCAAAGTCGAGTTTTAAGGGCTTTTTTCATCAATATTGTTCATGGTGACTCTATTCAAAGTCAAGTTTTAAGGGCTTTTCCCATCTTGTACAACATTTTTAGCTTGAAATAGGGCTAAGATGTAGATCAAACTTTTCAAGTGTTCTCAAAACTCAAAATTTGATTCAATGAAGCCTTTTGACAGTTTTTGTCAAATTTGATAGTGTCAGAAAGATTTAATTTTATTGGGGAGCTTCACATATTGTCATGATTTTTAGATGTTGTGCTTCCTATTAAGGTATTGTCTGGTGAGTTATTGATTGAGCTTTTTGTTTAGTTGAGAGACTTGCAAATAATGCATAGCTGTTAGTGATAAAAATGCAGGCTGTTAGTTTGAAATTGGAATGGTATTTTCATTACAACATTACAAGCTTTTGCTGAGAGCTATCTGTATTCTGTCTTGCATTTCAGCCACATGGAAAAGACTGTCCCACTGACCTTAAGTCGGCTTGTTCTCATACTGGAGTATCTCCTGCACTTCTTTTATGATCCTCCTTCCCAGCTTATGGAACAGGTAAGTTTAGCTGCAGTATCCAGGGCAGTTGTGATTGTGCTCTTGGTCCATTTATCAAGCTTCCCACTATGAAGTGGCAACAGAGGGATACATACGACATTGTGAACCTCTTGGTGTAGAGCGCTGGGATGAATGATGGCGTAAAGAGTTGAGAATGTTGATTTTATCTAACCAAGCATACAAAGGGTGCTGCTAAGATAGTTACAATCAAATGACAAACCAGATTTGCATTTCATAATGGTAGCACATGCTGTGAACGCTGATTTAATTGGGTCTTATTTGTTTCATATCCGAGGTACTTGATTGTTGCAAGTAGAATTTTCCTTCAATTTCGTCATGTTGTTCGCCTCTGTTGGTTTTTTTAGGCACTGGGTTATCAGTGCAATCAGTGTACCAAAATAGTTCACATTATTTCTTTGTGATAAAGTTTTTGAGGTCTCAATGAGCTATGACACAATGACGGTCTAGATTTCCATCCCGCCTTAGGTCCAGTACAACCTGTTTACCTCCCATACCGTTACTTCTGACAAGGAAGGATCTTGCAGGTCTACCAAATACTTTGCATGCCGTGAGGTGGAGGAGAACTTTCGGCGTAGTCTGCAGGCACCAGAGACAGCAGAGGGTGAGTAAAAATACCAGATACTTTTAAAATGGACTCTTCTGATGGTAGGGCTGAATGTAGATTTTACAACAGTAAGCAGTACGGCAGGATAGCACACATTTTTAGCTGAGATATATATAAAGTGTTAACATTAGACATTCTTTTGTTTTATGTTTGGAACTTCTACCAAAGAGCTAAATTATCTGGACTTTTATATTCTCTATATTGACATTGTAATTGAACTCAAGAGAAAGATGATGTATTTTAATTCACAGACAAACTTACTAAAGACTTTGTTGGTTTTTTTTTGTATGGTGAATCAGGTGCAGTGAAGCCAAGATTCTACCATCTGTGTCCACCAGATCCAAACATTCAGGAGGTGGGGAAAGTGGATGGGTTGGTAAGTTTTTGTGAAAGAAAAAGAAAAGCTGTTGGTTTGCATTCAGATAGAAGTTTTACGAGATGTATAAACATATTCACTTCAGCATGTTGAAATATTTGAAAGGAAAATTGCTTTGACATCAGTATGTTAGTAACACAATGTACCACAGTCATAATTGAATCAAGAAGCATTTCGCTTAATCAAAAATTCTTTTGTTATAAAACTGTCTTGTATTTAATTTCACTTTAGATCTGCAAAGCAGAGTGAAATGTTGTGTATTAGTACTGACAAAAACCTTTTGATCTAAGAAACATACAGCAAAGCAAGACAAGCTAGACACATTCTAACACAACCAGAAAAGAAGGTATAACTTGTACTGGTCTGAAAGAATATGTTGATTCAGATGTGGATTTTGGATCTTACACCAGTGTTTTGTAGTAGACTCCTAGAACATACAGTGGACATAGTACAGACATGGTTGAAATTTCAAACAAGCTTTTGAAGATTGCAAATTTTCAAGCAGATATTATCGTTACTTCCTACTGCCCTTACAGGCTGTCAGTGTGCTACTCAGCCGTGAATACAAACTGAACTACAACAAGTTCTACTCCTCATGCATCAACCTTCTCATGGCTGGATCTCAGTGTGACAAGACCAAGGAGAAACTCTCACTGCTGGTGAGTGCTGGGCACAGTTGCTGGACACGCTGCTATGGCAGTGCAAGAACCATGAATGTGACTTCATTAAAAAGTCACTGAGAAAGAGGCGAAGAAGCTGGGTCATTTTTGTTAATCTTATAATGAAATTGAAAGCAGTAACATTGCTGAACAACAGGTTATTTCCATTAGAAGGGCTTGCATACTGAAGTGAAGAAGTGAAAATGATTCAAATACCTAAACTGTATGACAACTTAGACTCCTATGCTTTAAATTGATAAATATTACATGATTGCTTACCAATAGTTAGCCTGGGAATTTAACTTTCCCATTCCAGTCATGCAAAAAATGACAGATTAGTCTTGCATTTTTCTTTAAGCACTGGTGCTCTATAACGCTCAATAGCCATACAATACGGAGGTGGAAGCAGTCATTGCAAATTTGTTTTCTGTATTTAAATGTTTATGTTTTTAATGTGATCTAAATATTCAAAAGTCACAGTCACTAAAAACATGTCTTTGTCTTGTGTGAGAATTTTAGACTGCATTCTGTGGTTTCTTTTTTTGTCTGAGAATTTTCTCTCGGAGAAATTCTGAGCACATAACTTTTTTTTTTTTTTTCAGAGTTTTGAATATGGATAGAAAAGCAATGTTTCCATTCTTATATTGTCTCCAAAGGTAGCTCCTCATACGGGCTAATGACTTGGCTACGAAACAAATACCTATATTAATCATGATTGTCTGTTTCTTTTGTGGATTATTGAGTGTATACTTGTCTACTTTCTCAGGATGCTTCAGCCATGCATTACCATTTTCTGTTGCTGTGGCGCTTGTTGTCATGCCTCCCTCCATCAGTGGAGTACATCCAGCTGCTGCGTGACACAGAGCTGTCCATGGGCCGAGCCCATGTGCTACACACACTTCGCTGGGCACCACGCATCGGACACAAGTCCTTCACTACATGGATTCAGGTTGGCTCATATGACTGGCATTATCATGGGAATGAAATATAGAGGCACACATTGTAATGAGACTTGCTGAATGTTTTAGTCTCTCTAGAATTGATGATTACTAGTAACATTTTGGTGGTTATATATTTCATGATAAAGTGAAAAATGGCAATAGCTAGTAGATGTCAACACCTAAACATAACAGAGAGCACTAATGTTCCAGTGTAGATCTCTTACAAACTGTTGTGGCAGAGATGGGCATGAGCATGTGGCATTTCCTGGTGTTATGCAAGTTACAAACTACAGTAGATATGAAATAGACATCTGATACTGTTTGTATCATGCAGTACGATGGTAACATGAGGAGGTCCACATGTGTATGTCTACTTCTATTATAAGTGTCCATAGGAGCTCCAAACTTCAAAATTTAAGTTCTCTGGTATCCCTATGACTGCCATGTTCAATTGCTCATAGCACACTTTCCTCGCAAGAAGTCATGAAAACAGGTCCATTGTGTCTGAGCAGCCTTCCACCAAAGGAATTCAAACAAATAACAGCATACAGAGGCAAACACATCATTTCAGGTCAGTTTTTACTTTCTTGTTGCTAAATATTATTTTTCAGTAAAGTATTATGCCGTTTCAGGACTGTCTGGTGAAACAAGGCTTGAATGCCACAGATGCAGGTGAGCTGTTGGAGAAAGCTGCAGGATTGAGCAACACAAGCAGATATGATGTGATGTTGGCCATGGGATACATTCGAGAGCAGGTACTACTTTTGAAATAGTGTGAGAGAGCTCCATTTAATATGGTCTCTCATGTTGCTTTTACTTAGAGATTTGAATTATTGGCCATAGGTCTTAAATTAGGGGCAGAGGGGGAAGGAAATGGAACAAATAACGGTCAATTTTTTTTATTTTTTTTACGTTTTTGCTTCACCTTCAGATAACATTTTGGAGCCCCAAGTCCATGTAAGACCTGGGATTCACAGACCTATGTTTCATTGTAGTCTCTCCTGTAAAGTTTGTGTCAGAGGACTTGGGAGCACAGGCATTAATAGATTCATTGTTCATCCACTGATGTTAATATTTTGTGACTGAGATAAGCTGAGCATCTATGTCCAATTCATGAATGGCAGAATGCCAAAAATTTTCGGAAAAGTGAAAATCATATCTGGAAATTTGTGCATATTAATAAACAAACAAATAGAAAGAAGGTTGAAGCAATCTTAACTTTAAATAGACACCCAAATGTTGGGCATGGCATCCGAAAATTCTGCTGTTGACTGCTGCCATCTCTTGCTTTGTCATAAGAAGATCTTCTGAACACTGCAGATATTATTTATAAACCTCTGATCTCTGCTTTTCTGTTAACCCGTTGTTCCCAGATTGCTAAGCTGCCATGCATCTCTACCAATGATCTCAGCCCAAAGGATCTGCCTGGAATGTCGGACATCTTGATCCTAGATGCCATGGTGGCAAAATGTCAAGTCTCACTGGATGACACCTACACAAAGGCCATGGTAAGTATTAGTTTTATCCATCAGTAAAAGACCACAGGCCTCCAGTGCAATGGAACAGTGATGTAATTATAGTGACAGTGAAATAAGTAACTAGTGACAGGTAACATGAAACAATATTTGTGACAGTTTGTACATAAATGGACAGCATCTTGTTAAGTTTGTGACACTCATTGATTGGAATGAGAAAGGGGACCATCAGGTAATTTGTTTTTTTCTAGTTTTATGGGATGGAGATCATTTTGTAATGGAATGAAGGACATTCATACTGGTCTTTTGTAATAGTCTTTTAAGCACAAGCTAAGTATTATGGCCAGGATTGTATTTATTCTAACCACAGACTAATGATATTTCACATACATATAGACAACATGTCTGTCTTTAAGATATGCTCAGTCTAGGATCCTATTTTTATTTTCTCTAGAAGTTTCGTTCCACAATCCACTCTATCTGTTTTAGCACTCTTAAAAAACATTTTGGGTGTGTAAATTTAAAATGCTGAGTCCATCGTTTTGGACAGATAGTCCAGCCAGAAACAACAAATCAAAATAACAGTAGAGTAGTTTCTTGTCAAGGGAACTGAACTGTGTGTTTCAGTCACTTAGTTTGCTTTGCATGTTTCTCCCAGGCTGACCCAGACCCAAACAAAGCAGTGGCATTCTCTCAAGATCTCATTCCTGCTGTGTTCACCCTTATTGAGGCTTTCAGTGCTTTTGCAAGGTGAGGATACAGTATACTTTGTGTCATTGTTCTCATTTTTGATATGAAGTTCTTTCACAAGAAAATGGCCAGCGCAACATCTGTATACCACTGCAGTATGCCCTACAATGCTGTGGCAAGGGACTGCAGGTTTGAACAATTATGGTGTAGAAATAGGATGTAAAGCTCTTGGTTTGAATTTTATGTAGTTCAGAGAAAGCAGAATGGTGAAAATTTTCGGAACACTGAAAATAAAAATTTGGAAAATAGCACATTTTAATAAAAAAAGCAATCAGAGAGAATGATAACACAACCTACAGTTTTGAAAAGAGACAATTATGTTTATTATAGCGTTAGAAAATTTTGCCCCTGGCCCTGGTGTCTTCTCTGAAGTCTATGCAGATTTCCATGGAAAGCCTTTCATTTCACATTTCCAGCTGCTGTATAATAAAAAATTCATAAGAACAGTAGTAATATTCAAAATCATTATAATAACATGGATAGACAAGAGGTTTAAAAGTCTCGTAGCCATCACTTTCAATGTGTTAGAGACATGGGCTGGTTTTTGGATTTTCCAAAACTCATCATGTGTCTGACAAACTATCCTACTGACCATTAGGATTTGGTTTATTTTGCTGTTTGTTCCTTGGGAGATGAGACAAGCTATCATGATGGTTAAAAATGGACACCTTCCTTCTAGATCTTGCATCCTGACCAAAGTCTCAAGTCCTGAAGACAAAAGTTTGACCAGTCAACGACTGAAAGCATTTGGACAAGTTCTCAGTGTTGGATCAAATCATCCCAATGCTGTCAGAGGTTTGGGATCAGGCGTGGTGGGTTTGCTGCCCAGCACTGTGAGGAATGCTGTGGATAAATGGAACAACAGTGGAGGCAATGAATTCCCAAGCATGGGGGCATGGGTGAGCAATAAATGTGTCCTATATTTCAGTTGTTTGAGTCTGTTTTACTTATAATGCTAGAGTATTCATTACCATGTTAAAACTGAAAGAGTAGCAGGGCATGTGAGGGCAAGTATAAGAATAACAGCTTGCAGAATGTAGGGAAGGATTTTCATGCACTAATGTACATCTTAAAACATCAGTAAGAAATATATTTCTTTGTTCTTTGACCAAGATTGAAAATGCGCCTCCTTCTGCATGAACATGTTCATGACCGCTGTTTTGGGGAAATAAATCATTATGTGTTGATTGGCCATGACAGTCTGCGAAACCAAATGTTTTTTGTTTTTTTTCATCTATATTGCAGTACATGTGTACAGAGTGTAGTATGCTTGGGTGTGTGAGCTGAATATTATATAATCTTATTTACTTCTCTATGTAAAGCGCTCAGAGCCTGTATCTACAGGGGTGAGCACTATATAAATGCCATGTATTATTATTATTATTATTATTATTATTATTATATTCCTTGCAAAATATGTGAATGTCTCTTAAGGGAAGCTTTACATTTAAAGGGAGCATATCTGTCCACAGAGGAATGCCTTTGCTGCTGATGCCATCCCTAGTGAAAGCTACATTGATGCCATCCACAGTGCTCATATGGTCACACTCTCTGGTAAGGACTCTTCAGATTTGTCTTTGGATAAATCTGTTTTAATTGCACAGGTCACCACAAGTGTTTCTTTGTGTTATTTGACAGGCAGCAGTTTTCCTACAGCTTAGCAGTATGTGAAAATAGGGGTTCAGATTTGTCTTTGGCCACATGTAAATCTGAATTTGTTGGTCCTTCAGTGTCTTCTGTGATTGTTGTTTTTTTTTTCCCCTTTAATGAGGTGTGATATCTTCTGTGATTGATCAGATTTGTTATGTGCTAAAAACATTTGTTCTGTTATGGACAGTTTTTGTGACAGCTCTTGGATCCTGGGTCAGTTTCTGTGATATGCTAGCAAGTAAAACAAGGTCACGTGATTCTGTTTCCTGCCTACAGAGTGGGAACAAGGAAGATTTCAAAATTCTCTTTCAAAGAGGCATTTTACATCCATTTTACCAGCTGAGGCAATATTCCTGCTTAGCATCATAATAACGTTTATGTAAACACTTTTCAGGCCAATCTCCATTTTGCATCAATGCATCCTTGAGACACGTGCTCCATTCCCTGGTCAGATTTGGCAGTGATCTCATTGTGTAAGTACCACGATCTTTATACACACTAGTTAACTTTGCATTATTGTGTTTCTACTATCTATGTCTTCCAAGAAAGAAAATCATATTTCTATTTGAGTATTTCATGTCATGTTTGTCTGCAGTTTCAATCCATTCAACTAACCAGTGTAACTTCATCACACCCATCAGCTGGACTCCTGTGCAGATGCTACTGTTTATTTGTATATTTTGGTTTTAAAAAAATACAGTGTTGTGGAATAGGGTTGTAAATCTAAGATACTATTGCCTCTGGATATGCTTAACAACCAGGAAGAAAAAAAACTGTGTTTTCTTGTTTGGGGTACAAGGTTTTTGACTCCTTTTATGACTGATTATTCATCAGTGATAGGTCATGAACATATTCTCACAATATTTCAGTTATATCAGCCATACCATATTCTCACATTTCAGCTGTATTCCATCGGTCATCAGTCATATCATGTTTTCACAATATTTCAGCTGGTGCCCAGGCGTTGCAAGCAATGCAGAGCTGGTGCGAGTCATGTTCCCACTCATCTATGATGTGACCACAGAGTATCTGGGAGAAATAGTAAGTATCTTAAATTAATCCCCTTAAGAAAAGTCTCTTTTTTTGTTGTTGTAAAGTGGAGGACAACAGTGACTTGAAGAAAATAATTCAACAAAAAAAGATAACAGAGTATGAATGAAATTCGTGTAAGACAGTGCTGTGTCGTACTTTGTCTTGATGTAGTTTGTCATTGCACTCTTAGGGAGACTGTTATGCAGTAGATATTTTTCAATCTAGAGCATCCAGATTTCTTGACTCCACAACATTAAGTCTTGTTGGTTACACTAATCAGACCTTATCTCTTCATGACCAAGTAATGGAGAATAATGACGTCCATGGATTAATGCTCTAATGATAATGTAAGGCTAAGTCAAGACCAGAAGTGACTGAACAACACAATAGATATGCAACGCTGAGGTACCCACTTCATTGCTATTACCTGTCCACACTAGAAATGCTAGTGGTAACCTAGATGCCAGTGCATCTGATGGGGATGGTAAATGGGAAAAAAGAGGGTGTTTTTGCAAAAGATGTATGGTCTGGACCTTGTCTTATGTATCCTGCATATTGAGATACTTCTATGTCGTTCACACCTGGTCAATTAGTTTCCATGCCAACGCACATGTTTGATTCCCCAGGTCATGTCTCTGAAGGCAAAGTTCCTGGATCCCCAAGAGGAAGCCAGATTTGAGGAGAAAGCATACAGACATGCGATCCAGGCTTGTGACCAGATTATTGTGGAGTTCTCTGATGCTGAAAGGTGGGAACAGAACATTGGTTTGCTGTCATTGATGATCTTTGAGATGATGATAAAAGTTACATTTCTGATAGTGTTCATGGTGATAATGATTAGAAAATTGTTGTAAAGCTCAAGTTCACAATGAGTTTGATCATAACATTACCTTTAATTAGCTGATGATTGTTGTGTTCTGTATACTCGGTTTGCTCATGTTAAGTTATATCTTCCTTGGATACTGCTCTATGTCTCATGATCAATGATGCTAATTAATAGGAAGTGCAAAATGATACAGACACCTTTAATGTTCTTTACTGCTTATATATAAAACAGAAGTGTACATGCATTTAAGATCAGCAAAGTTTGAATATATATGATTCTTGAACTCTTTCCCACAGTGGTCTGGATGAAAAAATTCTCTATGAGTGCATCAAGTTCATGGAAACCAATCTAGAGAAGACCACAGCCAGGAAGGCTTTCAAAGCTGTCTACAGTGAAAGTGCTGGTAGGTTCTCAGTGTCATAATAAGCAATCACAATACATGAGCATGAAGTTCTCTCATATGTACAGAGATAAGATTGATACACAATGTATATATGTACAACTGACCAACTGACAAAATATTATGCAGGCATGAACCATAGACTTAGTGAGTATAAGTCACAGTTAAATATTTTAGAGCTATGGCTGAAGAAAATGTGGAAGTGGAAGATAAGGCAGACAGGCTGAAAGTCCATAGTCAGGTGGCGTAGTAAGCATACTGTGTAAGCATACTGAATGTTCTATATGATGGCTTTTGGCTTGGAGATCAAAGCTCTTATTGGCATGTCAAGAGTGCAGTGATTATGTTTCCAGCAACAGTGATAAATGAGAATTACCAATCTAAGATGTTCATCTTGTAGGTATTGTAACAAGAGGAAGAAATTACCTTTGCAAGTTTGAAGCTGTAGATATTTGACCTCTTTGTCACATAATGTCCCATCATAATTGCTCATGAGTTATTTCTCACAATGTTTTGTTAAATTCCCTTAGTTAAGTGCCCTGTCATGCACTATCCCCTCATTTTGAATTGACAGTCAGGGTCTCGCCACATACGTTCAGAATTGAAAAAGTAACTTTTATAATGTAGAACGTTAAGAAAATGTTGGTGTTCTGTTGTTGTAAACGTTTTGAGTCGGGATTTACATTAGACAAAAAATGTCTTATCAGTGATGTAATACTATGCATTTGTTTTGTGGATGCAGACATGACATCCCTCCTTCTGTCGGTAGCAAGAAGCAACCTGAGTGACAATTACACTACTCGCATCCTCAGACTCTTCAACAAGCTCTTCCAGCTGGGTAAGATACCATGTGCGCTGAGCTCATTCTAGACAGTTGGGATTGAGAAATTTTGGAAAGAGGTCTTAGGAACAGGTTAAGTGCAGGCTGCTGAAATCTATAACTCTTATGGATGAGGGGTGGGGGTGGGATAGGAGCTGGTTCTGGTTGCTCTGTTTACTGTCCTTGCATGTTGTAGCTGTTGGTTTAACCTGACACCCCTTTGCTAATCACTCTAGCTCTGAAGGTATTGAAGTGGTTATAGCAACAAACACAGCAAGGCAGAAACTTGGCATAATCACTTGATGAACTCAAGTGCCATTGTCATGTTAGGGGCATAGAGTTACAAGAGTTAAATCAAACTTTTGTGAGAGGAAGAATAGTCCCCTTCAAGCCCATTCTAGAATGCTCATAAAATAAACAATGAGAGTGATCCCATACAAAAGACAATAGAGTAGCAAGGAAATAACCAAATCATATAAGATTAATTTTGGTTTTATATTTTGTTTGTAGAAATGAATCTTTTAACCTTTTCACTGCTAGGGATCACACCTAAATTCTTTAAACCAAAACACTTAAGCCAAAAGAGTTCTAAATCTTCATAAGCTTAATCAATATTTGTGTGGAAGGATGTTACTGTTTCAGCAAATGAGTAAAGTGTGTTTTTTTTTTAAATTTCATTCTTTACAAAACTAGGATATCATAGACCTGAGAATTTGTCAAGCATTTATTGAAGGGGCTAAGTTAGTCATCAGTCAAAACTCTTCATATTTTACTTCATTTTGCTCAATGCAAAATCATTTGTTTTTCAGCTGAACGTGAACCAAATGATGAGAACCTCCGAGCCTTGTGCCAGGGTCTCACTGGACTGGCAGCTGTAGACAAAGGAGATGTTCAGAACCTGTTTACAAAGATCATCAAAGGCTCAGAGGTATGCAAGCCTTAATTTAGATTTGAAGATTAGAAAGATCTTTTTTTTAAAATTGTGAGCAGTGATTTGCAAACTGTGAGCTGTAAGACTGATGTCAGTTTTAAGTTACACTCTCAGCCACTCACAAAAGTGTATAGATGGGAATAAATATTCAGGTTCAAAATTTTATGTTCAAAGACTCTCGACTCCTGCAAGGGTATGTTGAGAAGGTTTACCAATAAAAGAAACCATGGTAGTAGGAGGAAATTGAAGACAACATGATTTCTATCTCAAAAATTTTAAAGTTACTAGTATGCGATAGGTCTTCAACATGGAAGATTGCCATAGCATATAAACTGCATGTTAGAAAGAATTTAGTTAAAGTGTACATAGAATACCGTAAGTCTGGCATTTGTCAAACGTGAAAAAGAGAGTGATAGTTTTCTACTGTTATGCTCACAAAATTACAAAAGAAAAAAAAAAAATTTTATTCCAACTCATTATGCAGTGCAAAAGCAGTCATGATTTAAGGTTGGTGACAGGAGATATGTTTATATTAATAAGACGTTGCTAACATGTTCTGTTACAGCTTCAGGAGTTTCTTAAAATAGAGAAGACACATACAGGGTTTGAACAGAACAGTATTGAATAGAGATTGATTGATTGTCATGTTATCATTCATGTATTATAGGGGTCACCTGATGACACAGTGGTAAAGGAGAACAACTACCTGCTGCAGACTCTGTTCCAGCACATTGTCAAAGAGAAGAGGTGAGTTCCTGAAGAGTTTACCAGTTATTTACTGGTTTGCTTTATACTATTCTATGAAGGTTTTGAGAAAACTGTTATTGCAAACAATCACCTTGCTAGCATGAAGAGACTGAATTCCTCTTGAAATGTTAAATCCTAAATTTTTAAACTCGTGGATGGATACTGATAATAGCAAGTTTTGTGTCCTTGGATTAGCTGGGAAGTCCATACTTATGAAGAAAGTATTACCTCTTGTACAGTCAGTTGTTTTGAAAATAGTGCAATGCCCATTTCCTTGTCAGTGTGCTTGGTCAATGACTTGATTAAAGAATGAATTTTGTTTATTATATTATATTAAAAATGACTGTAATAGCACAGTTTAGTTTCATTCTTGATAGCGTCTCAGATGTTAAAATCAGTATTTCTCCTGCTTTTTCCTTTAGTCCCATTGGTGAAGATGGTGTGATGGTGATTCTGAGAGCACTTCTTCCCATGGGTGCACCAATGCTGGAGTCTGGCAAGTCATCTGACCTTTTGACCTTCCCTGACCTGATGATCGTCATGCAGACTTTGGCAGGGGCTGGCTCAGGCTATGGACATGTGCTGCTGTTTGAAGCAGCAGTGCAGTGGTTGGAACTTTGGTGAGGAACCTGTGATGAGTGGCTGATAAGTTCCTCCATTCCCTCCACTCCTCCTCCACCCCAAATTTTTAAGAAATCCTCCCTATTCTGTTTTATAGCATAATATAACATTTAATTTCAAAGTGGGGTTTTCAGTTTCTAGTTTAGCCTCATATAAAATAGCAGAATGTTTCAACGCCTTCAAGCACATACATTCTGTCTTGTCATCATACCTTGAGCAGTAATTTCAGACAGCATATTCAATGCCCTAATTATGCATATAAATATGTATCTAGGTTTTGTTTTGTTTTGTTTTTTTTTTGTTTCTTTGGTTACTGTATTTTCTTCCCTTTCATGGGTGTGAGATTTGCTGATAGAAAAGTGTGCCTTCTTCACCGCGCTTTGCAAACATGCCAGAGCTTTGTTCATTTCCATTCTATACCTCAGCTGGAATAGTTCTGTTTACACATAGTGGAGAATTTAGAAAAACTGAACATTCATAATATCATCTTAAAGCACCCAATTCATCCATTAAATTTCTTCACATCAATTATATATAATGTAAGAAAGTTGTATGGAAAAGCACTTTAATAACAACTGTTTACTGTGATCTTTCCAGCCAATCTAATCTGACAACAAAGGAGGCTTTGGAAGCTGCTGTTGGCAGTGAGACAGAAAAGGTAATCAAATCCTATATGAAATATTACAGAGCACTGCATGTAGGGCTTTTCTGTATAACACACTTGTAAACTGACGAATTGTGAAGGATGTATTGCTTGTTATTTAACACACTTGTCAAGTGACAGATGTATGAATTGTGAAAAATGTCATTGCTTGTTATAGAATAGAACATGGAGAACAACTTGGCAGTTGTGTATACATTTCTGGACTGCCAAAGTTGATATTCATTCCTGGGCTAATGGTAATGTTTGTAATGCAGAGCATGCAGTTGATATTGATGACAATATTTAATATCAGATTGACATTTTGCATTGAATTCATAATTTTTGCTATCTGCTTCACAGCAAGGACTACTTGAAACTCTCTGCTGCTTGCTGACTTACATCGGGGAGATACTTGGGGCTCTGAAGAGGACATCAGACAGGGCCAGATCTTACTCACCTCTTCTGGAACGAGAACCCATCCCACCATCAGAGTCTGAAGGAGAATGGGCTGAGGACCTAGCTCATGATGAGGATGATTCTGCAGGGGAAGATTCAGTAAGTATAGACATACCACTCAGGGTTCATGCACCCTCACGGAATTTCAAGAGCTCCTGGAAATCCTCTTACCTTTGTAATTTTCTGGTGAACAGTTCTTGGAAGTAAATGCTATTAAAATATCTGCAAGTTTTTGTTTGCTGAATGGCTAGTAATGTCACAAAAATTAATCCTGATATCTGCAAAAATAATGAAATCTGGAATTCTCTTGGAAGATTCCCCTGAGTGACTGTCCTCTGTCTAAAGTTTGTCTTTCCACCCCGACAAATGCAAGTACCAGAATTCTCAGCTGTGAAAATATTCCTTTTAGGTCACAAGTCCTAAAAATTTCAGACATAAAATATAGCGTTTCCAGTAATGCGGCAACCATGCCGTAGCATATGATTTTTTTTTGTACTGTTAACAATGCTGATAATGATCTGAAGGGTATCCAGTCTCTCCCTTTTCAGCAGATTGTCCGTAAAGCCATTTGTTTCCTTTTGAATGCGATACATAGAAATGACAAAAGAATATGGTCATGTTAAGAAATGAGAGGTTGTGGAAATAGATGTTTAGCAAGGACGGTTTGATCGATAAAATGCATCATGTAATATGTAAAGGGCATCTTTATGAACGCAGACTGTTCTGGATGATACCATTTTCAGAAGACAGAAAACAAGGTGAAGTAACTGATTACCAAATACAGTGTCTTTGGCATGTTTATATAATAAATCTTCTTTTGTGTATTTGCAGGATGAGGAAACTTTGAACAACAAGCTGTGTACATTCACCATCACACAGAAAGAGTTCATGAACCAGCATTGGTATGTGACAAGTAGAGGGGCATATGTTTTTTACTAAAGTTCATTGTCATTCAGTGGCATGTTCCATGATTTTTGCAGAGTTCATATTGATCCTTTTTCATTATTTATTTATGAGATCATATGCTTTGCAGATTACAAGCACAATATAATGCTGGACTGGTTACATATGAAAGTAATATTGAAATTTAATCTCTAATTATGCAGTTGTTGGTCTCAGTAAAAGATGGTTATTTCATTCTTATCCTTTTGTATGGCTGTAGCGTTGCATTGCTTCAGCATGGTCTTCAGCACAGACATAATTAAACGGTTGCCATCAATTCATCAGAGTATTAATCCTTTACTGTTTGTAGCAACAGTAAAGATAGCATCAGTAAAGATTGACTGTTTTACAATCGGTCTTCCAGGTACCATTGCCACACATGTAAGATGGTTGATGGAGTAGGAGTGTGCACTGTGTGTGCCAAGGTGTGCCACAAAGATCATGACCTGACCTATGCTAAATTTGGCTCTTTCTTCTGTGACTGTGGAGCCAAAGAGGATGGAAGCTGCAAGGTGATTTTGTGGGAGAGTATGCTGTATGCCAGATGAATCTCTATATTGGTTATTGCATGGTTATCTAGAAATGATTAATGGGAAGCACATGCAATAAAATGTTTTCTGCCTTGTGCTATCAGCTGGCTTAAAAATTAAGTACTGACCAAAGCTTTGATTGGTATCAGTGTTGTCAGAAATATTTACAGGAAAGAGAACAAGATTTTACCATATGTCATGTTAGAATGTTAAGATATATGCCTGATAGGTTTTTGGAAAGAGACAAAGTTGGAAACAGCTAGTGAGCATGAAGTATACACAGTATACTTAATTCACAGTTTGCGACCTTGTGCTTTATTCCACATGTTCTGTTCAGCCCTTTCTGAACTGATTGCATTTGAATTAATGCATGTCGTAAAAGACTGGTATTGTTTTTGCCTAGTATGCAGGATGCCACTTCTCAGAGAATTACCAGAAGTAGAGAATGTTATGTAAAAGAGAACGCTTTTTGGCATCATTCAGTGAAAGGCTTGGATTGAAACAGTTTAACATGAATGTGACTCTTCCTTTGTGTTTTCATTTTGTTAATGAATGCCTTGGACATTCTTGTTCAGTGTAGTGTGAAATATGTAATGACAATTTTTGTTCTTATAATAACCATCTTTGCATTGTGTAAGTAACAATTAAAAGCAAGTTTCAGCTAAATATGTTAATCAGATAGTTTCATACAATAGAATGTGGCATTCCTGACTATAGAAATATTAACTAGGAGTAGACAGTGACATGTTGTGAAGAGATCACCTGTGTTAAAAGTTTAAACAAGGGTTCAGTCTGAGTCTTCTCTGTAAGATTTAGGCTGTCCCTTGTTCATGTCAGTACAAGTATCAGATAAGAGTTGGGTTCAAATAAGAGTGAATAGCGTGCACGTTCGCAGGCCCTTGTCAAGAGAACTGCACAGGGTGGGCTGGAGAGTGGGACAGCCCCTCTCTCTCAGTCTCCCTTTGCCCTGGAAAGTCTGCAGCATCACAGCTCCCTACGACGACGTCTTTCGCCATCCCCTGACACAGAGGCCAACAAGCCCACAGAAGGACTCCGGTCACTGGAACTTTTCAACAAAGCCAGGGAGGCACTTAGTCGACTCATTCAGGTATGCTGAATTAATTTTATGGAGTGAATTTAAGACCCTGATGGTAACTGTATGTGTTGTTTTCCTTGATCTTTAATGTGAATTCAAATTTTATCCAGTGGAACCTCAATAGTAAATACCCAGTAACAGTATATCTGTAATAACTTTGCATCATCATAAAGCCTGGACTCATTATTATTAGATCATTTCATTATTTAGTGAACCTTGGTATATCTCAGTAACAGTATACTTTTATCTGGCCCCATTGATTGTATGGGGCAAATGTATGGTGACATAGTCTGGATTTTGCAACAGATAAAGTGGAGCTTGAAAATGAAGTGAATGGCTAGTGATAAAGAAACTGTCTAACCATTTTCCTTTTTTCTTCTGCCATTTGCAGGGATTCAGAGAAAAGCTTATGACAATTATGGTAAGATCTTGCAGATGTTGTGGTCATATGTGTGTAGGAATTAGTGATTTGGATGTCAAGATTTACCTTCATTTAAGTGATTCCATCTTTTTGCGGTTTTCTGATATTAAATCAAACACTTAGCAGATTTATTTGTGACAATGCTAGTTCATGCCTTTGCTGTTGTTCATTGTCTTTGATACTGGGTGGATAGTGCATAAGAATGGCAAGATCAGTATTCTGATGTTTTTCAGAACTGAAAATTCATATCTTTTCCCTGTACAATCACTAGCTTTACTGAGGTGAATATATTCATTTGTGATGCTGTAAGTTACCATTATGGTTGCTCATATCACCCAATACCATTGACTTCTGTGTTTTGTTTCCAAGATAAGGTATAAACTGCTTTTATGAATATTATCATTGCTTGCACTCATGTAGAATAAATGTGTATAATGCATCTTGACTTAGCATTAACAAACTTATGAACAACCTTGTGCTGGTGTATGCAGAACCCTCATGCAGAAGAATTTTTTTTCTCACTAGCCTTTTTGAAAACTTAAGGCTCTCATCATTTCAGTAACCTTATGGCAAAGGCTGTGAGCATTCACACTCATAACTTTAGCACACACACCAATGAGTTAGGGCATGTAAATCTGGGTGGATAAAAGCAATATCTTGTATCTGTTCTTATCTTCTTGTGGCCATACTTCTCTGTTCAATACCTCTAAAGTTAATTGGCGGGGTATTTTTGTTTTAACTGCTGTACAAATTGTTCAGATGCGCTTATGCACAATTGATAGGGTGTTTAAAATGTTTACACAGTATGGGTTTACTCACTGTGAAAGCTGATTATGTGCATCATCTCTAGTATAACATACTGTCCATGCATCACCATTTTTGTCTTTCTCTCCATCTCTCAGAGCACCTCCAAGACAGTCAACAATGTTCTGCATATCCTGGATGAGATTGTGCCAACTCTGACACAAAGATATCAGGAAGCTTCATTAGCTGGCAGCAGTGTCAATGCCCAGAGGGCCCTCATGGACCTGCATCGCCTACCCAAGGAGGTGGAGAGCACAACAGACCAACTCATGGTAAGCAGCTGGATAACTTCTTACCCTGGCATAATGAAACTACCACTGTTTATTTTCTCCTCACAGCTGAATCAACAGATTGCTTGGATTTCTCCAAACTTAAACACTGTTGTAGACTCATAATGTAAAATCAAATGCTGCTAAACATTCTCATAAATGTATTACTGTACAATTAAGTTAGGGCAATGGCTTTCAATATCTACTTTTCTACAAGACGAGAAGTATTTTTCATACACACTGCATAATTTGTGTGAAGGAGTGGCCTGTGCCTGTCAGTGGCTTAAAGCAGTCATGATCATGCTAGTGCACGGTAAGAATAGAATTCAAGCACATAAATCTGTCAGATGTCGGGGAATGCAGCATTTAGAAAATTATAGAATAGTAAAAATTTATGGAAGAGCTATTACCAGAGGTATGTTTGGTTAGTATCAAGGCATTTATTATTTCACAAGTTATTTATGAGAAATAGCACTTTCTTTAAGAATACAGCATTTGACAGACTGTTGCACTTAAATTAGCATTAGTTTTCAGATTTACATCCAAGGAACTCATTGGAGACCAATGTGCCTAAATATTTCTCTTCTCAACTGACAGACTGTAACACTTGGCTCCCAAGAAGGAGCTTTCGAGAATGTGCGCATGAACTACAGCGGAGACCAAGGACAGGCCATCAGGCAGTTGATCACGGCCCACATGCTGCGCCGTGTTGCCATGTGTGTGCTGTCCTCACCTCACGGCAAAAGACAACACCTGGCTGTCAGCCATGAGAAGGGCAAGATGACTATACTACAGCTCAGTGCCCTTCTCAAGCAGGCAGATTCCAGCAAAAAGAAGTTGACCCTCACTGTAAGTTTGGTTTCATCTGTGGGTCTCCAGCCTCTTATGAGCCATGTAAATGGCTAGCCAATGAAAGGTTTTGGGACATAACAGTCTCAGAATCATTGCATTCTAATTTTCCTACAGCTTAGAGCTAACATGAATATTTTCATTACCAAGGCAGTTCTATACCTGTAGTTGCAATGCATTAAATTAAGGTTGTGCAGTAGCATTATACAGATCATAATTTTAATATTTCCCATTACATCATTGAAGTCAAATAAGGTTATTATGGCAAGGCTTAGTTCTTAGGAAGAAAACACATGTACACCAGAGGGCACCTGGAAGTCAAGACCTTAATTGAGACATATTCCTTTTGAGAGTCAGAAAATGAATGGCTAAAACTTGCTGAGAAGATGTTTTGCTGCTAAATTGTTTCCTGTCTAAACCTAAGAATTTAGGGAGTATCATTGAAAGAAGCTACACTGATAAATTATATTGTCCATTTTATTAAACAGCTTCCCGTCTGAACGCGAAAACCTGTGGAAGTATCATTGAAATGGTCTGTACTGTACTGATGAATTATACTGTCCAGATGAGGACTGAAAAATTATGTGAATCTCACACACGAGTCAGCAATAGTCTGTGGATAACTGATATATTGATGTACCTTATCTTTTTCTCAAAATTTCCTTTCCATCCAGCGTCTTTCGTCAGCCCCTGTTCCTTTCACAGTTTTGTCCATTACTGGCAACCCCTGCAATGAGGACTACCTGGCAGTGTGTGGTCTGAAAGTAAGTACATGTGTTTATTGACAGGTTTTGGGCAGATGTACTTTTGAAACCTGTACTATAATTATGATATTTTCATGGATTATTGCTAGCAGGAAGGCACTGTCAGTGCCCACTGCCACAGTACATTTAAAAGCAAAGGACTGGCTCAAGTTAACCTTCATTTCTGAGGTTTTCATATGGCCTTTGCTGAAGATGTTTAACAAAAGTGATGTATTTGAGAACTCAGAGAATCATTTTTTTTTTTTTTAGTCATGGCCTGGTTCCATCTTTAACATTTATCTGGATTGCAAACTCATGACTGAGTGGATGTAAACAATGATGAGTCTCTATATCAGGTATCTCTAATACATGTACGCCATCAGAGAAAGTTTCAGGTTTATGTTATTCCTTGGCCTGATTCCATCTTTAACATTTTTAATATGCGAACTCACAAATGAGTGAATATACACAAATGATGATTCTGTGAGTTTTCATGGATTGTAGGTGAAATGAAATCACTTTACCCTGCAGGACTGCCATGTGATGACATTCACAAGCTCAGGGACTGTAGCAGATCATCTGGTTCTCCACCCATCACTGGCCACTGGAAACTTCATCATCAAGGTATGTCACTAAGAAACTATCCAGTCAGTGGTATGCATTTTAAATGATGTTGCTCCATCATTGAATCCCACTGAGAGCACCCAGAACAAATACATCTAAACATAACAAATGGGGAGTAGACAATAAATGACTAGTGCACTTCATCGTGAAACAAAAAAATGAATATACTTTAGATACATGACAAGATATGAGAGAATGAAAAAGATCATTATAGAAGGCTTGTATGAACATGAAAAACCAAAGGGAATGACAAAGGAAGCAGTGGGAAAAAGAGACACTTCACACAAACTTGGTGACAGCAAGACAACTGGCACTTGACAGGGACAGACTGTAAGGAAGTCAGCATCCACAAGGACATGAAATTGAACAAGAAGTCTATCATCTTAGTAGAGAATCCACATAGATTGTGTCCATCTCTGTTATTGAATTGTCACATGGCAGTATGTTCTACAGTTGTTTGTTTTCTAAAGGTGTTACATGAGATCCAAAGACTCGTTGGCATATGAGCTGTTCACATCTTAAACTTGTTTGTATATTTTTTAAGTGGTTTGGTTTTTTTAATTCCAAATACCTTTGTTTCTAAGATACATGAAAATCATGACCAATTTATTGCTCTTTGTTTCAGGCCATTTGGTTACCTGGTTCTCAGACAGAACTGGCCATTGTCACGGCAGATTTTGTTAAGGTGAGAATCCTGTTTTTTTTTCTTGTGATAATGTGTCCTTACTCTTGTCATTTGTGCCAGCATTTGAGCTCTATATTTAAGGGGAGGCACTACCCTTGTCCATGATGTGAAACTTATCCCTGTGAATGTATTGGATTTTTATGCAGATTAGCACACCAAAATGCTGAATGGTGCTTTCTTAGACGTAAGAGAAAGGGCAAAAGCAGCAAACTTGCAAGAAATTTAAGAGGATCCACAGACTGATAATAGCAGGGTGCGTTAAGACAGACTCCCTATAAAGTTCTGAACTGGGTTCATATGTAACTGCCCAAAGTGTATTATGTACAACGGTGTGACAATGGTTTGTTTTACCTTTTTCTCACAGATCTATGACCTGGGGCTTGATGCCATCAGCCCTCAGTACTACTTCCTGTTGCCGAGTGGAAAGATCCGAGATGTGACCTTTGTCTTCAATGATGAGAATCGATCCCTGGTCCTAATGTCCTCCTCCGGCTACATCTACACACAGGCTCTGGAGGACTCCAGCTCAGCCCGTCATGGTCCCTTCTACATCACCAACGTCATGGAAGTGAAACATTCAGATCTCAAGGTATGATTGCTTACACTTTAATTTTGTCAGCTATAAGAATACTCTTATTTATTGTTTACAATTCTTAGTAACCAATAATATTTCCAAAGACTAAGAAGTTTGATGATTTCAGGATGCTAATCTGTTACACTAGGACCAGTTTTATTCATTAAATGAATTATACCAGTCATAACATTTTTTAGGTTCCAAATGCCATATTCTAAATGGTGCTGAACTTTGTATATGAATGTTTTATCATTACAGGACATGAATGGACAAGTAGCAGGTGGAGGTGTTTCAGTGTACTACTCACATGCCCTACAGCTTATCTTCTTCAGCTACACCCAAGGTTTGTCAGTTTGCTTTATTTTGTAAATTGTTATCACTAATGTTACTGTTAATGAAAGCACAAAATAATGCTGCATGCATGAAACCAAGGCACTTGTTGTGATAAACTCCAGGCTGTATTAACAGCATCAATATTTAAGAAGTTCAAATATAGTTTTTTTTTTAAATTTTACAAACTTGGAGATAGTTTTTGACATAGTATTTCACAGAACATTTGATTTTTCTCTTTTCTTCCAAAAACTGATGAAAAACTAAATTTAACATCAAATGATGAAAAGGCAGTTGTAGCCTTCTGCTTATCATCGTCAGCAATATTTCTTTTTTTTTTTTTTTTAACTTACTGAGATTAAATAGCTTGAAAGGTTCTGAATTATTTTGTACAGTTTGCGGCATTTATAAGTTTTTCTTGTTTGGTAAAACTAAAAGTCTAAAAATATATAGGAATATCTCTGTTTTCATTTCTAGGCAAGAGTTTTGCAGCCCCAGTGGCCAAAGACCTTTCAACTGTGACCAACCTGTTTCCTATCACATTCAAGAGGTTAGTTAGTGTATAGACATTTGTATTGTATTATACTGTACTGTTATATTATGAAACACAATTTAGTTGAATAAGTGTTTGAATTTTTTTGAGTTTCAGGAAGCCTTTTCGTATTATTTATGCAAGAGAACAATTATGACCCATTTTGTGTGTTTTTGTTTTTGGCCAGTTTAAGGAGGGATAGTAACAGATTGATAATTTAGGTGTACAAAAGAGTGATAGAAGAATGTATGACTCAGAGGCAGTCCTCATGGTGTCTGGACATGCTTTTTGCATAAAACTTGCTCAGTCAGGGGCAACCCTCACAGTGTTTGGTGATGCTTTTTGTATAAAACTTGTGTCAGAAGGGAGCAACTTTTTTGTTTCTTTTCACAGCTCCAATGGAGGTGGCAAAGGTGGCAACTCCCAGCCTCTTGTGTCCTGGTCAGAGGTGCCTGGACATACAGGCCTGCTATACTGTATGGCTCAAGCCACCAATAATCCCATTGTGCTCATGGTCAAGCCTGATGTAATCATGGTCCAGGAGATTAAAGTTGTGCCTTCAAAAGCCAAGGTGAGAATAAAGATTTCTTGGTTGCACTTGTTTTTTTTCTGGATCAAACAAATGCAGGAATTGGGAAAAGGAAAGCAGAGGCCAGAACTTGCTACTCCTCAGGAGGCTCAAGCTGGATACACCTTCGGATAACAGCAGGAGCTATTAGAGATCCTATCCTAGATCCAGAGTGTAGAGCATGTGGTTCCAGGAGCTGTCTGCAGTGCAGTGATGTTCTTTTTGTTGATCAAGAATGTCATTCCTCAGATAATTCTTTGAAACTGGAGAATGTTGATGTCTTCAGAGATTGTTGTTAGACATCAATATGAGAAACAGCTTTCTTAGAAAACCAAATATCTAAAAGAAATTGAAATTCTCTTTTGTCTTTTATTTTCTGTTTTGCCTGGACATTCGCTTCTTGCAGTATAGAGACTAAGGAGATCACGTTCTATATGTTAATGAATGTAGAAGTTTATTACACGAGAACACTCTTGGTATAACTTAAATTGCTGCTAATAATAATAACATGTTCTAGATAGGACCATGATATGAAAGATTAGTGATATCCCTGATTGACAGTGAACAAATGTCACTGATTTTAAACTCCAGACCTATTCTAGCCGACTTATATTATTGCACAAAAGAATGTATGATTGGTATGAGGAATTGGGTTCAGAGATTTTCGTTTAATGCTGTGGTCACATTGACCTTGAGGTATAAATGATTATTTTTTGTTATACATTGCTGAGTTAAATCACCATCATACTTACTGGAGGCTCATAGTGGAATGCGAACACTGGAAGAAGATTCAGCATCTATCAGCCTTAATGATTTCTAGTGTTGATTTATATTTCTGCTGTTATAGATAACTCATAAAGTCTCTTTTCTTACAGATCCAGGATGTTGTTGCAATTCGACACCCAGCTTCCAACTCTGACCAGGTAAATCTTCTTTGCCTACACCATATAGTATTGCTGTATGCTTAAAAGAGAACTATGAATTAGCACTGTGATTAATAAGTTTGATGAGTAAATTTATATGGTGACCATAGAAGAATGTGATAAGATTGATCGTATTTCATTTTCTCTTGTAACGTAATTTTTAAAATATTTTGTTGTTTTTTTGTAGTCTCCAATCAGAATGTTGAATCCGGAAATCATTGGATGAGGAAGTTGTTAATTTCTTATATCAGTAGACCTTTAAATGCTTATTGATGTTGGAATTTATTTAATGTATTGTTTAATTTGTGGCATTTGAAATTTTAATATTTGCTGAGAGACACCAGATAACTTAATGGTGACCATATGTGTTTCTGAAACCTGTGGCAAGCAGCAGATCTTAGCAGAAAGCTCATGTAACTTTGCATTATTGACAGCATCGCACCACTATGATCCTGCTGTGTGAGGATGGGAGTCTGAGGATTTACATGGCCAATGTGGATGCCACAAATTACTGGATGTCCCCCAACCTGCAGCCAAAGAGTCCTATAGCTGTGCTCAAACCTGTCAAAAAGAAGAAGATTGTCAAATCTGGTGAGTCAGCTCAGGAGGTGCTTAGGAAATTGCTTCCTGAATAGCATGGTCTCTAACCTTTTCTAGGTAGACACGTAGCAGGCTTTAACTTCGTCCTCCTCTAGTTGTTTTTTTTTGTTGTCTATTACATTTTAATTACCTCTTGATTATGAGGCAAGGGTCAAATTCACAGGTGTTTATAAAGTCTTGTTGAAATTTGGCACCAAGCAGCAGGTATCACAATTTAATAAGTGAGGATTGATTTATTTCAAGAATTCCACTTCATAAATTTCAGAACTGCATGTCAATTGTTCACTAGATTTTAATTTCAGTGATCTGTGATTTCCTGTGAATGGTAAAGAAAGTCCGCCACTGACTTTTTTTTTTGCGGGGTGGGGTGGTGTTCAAATTTAAAAACAGCAATTACTTTGCTGTCGCTCACAGAACATTAGACTCTTTCAGTCCAGCTCCTGGTTGTCATTGAGTTTAGGCATGAAGTTACACTAAAGTGTGTGCTTTGCCTGTTGCAGGTCGGCCCACAAGCACTGTTACCTTCCCAGTAGATTTCTTTGAGCACTGCCAACACTCCAATGACATAGAGGTGAGAATAAGTTAGTGAATGTGAACTCTAAGGGAAAGTGATTTTGAACTATAGGTATTTGCATAACAATGGATAAAAATGGGATTTCACATCAATATGATAGGTGAACTTGATGTGCTGATTAATTTTAGAAAGGATTAATGCCAGCTGAAAATATGGAAGATGCGTCAAGAATTGTAAAATCCAACATTTCAGGATTTTAATCTGTGTTGACATAAACCGGTTTTTTTTTGTTGAGGGGTGGAAAGGGGGGAGGTCACTTTCTTTCTGAACTCAAATCACTCCAGGATTGTGCCCCTTTTAATATGTACCGTAATTACTGTCAAAGTATAATTACAAAGATTAAAGTAAGGGGAGTGGTGTAAGCAAGTAAAATCTGTACATATTTGCACTGTTTTCTGAAATTTAACTTGAGTTCATATTTTTGAGCAGTATGGAGGGAATGACATCCTGCAGGTGTACAACGTACAGCAAGTGAAGAACAGGCTGAACACAAGTGGTCTCTATGTTGCCAGTACAAAGGTGAGTTACGATTCATGAAGCATTTTTTTTATCTTGTCATAATTGTGTTATGTGTGTTGCCAAAATAGTAAAGAATAGGCAGGTGCTTGCCACTCTAGCCTTAGAGGAACAGTATGTTTTATGTACTTTGGCAGGGGCAGTGTGGCTTTATCGTTAAAAGATAGATGAGGACCTGTATGTTGAGGGAGAGGGGAAGTTAGACTTAGTTGTATCTTCCATAGACAATTTTAGCAGACCCAGTATGAGCAGGTCTGAAAGGCTGTTTAAACTTGGTTTGTTATGATAAATTATCATTGGTACACTCTGAAACATCCTTTTTTTACAAGAAACCTGCATTTTCCTTCTTTATCTGTGCACACTACATGGAAAACTTGCCATTTTCATTGCAATCTGAAATTCTTTTCCTTCCATTAGTAACAGTTGTATGAATTAGCTCTTTGTTTTTACATGTATAGCACAGGTGACTTTCATGGCAAGAAAGGGATTATTATCTCTTGCATTCTATAAATTAGTTGTAAAACAACAAAATTTTAATAAACTCAACAAATCTTATTCATTTCTATTTGAAATAAAATCAGCATGATTTTAGAAAAACACTTGTTACTTCACATTCATTATTTCTAATATGTAACTGTCATTCCCATTTAAAAGATAAATTTTTGGAATGGCTCTCATATGACCAAACCTGAATATTCTCAGCCTACCGGTTTCACAATGGAGATCACAAACACCAACAACACCACAGTTCCAGTCGGCATCCGAGTCTATGTTGGGTCACAGAGTGCAGAGCGAGCACCAGCCTATGTAGAAGTGTTTGGAAGAACTATTCACATTCAGGTAAGGTTGAGGGATCTTAGGGTTGCTTATATTGTGCTCTGTTACGACCATTTTCACCTGAGAATGGAGAATTAAAGTTCTGTTGTTTCATTTGTCTGATGTTTTGGCTATAGTGGCTAGGGGAGGCTACGTGATCCAAGATTACCTAGTCTCTGTGCCTTTTCTACCATGAGTTGTTGCTCCTTGTGAATCCACGATTGTCAGTTATGGACTTGCCTGGATTGATAAATATGTAAGGAGGGAAAGGGGTAAAATATTTACATTTCTTTTCTACATTCTAAGTTGGTGGTTGACACCGGATCTTGAATGGCAAAATTTAATTAAAGAAAAATAGTCTTGTTTTGTTTTAGTTTACCCCCACTGTTTTCTTAACTGCTGCTCTTCTTTCTATCTAGTTAAACTCTCGAGCTCGATGGTTTGACATCCCATTCACCAGAGAAGAATCTCTGACAGCAGACAAGAAATTCAACATTTTCTGTAAGTTTGATACTCACTGATATGTCACACTTTTATTTACAGATCCATCTAACTGCTTTATTTAACATTATATCCAAATGAACCCCCTGCCCTACCTTTTACTCAATGTATTTTTTTCTCAGTTAAGTTCTCCCTTTGAGGCTGAAGTACAGAGCATAAAGCACTGAAATCTTGGTGGCCAATGTCAAAAGTTTCATGTATCTGTACCTGCGCAAGGGACTCTCAGAAATACTTATTGAAAAGAAACGTGTTGTGTATCTTAATCTGAGAAAAGCAATATATGGTGTATTTTTACCCAGAAGTATTGTCTTCAGGCTTTTCAAACATTCTTAATCTGTTCTGTTGAGATGAGCATCCCCTTTCAGTTTTTCTGCCTCTGTTAATTAATGGAAAAGGCTATTCCTCATGTATTTTTCTGTTAGCTTTTCCGGCCAGCTTCACTTAAGTATGCCAATTTATTTTCACAATTTCACATGAATTTGTTGCAGCTGAACAAACAAGATGAGCTTACCAACACACCCCAGAATAAAGATTGCACAGTGGACTGGACAAGTTCCATGGAATTACTCTGAAGTATTTGTCATTCTCCTCTCTTTTCAGTTGGCTGTAGCATGGATCCCAGTGCCATCACTATGGTGGACTCTGTCAAGGTCTACATAAAGACAAAAGAAGCCTTTGGGTGGCCAGAAGAACCAGAGGACTTCCCTGAGCCAGCAGCTCCTTCTGCAGCCAAACTGGCCAACACTTCCAATGGTGTGGCAGCATCGGAGGCTGATAACACCCCAGCTGCTCCACTTCCTATGACTGTAGCAGACAAGTAAGTGACAGACCTGTGTTTGCAGAGTTAATCATGCTTTCCTGTAATGATTTAGATTGTGAAATATCAGTTTGTTGTATTATATCTATATGCAAGAAAAGTGTGTAGGTTTTAGACTATAGAGTTACATTGCTTTCCTGTAATGATAAAGATTGCGAAATGTCAGGGTGTTGTATTGTTTAAAGGGTGTTTACAAGATGACACTTCAGTGGGTTACTTCCTGAAAAAACGACTTTCGAAATGGTAGCAGATAGCTGAGATCTGTCAACTCTTAAAAGTTTGCAGTATTGACTTGAAGACTGTCATTAAGATTCAGTGGATGAATGCACTGTACAATAGTGAAGGTTCTCTATATTCCTAACATTAATAAAGAAAATGATTCACATAGTATGTAGAGTTAATCCTGCCAATGTTTGTCAGGTTACTAGCCAGCGCTCTGGAAGTTTTAGATGGAGCTTTCACAGCTACTACCCAAGCGGATGACAAGGATACATCCAGAGAAAAGGCCTTGACTTTGGCCACATCCTTGCTGACTTTAACCTCCCCAGACCTAGTCCAGCTTCACACCAAAGCATTGCTGGCATCCCTGTTCCCTACAAAGACAGCTTATCATAACCATAAGGTAATGTTTGAAATGTCAATTTTTCAGCAGTGATGAAATCAAATGAGTCAGAAGACTTTTACTATAGTATGATTCCAGTGTCACCTAGGAAATTAAGTGATCAGATACTACATTGCATGAGCAAAGCAAAGAAGCCTGAATGCACCTGCTACAAGAAACAGCAGACACCCCTATATGCCCTGCACACCTGTCTGGATTACCAGACTCTCTGAGAGGAAATTTGACCAGAGACATGTGACATCAGTATCAAGCATAGGGAATCCTCTAGTATCTGCAGAGGACCATCATATTTACCACCAGAGCAAACTTGAAGGCATGACAGGGAACGCAGAATAAGAAGGAGAAAAAGAAGTTATCAAACAAAGGTTTTTGAGTCATCCACTGAGGTGCAATATGATGTATCAGTTTGTAGCTTGAGTTACTGAAACAGTCATAAGAAAACATGGCAATAAGCGATGGGGTACCTAGGCCCTTTTCTTCACTCACTCATTTTGATGGGATGGGGGGAGAGAGGGCGAGAGCTCCACTCGCTGGCCATGAGGCTTAAAAAGCTGGCCCCCGCTCGCTTAGGCTGGCCGCCCTGGTCTTCTCCATCCATTTTTTATTCCTGGATGATTATGTCCTGCACTCAAGATGTCACTTTATAGTTCTTACATTTTATTTACATTCTCTTCTCATGGAAGGTGTAAGCACTATATAAGAAACATGATCATAAACATGTGTATGAAATGATCAGCACTATGCTTAGAACTGACAACTGTGCAGTTATTTAGTTTGCACAAATTACTCCATTTTTGCAGTTTGTATCAGATGATGCTCATTTTACTTGGACGTTTCCAAAGCAATTTTTTTTAAAGGGCATAGTACTTATACCTTCCATGAATGACTGGATATGTGAACTGGATACTCATTAAACCCATTCCAGTTTGTGAATTGTTGCATTTGTCAATTCTTCCAGGACCAGGCTCAGCTGAAGCATGTAATGTCATGCCTGTCATCCCCTGATGTCCCTGACCTAGATGTGGAGGCCTTCCAGCACATGCTGGTGACAGCTCGGTCTGTGTCAGTGTCCAGGCCAGTCAACCTGGTCAAGTTTGCAGAGACTCAGGACGCCAACCAGAGTAAGGCATCCTGAACAATGTAGTGGCTACAGTTTGCTTGTCTTGTGTTTAAGTGTTGTAATTAATAAAAAAGTAAATAAGATGACATAACTTGATTATGTACTTGAAATTATCTTCGCCTTAGTGACACACATTAAGTACTATATATCAAATTTATAGATGATGCCATACATAACCATGCAAGCAAGTACATTCTCAGCTCAAATTGTCCAGGATTACACAACTCTTGCAACACAACAGCTTCAAAGCTTCTTTTCTTAGAAGCCCACTCAACTGTCAAACTTGAGAGAGATTTTGTTTGGATAACTATTTAATGCAGACTTCCATGTGACCATGAGAGTAAGTGAGGAACTCTGTCGGTGTGTTTCAATCAAGCATTTTTAGCTGCATGCCTGTCTTTTTTCCTCAATACATGGGGTTGATTTCAGTGGCTGTTGTCGTCTTGTCAAGGCTTCAGAAGTGAGGTTACTTCAGTAGGCTAGAGGGAGGTTGGAAGTCATCAGGCTGTAGATCATTAAGTAGAGAGAATTTCTTACAGAAAATGTACTCATATGTATGGTTTACTGCAATTCTCAGCTCTGGAAGTTACTGACCTGGAGGAGGAACACACTGAACCAGCACAGGAGAAAGCTTTAGTGTGTGTTCCCAGCCTCTGTGCTCTTACAAACACAGAGAAGGCTCACTTCACCTCTAGGCTGGTGGATGCTTTCTGGAGACTCCATGCAGCCAAGCCTGCTAACCCCATGCTGGCCCCAGTTTGTTTGCCTGGTGAGTTTATAATTTGTTACTTCCTGTGTCATACTTCACTGGCATTGGAATGATTAAGATGCCTTAGTGCAACACTCCAGAAACTCTCATTTGCAAAATTCAACAGTAACAAAATACTGTCATTTTATGTTAGGTGAATCATTATGACATGATAGGATTAGTATGCTGGTGCTGCTTGTCATTGTAAAGAACTGAAATTTTAACACATGATAGGAAGGAAAACAATTGAAAGTTGATTTTAAACTAATTAAGAGTTACACCGCTTCAGTTTGTAATTAATTGTTGTAAATCTATCGTCTGAAGATCCAAATAGTTTATCAGCATTGTAGGTTCTTCTACTACAAGTAGGAGAGGCAGGTGTGGCGTTTAAAAACTTCAGCCGTTCCCATGTATTGCTTTAACAATGCAGCTGGAAAAAAATGTTCAAGAATTAAAAGTTGTGTAGTCTTGTGCTTGTAATTAATTCCTCTTGCCTGTTTGTAACCATGACTGCAGTTTTTGATGCAAATTCACATGAGCTCAAGTGATATTTGTACGTAGATCACCAATTTGTACCTACAGAACTTGCTCTGCCCCTTTGCGTTCTGTTCTCAGTGTACACATGACCACCAAAATTCACAGATTTATTACAGTGCACAGAATTCACAGATTTATTATAGTGCACAGTGTTTTCTGTACTGATCTTGCTTTTGTCTTCTTTAAGGCCTCACCAATATTGATGTCACAGTTGGGGCTCTTATAGAGGTGATCCACGCTTTTACCGTGTGCGATGTTGAATGTGTCCAGCTGGCCACAAAACACTATGTTCGCTTCTTACTTTCACTGGTGAGTCAATTTTATTCTATTATCATTTTCTAAAAGTCTGTGTATCATCATTTTCTGGAAATTGATACATCCTCAACTGTCCAAGTTCATGGATAAGCTGGCAATTTTAAACCAACTCAAAATGAGGGGGAACAAAAAATCCATATTCAGACATAAAAGTGTGCTTATTTCATCATTCCCATTACAAAGTGAGGAGTCTTGAAGATTGAATAGTGCCAATCCTCTGGAATTTGCACACTATCATAATGGCTCATTTTATTATTATCATCACTAGGACCCTATTGTGAGCTTTGCCTGTCGCCAAGCTTTGATTCGAGTGCTGAGACCCAGACACAAGCGAAGACGTGTTTACATTCCATCACCACCTCTTTTGACTCCACAAGGTGAGTAATGTGTGGGTTGTTTTTTTTTTCTCTCTTAGTTTCCTTCTTAATTTTAGCTAGAAATAGAAACCAACAGGCATCCTTGTGAACACACAACTTTGCATCAGAATTACTTTGTTCTTATGCCTCTTTTCTCAGGCCATGAGGGATAGTCTCCATGTAGACATGCTGTGTTCTTGATAACTTAAAAGTAATATCTATACTTTGACAGGTCCAGAAGCTGGAGAGGAGGCAGATGATGACAATGACAATGAAGATGAGAAAGGAGATAAGCCAGACACCCCACCGGTATCACTCTTCCTTCCACCTCAACAGGAAGAGGCTGTCACCCCACCACCTGAACAAGACCAGGAGCCGGAACCAGATGACTTGTATGAGGTAATGGCAAATCGTATACATTACAACAGTTCTTGTGGGGATGAAAAATCCAATGCAATTTCTCAAGAAAACCTGGCAGCACAACATCACAAAATTTAACATACAATTTAGTCAGGTTTATAACTGGTTAGTTCATTTTTAATAGGACTGCAGTAGAATTCATGAAAGTGCTCTGGTCTGCTTGGTTCATTAACATTTTCAGTGTTGTAAAGCTTCAACACTTTCAAGATTTTGCAATTCATGTTTCTATGTCTCAACCGCTTCTTTGTGATACGAGTATCATTTATCTTTTTGAAATACACAAAATTCTGTCATCACAAACATATACTTTGCGTTGGCATGTAATATTGATTTAGAAGTTTTCATTAATTCCTCTCCTTTCATCCTTTGGTACATGTTGAAGGCACGAGATTCATTTTGCAGGATAACAATATGATGCTAGAGGAAAGTGGTGGAGGTCAGGCCAATGGCATGCAAGGCCTGGTGGAGGGATTGTGGGGGATGGAACCCAACTTCCCACCAATGGTAGAAATTCCCCCAGATGCTGATGATGAAACCATGGTGGAACTGGCTATTGCTCTCAGCTTGCAGGAGCAGGTAAGGAAGCATTTCCCACACCTACATGAGGAAGAGAAAAATCTTGTTGCTGTTCTTGTTGTTCACAGTTTGACATTTCAGAATGGACACATCGACTCTTACTCAGCACCATCTGCAACACCTTGGTGACTATAGTGTACCTATGTTATCATTCAGCTGACTGATTCTCTCTACTTTGTACCTTTTGCATTTTCTCTGACAAGGTTTGTCTCCTCCATACTGCTGGAAAATGGCTTTTTTTTTTTTGTAATCTGATCAGTGTCATAAGATATTAAATTGTATATTCAGTCCTCAGTTTGTGGAAGATGTCTTCAGTAACATGACTGTTTCCAGGCATTTAGTGATATTTCAGTCACAGCTGGTTCATAAATATGAAGTGTACATGTCCCAGGACCTGAATTTTTAGTGAAGATTCACTTATGGCCAGTAAGGAAATTTACATCCATATTTTTTAACATACAATCAGTTTACAGCAAGCTTTCACATAATTTTAGCCACCAAAGAATTTATCAGATGTTTAGATAGCGTCTCCACTTATTGTTTCCATAGTCGGCCTATATTAGTAGGAAGGTACATTCCATCCAGCCAGTATATTTCATCAGCTTCTTACAGTGACCCTGCATGTATTTTGATGGCTGAAGGATGGTTGATTGCATTGACTCACAAAGCTCTCCTCACCATAAAGGTGTGGTTTTGCTCAGTGTTGAGAACAGTCATCAGCTATGAAAATGATGTTCTTTTATTCCTTCCTTCATATACAGGAGATTGTTTAAATCACTGATAAGTATCTAGGAATTTATCAGTGCGATTAGATATTTCATGGTAAAAATTGTGGTGTACAGTATCATAGTGTCAGCTGTATGGAGACAGTAATGTGTTGCTTCATCAAGACTTTCATGGGAACTAAATTCTGTCATTACGAATTATATTTGCCTTGGTCTCATGAACTGTCATTACTTTCATATGCACAGGGTGGCGGTCAGGTAGGTCAACTTCCCAGTGGCTTGGCAGGACAGCTGGCAAACAACCTGGGCATCAACTTAGGACAGGGTGCTGGAAACTTGGCTATTCAGGGTCTGGCTATTGCCCCTGCTGGGCAGGAGGATGATGACCACATGGAGCTCGACCCTCTCTCTGATACCACAGCCTCGGCCCCAGCCAGTGATGATGAGATTGGAAGCACAGCTGCCACCGATGGATCTACACTGAGAACCTCACCCGCAGAGCAAGGTGGTGGCAGCGGAGCAGGCTCAGAGAGTGGAGGAAGTGCGGTGGATTCCATCTCTGGTAAGTCCACACTGTGGTGCTTTTCTAGATTATAGTGAAAACCTCAGAATATGGTAATATGATCTTTTTACTTGCAACAATATACTTTTCAGTAGGAGGTGATTGTCAGCTTAGGGATCAACATCAGTGTTTCTTCAGGCCAGGTATATGTATGATAATATAATCCCAAAGAACCAAAGCTGGGAAACTGTCAGTTTTTGATGCTGTTCAGGAGCCTCTGTGGCTATAATTACGTGGGTAGGGAGAATCAGAAGGAAGATTAAGAAACCTGGATATTCTTGTCTGTGAGATGTGGGGATGTTAACATTATCATGGAAAGATTTTAATTTATCATGTACACATATTCCTGAGTTGTTATTTTGGTCTTTTTTTTTTTTCGTTAAATACCTAAGTTTTTCAGTTATGTGTGAGGTGATATCCACTCAGAGCTGCCAATCTGTACAAAATTTTTATATTTCATACGAAACTCCAACCTCAGTGTGCAACTACAGATCATATGCATCAGTATATGAAAATTGACTGTCCATACTAAATGAATCCTGTGAATGCATTCCAAAAGAATGCAGGCACTTAAAGAGCTCTCTTGTATTGAAAACATCAGATTGGACTCTTTTAGCCATAAGTACAAATAATCGGGTCCCACAGCTAAAGAATGAAAATCATAGACATACATATTTGCATTGTTTTATGCCGTTGATTACACAGCAGTATCACCTCTGAAGCGCGTTACTCAATGTCGTCTTCACAGACTCCGTTTTGTGTATATGCAAGGCTACATCGCGGACATATGCAAGACTTCTTAAATCTAATGGAAATTTATTTGAAACTGGCAGTCTCTTCCAATTACTTACTCCATTGCTTCAGTTAAAAGCTGAAGATAATCCATAGCCTTGGGCCTCTTTGTATTACTGATGCAGTAGCTGTCTGAATGTGACTAAACAGCCAAGAAAGCTGGCATTAAGTTTCAAGATTATTTTTCCACACCAGTATGAGTATGAAAATTAGAGTTTCCTTTGCCTGGAATCCAAAAATTCAGCCTTGGGGGTTGGCAGCTCTGTCCACTAGGTTTTCCTCTGCATGTGTAGAAACGTTATTGTCACAAAGCAGATGCAGAGTTCACCTAGCCACTGAAATCAGTTTGAAATTATTGATCCAATAAAATGTTATCAGCCACCAGTGGACGTAGTAGCTCTTATGGCTTCCACACCACAGAGAGCCTGCAGGCAGGTGCCAGAAGTGAGGCCAGCAGTTACGGTACATCTGGTGGATACCTGGCCCCTACTGCAGACACGAATGAGCCAGACACAGATACAACCCAAAGGTGAGAAGAAATTTGTCATTATCAGCAGGTGCTTTTCAGTGGATAAGTTAGATAGAAATGGCACTGAAAATCCACAGTTATGCAAGTTTGTGACAATATCCAAGTACATTGCCCAGAGTCTGCCTTGCTTGCTTATCCTCATAGATTGTCATGTTTTGTGTTTAGTTTATCAGATATGCATAATTTTTCAAGAAAATTAGAATGCCAGGATGCAGAATAGGGCTGTCTACAGTTCACAGTCATGGTTGGCAGCATAAGCCAGCATCACACACTGACTGGTAGAAGGCGTTGGCAGTGGTTGGAAAACAACAGAGTATCCAGTCAGTGAGTGGCTAGTGGTTATGTCCCACAGGCATGTGTGATCCTGGTATCTATCTGTATGCTAAAATGCTTCTACTGAATCAGAGATCCCTCAGCTTGTTGGTCACTGACAGAGTCCTGGAGAAATTATTGCCTGTCTGGTACAAAGGCCAGGCTTCATTAGAGAGACCAGCCATTCACTTAACATATATATATATATATATTAGTTAAGATCTTGCAGCCCAAAAATATTCAAGACCAGATTAACTTTTGCTACCTGTTGAAATGGTTTGGCAAACTCGGCACATAATTGATGCTTCTGTTTTCAGATATATGCAGGAGAAATTTAGGATTGCTACCTATCAGGTTCTATTTTGCTAATCAATATTTTTTCAACAGACTTCACAGTCTGCGTCTCAGCTTCCTTGAGACTCTGCTCAGCTACTTCCCAGAAGTTCAAAAAGTTGGAGGAGTGCGAGCCATCCCTTTCATGCAGGTATATCGTGGTTCTTCATGCTTGATTCATCCTGATACTATAGCTGTCACTCTGATTGCCACCTAACCATGGATTAATTTATATTGCATGAGATGTATACAAATGTCTGGAATCTGGCATGCCAGAACTTTTTGAGCCTGGGCTTTAGTTTGTACATAGTTCATGGCTCATCAGCAGACACAATGACAAAACAGTGACCTGGAAATTATCAGGGTGGAAATCTTTGTGGACAAGTAAAACTTGTCATTGCATAGTGATGGAGAATTATGGAATCTGCTTTTTGTTAGTGAAGATAAGCAGATATGGTAGCGTAGCTGGTACTAAACAATGCTACGTGCTCTGCAGATGATTGTGGGAGCTATAAGATAAGATAACAATAAGACAAACTTTATTGATCCTTCACAGGAAGTTAATGTCATATAAGTGCGATTCACGTAAATAAAAGCTTGAGATGACAGATATGACATGCACACGCACATGCACATACACACACACACACACTCACACACATGCATACACCCACACACATATGTGCATGCTCTTACATGTAGGTATGCAGAAGGGCAGGAGTTTCAGGTCAGAGAAGGAGCATAGGTTCCAGCCTGCGACATGAGATGAAATGATATATGAAAGACAGTAATGAGATCTAAAAAGTGAGGATTTGCAAGAAAGACATTCAGACTACATTCTTGTTTTCAACAGGTTCTGTTGATGTTGACCTCTGACCTGGAGTCTGATGAAGACAAAGACAGAGCAGCACTGGATCTCTTCCTGACTACTGTTATAAAGGAACTGGACCTGACTGGAAAGGTTGGTGCTGTGTTAAATTTTGAACTGACACCTCATCACTGCTATTTTTATAGTCAAAGGATTTCAGCTTTTCACTTTCAATAGTATTTGAGGAGTATTAATAATGTTTCAGTCCATCATTACTAACTTAGGTCCTGCCTTGTCTCAGCAAATAACTGCTGATTTCAAGTGTGCCATTTATTTTTCTAATCATCAGCTTTAATCACTATTTGTTTCAGCTCATGAAATTTTCAGGGTCAGGATGAAGTGAGGCTTAGACCTCAGCTTCTTCCATAAGAAAAGAGTCAAAGAGAGTTATGTGTACCATCTTTTCATGGGAAAACATTTCATCCAACCTTCCTGGTTTGAGGAATGTTAAAAATACAGGCCCCAAAAAGTTTGATTTTCAGTGACTTGTGTGTCAGCACAGCAGACATAATTTCAGACTAAATCAGTTCCATACTTACTGAAATCTGTTTGCCAGTTACAAATTTATTTCCTTTTAAGATCAGTTAGGTTTATTGTTTCACACTGCAGTGTCATGTCAGGAACAGATTGTTTCTTGTCTGAATTTATAACTTAAATAAAACTTGGATATGAAATGCTTTGCAATAGAATTACATGTGCACTGTGGTCTGTATCCTTATTCTTTCTTGTATATTGAAGCCAGCGTCATTTTTTTTATGATGTCTAATTAGGACCTGGAGCACATTTATCGACGCAGTGATCATTTTGAAGTAAAACTCATCCTGTTGCGACTGGTCAGTGTCCTTTTATCAAGGTCAAGATCAGGATCTAAGTACTCTGCCGAGGTAAGCCATGCTGTGAAACAGCAAGTAAGCATCATGATTTCTTTTATGTGTGTTTAGCTTTGCTCTTCATCATGGAAAGCATTGATGAGGAGGTCTTGATTGGTAAGCTTGCTACTGTCTTCATTACTAGATGAAGTCTGTAAACTATCAGGTATCAGGTTCCCAGCACTTCTCTTCTTTCCTTGAACATATGGCTACTATTGTCATAACCTTAGAATGTAACTGTTTACTCACCAGAGGAGACATTGGTAAAGTAATCATATCTTACTGGGCTTGAATCAAGGGAAAATGTCATCTTGTATATGTATGCAAAGGACCTTGCCTGTCCTGTAGATGGGGCCAACTTGGAAATCAGACTTAAAAAATATAACAGAACAATAGATCACAGCACCCAAAGTTCTGATCTGTACAGTTTCGTGACTACTGTTTAGACTGGATTTGGCACAGACCTAGTTGTTATAGCATTATATTGTTGTGGTTACTTTAACGGTATTCATTAATAGATGCTCTTAATTGAATAGATGAATGTCACCATTTAGCTTATACGATTCTTTTTTAAAGAGCACCTGTTCAACTTATCAGAAAAAAAATCCCATTTATGTACTTGATATACTTGTTGATGGTCGGCATTATCATAAAGTGATTATGATTTTGAGGAAGCACAGTTCAGAATTTTAAATCTGTGTTCACCCTCAGGGTCTTACCATGTTTGTGTTTTTGTTTTTTTTTTTGGTTTTTTTTTCTTCGTTTTTTTCTAATTATAAGTATTTCTTCTCCCAGTCTTCATTTGTGAGCAACAAGACATCAACAGCTCTTTTGCAGTCTGGAACCATCCCATACTGCCTTCAGGTTCTCAAGAACTTGCTGCCCTATTGGAGAAATTACAATGCTGATGAGGTTTGTGAATCGGTCAGATAACTTACCAGGTTACTGAATTTCAGAGTCATTTTCAGTATTAAGCATTTTTAGTCTAGCACTGCCACATTGTACAAACTGCTGATCTTGGCATTGCCAGAAATAGACTTCTCAAAATCCAGTCTTCATCGCATTTTTCATGTGTACGGTCAACAGTTGTCGCCTGGTAGTAAGCTTGTAGTCCTCTCTCAAATTTTGTTTGTTTGGGGAACAAGCTGTACCTATTCATTTTCAGTGAATCATACATGGCATGGGTCATGAATCTTTGTCAGTATGCTGAGACTACTGAAAACTTCTAGCTTTCTCTTGACAAAAAAAATAGAAATAAGTATGAGGGCTTGCACACTGATATAATAAACTCCAAGCCAAATTTCAGTAATTTGACTCATTCAGCTATTGAAACACCAGCCAAATATCAATGGATTGTGGAATCACCTAATCACTTATTCATGCCATCTTTCCACCTCCCTGTTTCCACAGGAGGACAGTGCCAGTGCACCTGGTCAGCTGTTAAAGCCACATCTTTCCCATGCCCCACCAGACATGTCACCCTTCTTCTTGCGCCAGTATGTCAAAGGTCATGCCAGTGATGTGTTCCAAGATTACCCCCAGCTTCTCACTGAGATGGTGTTACGACTTCCATATCAGGTGTGTCCTGTGGTAATAATATGTTCTCTAGTCAAGGAGACATTTATTTATAGGAGATAGAAGAGTTCACGAAGTGAAAGTCATCCTTTTTACATGCCTGTGTTTGGCAGACTTTTCCGTCAGCTGGACACAAGCTTCAGGATATCTCTGCATGACAGTCAGGGCTTCAGATCCAGTGACATTTTCTTCAAGAAGCTCATCATTTGTATCAGGACATGATTAGTATTGCTGTTTTATAGAAAAAGACTGCATGCCCCAAAATCAGTTTTGCTAGAGGTGCAGATTGCTTTTGCAATGTGCCTCACTGCATCATTTAAGTAATGCTGTACATGGTCAGCCATTTCGGAAACCATAACAGCTATGAGAGGATAACTTAAATGGAAAGACACGTTCATATAAAGGTACCAAAAAGTTAATTTGGCCCAGTTTGGCAATCATAGTCTTTTTGCATTGAATGGCACACCTTTCGTACACTCTGGAACCAACCCCTCACCTTCTAGTGCACTTTACTTTACCTGTTAACAAGGTCTTGAGGGAAAAAAATTCCCTTTTTTGTTCCATGTCATAACTGTACTATCCAGTGGTGTTGTCAAACTTAGTGATGTTCCACCTTTATGTCAGAGCACTACACATCTGAGCATATCTGTCACAGTGCCTAGTAAATATACATTAGTACATTTCATATTCAACAGAGGCCAATATGCAGTGACCAGTATTTAATTATTTTCTTCTTTTTGAAACAGCTGAAGAAAATTGCTGATGATCAGAAACTTCAGGGAGCAGTGTTTGATGCAAACTGGCATGAACTTTTATCTGAGGTAAGTACATAAAAACATTTTATTGACATAAGAATAAGTAAAATGCAATTGTTCATGTTGTTTCAGTTAAATAGCAAAGTAATCTATTGGGGAAACTTTTTTCCAGTAATGAGGTGTTTATTTCTTTCATGAAGATGCATGAGTAAAGTATGTCCGAGTATGACATAGGACAGTTTATATCAACTTCTCTTTGTTAATCATACTTTATTTACCAGTGGAGCTAGATGCTAAATAGATCTGGTTTGTAACACGTTAAACAAAGTAGTATCTTATTCTTTGAAGCAGATATCTTGTTGACTAGAGAAACATTAATAACCATACTATTAATGTTTGTTTCAGTAACTTAGTTGTTGTATTACCTAATGAAAAGACGGTATTACTTGACTTGAGGCTGATTTTTTTCTCTTGGTTAATTTATTTTGCAGTACATGCTGACACAGCAAACTCCTTTTGTCAAGCGTCAAGTCAGAAAGGTGAGAGAAAGTTGAGATTCAGTATACAATCATAGCCAGTCAGCTAATTTGAGTGTTAAAAAATATTTCCTAATTGTCTGCATGATACCAGCACTGTTTTCTTCAGAGGACTGCAAGAGAAAATTATTGGCCCAACCTGGGAACTCTGTTTCCAAGCTAAAGGGCAGTGAGGCTGACCTGCACCTGACAGCCCATTTCTTTGGCCCACATATATTTGAACATGTGACTTAGATTGCAGAAGAAGAGGATGAAACACATTCAGTAGTGACCTATATGTGTGTGTTGACAATGCAGTCTGGCATGAATGCACTGTAATAAAAAGACTTAAAATTGTGACAGTTGCTAAGTATAGCATTAATATTTTCTCTTTACCAGTGTAGTGTGCCCACAGTGCCTTCACTCTGGATTTTGTATCATCACCTGGTATTGAAATTGGTGACATACAAGTCAGTTCTATTTTCAGTTCTGAGAAGAAAAGCTAAAGAGTTGCAAATGAAATAGTCTTTAGAGACAGACAGGTCACCAGATCTTCATCATCTGACCCAGACTACAGCACCCCTGGTTTGCAACACATTTCATTCAAATCTTAATTTGGTTTTAGCTTCTCCTGTTCATCTGTGGCTCCAAAGAGAAATATCGCCAGCTGCGTGATGACCACACCATCCAGTCCAACCTGAAGCAGCTGACAGAGACCTGCAGGAAAGGAGGACTGGAGGGAGGAGCAGACATGGCACCCCACAGCATCATACTGCCCTATGATACCCTCCTTACCATGGTATGTTTCAGACTTTGGCACCCTTTAGTATCATACTGCTTAGTACTCCCTTGCTTACCATGGTATATTTCAGTTTATAGCATCCCACTGTAACAAATTTCCCTTTGAAACTTGCTTACCAGTATGTCTCAGTCTTTGATACTCTACAGTATCTTTTAACAGTCTATAGTATCATACTGTCCATGGATACCCTATTTATTGTGGTGTGTGTTTTTTAAACCCCACAGTATTATACTGTTCCATGATCCACTGCTTACTGTCAGAAGTCTCAGTTTTTGCCCATTGACACCTTGCTTATTGTGGTGTGTCTCAGTTACTACAGAAGAAGAAGAATGTTGGGAGTTAAGAATGCATGCTGATGTTTAAGTGATGTTGTTCACCAGTATATGGGAGTTATCAAGAAGTACCATCTGAGGCAAAGGTTCAGGGCAACAAAAATATATTCATGCGCGAAGTAAATTTTATCTGAAATTCTCAAGTCTAACTGATGAAACATAAAATCATTATGCAAATAAAACCATGATTGTATGATTTTATGTGTTGTTTTTTTTTTTTCCCTTTTTAGATTGAACATCTCAAAATTGTGTGTGACATTGCCACATCGAGGCCGTACAACTGGCAACTTTACTGCCATCTCAAGCAAGGTAGGAGTCACTGTTAGAAATTCAGAGCTACACCACCATGATCAGTATCAAAATTGGAAAATATCTTTGATGTACCCATGGATATCCAACAATGCAGCCAAAGTCTGCATCTATAAATTGACCATATATATGTATCTCCAGCCCAGAGACAGCCTCAGACTTGTCTACTGCTACCCTGTCCTGCAGTCCATCTCAATATCTTTTCTGGTATGTCCACAGACACCCTGCCCTACTTGATGCAGGCCAGCATTCTCCTTGATGAGGGAGTGGCCCCGACCTTACTTCAGCTGCTACAGAGTGCCATCTGTGGGGTCAAAGGTCATGGCCATGGGCAAGGCAGTGCATCCGGCAGTTCTTCTACCTCCCCAGTTAAACTGAGGGGAAAGAAAGAGAAGGAGTCTGTCAAGATCAAGATGGATGGTAAATGAAGATTCAGTTTTTATCATAATCCCAGTTCTTTATCCACATGATTCCCCAGGTACATCTGGCAGCATAACTTTGTGATATGCAATTTATTGTGCATACAAGATATGTTGTAGCATTCATTCCATGTTTAGTTTAAAATGCATCACATGACTTTCTCAGGAAGTCTCAAACTTTCATGATTTTTACTTTTTGAAATGAGGCCAGTCAAACCATTGTCTCTGAATCATTGTGGTTAGGCCACGGTGACTGACACATGACATAATAATCCATATGAGAGTATTTGCAAACCCTAGTGTTGTCCTATATGAGAAATGTAGTATTCATCAGACAGACTACTGCTAAATATGCTATGTATGCAGTCATGGAATAGGAGGGAGAGTTCAGTTAGCACCTGGCAGGGAAAGGATTGTAAACAAGCACTTCACTAGGAAAATCAGCAGGTAACCCTCCCACTGTCTGCTCAGAAGGAGGGCAGAGCAAATATGGTGCTGAGTCTGGGACCAAGTCTTGACAAAGGATCTGCTGTGATTCAGGGGCCAAATATTGACAAGAGATCAGCTGTGATTACAGCATTTGCAAGACAGTCTTTGTAAAGGGTCTTTCTGAAGTAGTTTGATGAAGCAGGGATGAAGTGTTATGTATCTTATAGTAATGCGGTTTAGAAACTGATACCTATCTCTTTTTGGTCAAAGACTTGGATGGTGCCGGCATGTTCAAGAAAGGAGAAGGAGAAGACAGCAGACCATTTGACGACAGTTTGTGCCAGGATCTTGTAAGACAGCTGAACACCACCCTGGACAAGAACCTCTTCATCAAGTTTGTCCGCACTTATCTGCTTGACTCCAACTCCAGTAGCAACCGATGGATGGCACATGGGCTGGTTCTGCAGATATACAGGTACTTTTTTTTATTTTCAAACTGCATTCAGCTGTAATTTTTTTTGTTGACAACATAATTGGGTGAGTCACTCTCAGTATTCACATGACGATATACTGTACTTGATAGCATATTTGCCCTTATTCTCTTTGATCAAACCCTCTGCCCTTTAAGATCCCAGATAGACTATTGTCTTAAGTTTTTATTCCTTGTCTATTTACAAATGTACAGTAGCTCTACCATATTGGAAGCTAGTAACTTCCTTAAGTGTTAACAGATCTTTTATGCTAAAGAGAGGGTCCAGGCCTAGAAGCAATGCTGTACAGCAAAAAGATATTACTGAAAATGTTTTCTTTTTTATCAGTGAAGGAGATGGAAAATTTCATATGACACAAGTAAATTGCTTTTACCAATATTCATTGTCTCTGAAGTTCAGTTACCATTCAGTAACATGCCTACAAGTATAATTCAAAGAATGCCATAGATTTATGAACAGTGACGGAAACTTTGGAACTGCAGTCTTAATTCTACATTGTTGCTGGTTCTGGTTTTCTCTGTGCAGGAACTCCAGCCAGGAAGAACAGCAAGCTCTGCTGGACTCACTTTGGGGCTTGTGGCATGAGGTGCCAGTGTTTGGACGCAAAGCAGCACAGTTTGTGGATCTGCTGGGCTACTTCTTGCTCAAGACACCTGGCCTGGCAGACAAGAAGGTTTGTTTTCATATGCACTCTCATCAGGGATGTAAATCTTTGCATTTTTCAGCTTTTTCTGCTATTGTCATGGTTGTGAGACTTCACCAGTCCACTAGTAATAGTATTTACGGTGTATTAGAAGCGTCTCACATTTCACAGTAATCAACACATCTCCCACCCGGTCTTAGCAGTTTTCCATTATTTTCATTATGTGCCATCTATATGTCTGTCTCATCTTCTACTGAATGGCTGAAAGCTAAGTCTTAATGCTTTTGAATTAGGGGCAGCAGCAAAACAGAATACAGTGTGTTCATAGAGATGCTAAGCTCCAACAAGATTTTGCCATGCAAACAACATTTGAGATAAGTTGTGATCACAAAGTGTTATACAGCAAAATAACTTGTAATTTTACTCTTACACTTCTACCAAACTGTCCATCATGTCTGCTAAGTTTCAGACCTCAATGAGAACTTAAAATTCCTAGAATAGTCTTTGTATTGTTTGCAGATGGTGGACACAATCACATTCCAAGTCCTCCTCCTACTCAGTCACGCATTTTTTTTTTTTTTTTGAANAACACATGCATCTCTTTCAGGTTTCAGAGTACCTGCAGAAGGCAGTGTCTCTTCTGAAGGAGGAAAACCAAGTGCTGGCCCACCATCCCAATGCGACTATTTACAAGTATGTTGTGTACTGCTTTACGTGTGTTGCAAGTTATGTTTATGTTTTCACCGCTGAAGGACAGTTAGCAGACATAGTGAATGTAGTAAATTTCAAACTTTTCCAAAGGATGGGGTACAGATTATAGTGTTTGTAGTTACAAGGTAGGAAAAATCCTGCACCAATATAAAGAGATTAATACTTAAAACTCGCACACTTACGAATCTAAACACACACCTAGTCTCATAGTAATTCTTGAAATCTGTTGATCACCAAGTATTCCAGATTTCAGCTCTGCTGTGTTGTTAATACACTTGTCAGGTCTTCTCTCTTCTTTTCTTAAACTTCTTGAGGTTTTGTCAGCACAACAGGGAAATTTAGATAATCCTGTTCCATATATTCTCCATTTTAACCACTCTATTTCAGCATGTTGCAAGGACTTGTAGACTTTGATGGCTACTACCTGGAGAGTGACCCATGTCTGGTGTGCAACAATCCAGAAGTTCCCTTCCAGGTATGTACTTACTATCTTCTTCTGCTAGTGCCTTGAGCACTATCACACTTTGTTTTGTATGCAAATAGCTGTCTGTAAAACACAGAATATCTTAGCAAACAGTGGAGTTCATCAATGAACAGTGTATCTGTCCAACTAAGCACTAATTGTTTTTGTTTCGGCAGCTTGACCTTATTTGCAGTACATGTCCGTCAAGCACCATTGTCAGTTTGTATGATGGATGCTGCTAATAGCCAGCAACACTGTGCTATCATTCCTCTTTGTTTGTACATTCATTGTTCATTGTTCATTGTTCAGGGTTGCAACATCACTGCACTCCGGGCAACCCCATAGGTGCTCCGTTCCCCAATCCATACATGGTACATATTTGTACATAAATAAGGCTACCAGTATGTTGTTTGTCATTAGAATTTAACATGACCTTACCAAAAGAATTATATTTTTATATCATTTTGTTGTACAAGTTTATCACATTTGTTCGTGCAGATGTCACTGTTTTATGCCACAGAGCTATGCCTTGTATGTTTTTAATTGTCTTCTGAAAAATGCAAGTTTTCTTTCATGTTTGTAGTTAATATGAAGCTTGTGGAATTTCCATGTTTTGATGAATCACTTGTTTTGATGGTTCTTCTGATCAGACCCTGAAACTGTCAGCGGTGAAAGTGGACTCCAAATTCACCACCACCACCCAGATAGTGAAACTGGTAGGAAGCCACACCATCTCCAAAATCTCTCTCAGGATCAGTGACCTCAAAAGAACCAAAATGGTGAGGCTGGAAGATTGTTTTGTGTGGTTTTTTTTTGATAACTTGGAGATAGCATAGGTGTTATATTGCTCTGTTCAATGGAATTCCATTATCATAGTTATAAGCTTCCCTTCTGTTGTTTTGGTGTCATGCTGGAATGGTCCAACAGTGAAAATGCTAATTTTCCTCTGAAATTAGGTAATAACAATAATGAATATGACAGAGTAACTCGCAAAGAGATACCATGCTGGTGTTCTCCATTTTGAAACGTCTTCTACGTCAGTGAAATTTTGCCAGATGAAGAAACTGTAAACGAAGGTAGAAATCAGGGGTGGGTATGAGTGGTCTGTGTAAAATTGTTTGTTTGCATTTCAGATGGTGTGAGTTATCTTTTCATAGCCATTGATTCTGAAGCTGTTTAGTTCTGCTTGATTAATTGTGCTTGGGAGGAAGAAATAAATGTGACATTCATTTGGTTGGGTATGAAAATAATAAGCAGGAAGAAATAATACATTGGTCTGTTTAAAGGTTTGGTTTGAAACATATTTACATGAGAGCAGATTTTATGTCAGAATATACCAGTACATTCAGTTCCTGATCCAATGCCCATGTTCTCTCTCATATTTATGTGGCAAGCATGCTCTTTGCTTAACAAGCATACTCTCTGCCTGTGTGAGCTCATAAACGTATGTTCTTCATCTGTCATCTCACATAATCCATGTTTATCCCCAGGTACAAACGTTGAACATCTACTACAACAACAGGTCAGTGCAGGCAGTGGTGGAGCTGAGAAACAGGCCAGGGCTGTGGCACAAGGCTCGCAAAGTGAGGCTCACTTCAGGGCAGACAGAGGTTAAGGTGAGACATTTTCCATTTGTCTTGAAGATGTTATTTCCTTGTAACATGTTACAACCCAAATGCTGCTTGAGGACTGGGAACAGTGAAACAGACATTCTATCAGACCTCAGGGAATCCAACTGGAAGTCAGCCCATAATTTTAAGCTCAAGAAGTGTTTGAAATTCCGAGTGAAATTTGCAGTTGAAAATGGTGGACAGGACCACAGAATAACAAAACTTTAGAAGAAACAAAAAACAAGGTTTGATGCCTAAAACATTGCCATCCCAAGCAACATGTCACCACATTGTTTAGTTTCAAAAATGGCAGCCACGTTTGTTGACTACTCAGTGTGATCGCAATCCTGATTTGAGACAGAGACAGGAAGATTTATCATTCAGAATGAAATAATAATCTGTCTAACAGTAGAAGAATTTTTTGTAGGATTTGAAACAGTCATGTCAGCAGGAAAACTTAATCTGTACTGACATGTTTCAGTAATTCAGTTACTGGCTCACTATTGGTTTATGCTGATCTGCTGAGTTGGAACTCTTGTTTTTATCAAGGTGGAGTTCCCTATCCCCATTGTGGCATGCAACTTGATGATTGAGTATGCGGACTTCTATGACAACCTTCAAGCCACTGCTGAAACCCTTCAGTGTCCACGCTGTAGTGCCAGTGTACCAGCTTCACCTGGTGTCTGTGGCAACTGTGGTGAGAATGTCTACCAGTGTCACAAGTGCAGGTAAATGAAAATTTTTGTCTTGGACGGGTATTTTAGCTGGACAACCAGGCGGTATGATTTTTATATGTCATGAAGCCCAGCAGCATGCTTCTCACCCAGTCAGAAGAAAAAAGGGAAATTACAGACAGAAGATCCCGTCTTTTTTCAGATTTTGAATCAGCATGATAATCCACTGAGCTAAAGAGCAGGTTCCTGATATGAGTGAATTTTAATACAGAAATAAGAATGAAAAACCTGGATGGGGAGATAACTCAAAATCATTTGTCTCAGTTAAAGTACAATCCAGCCAGAATACTTCATAAGGTGCATTATGGTTATCCAGCAAGTATACTCAATCTGGGTTTTCTATTTTTTTTGCTCACCGTTTCTTCATCTGCTGCTCGTCAGATCTATCAACTATGATGAGAAGGATCCATTCCTGTGTAATTCCTGTGGCTTCTGCAAATATGCCAAGTTTGACTTCACCCTTCTGGCAAAGCCCTGCTGTGCTGTGGATCCTATTGAAAATGAGGAGGACAGGAAAAAGGTCAGAAATTGGAGTGACTTTGACTTTATTTTAAGGAGTGAATCTATGAATGATTATATTACTGCATGGCATTTTGGCAAGGCTGTAGTCATGCTGCACTAAAATGTCTGGGGAGTGAGAGTGCAGGTTTCATTTCAGTCGCACCGATGTAAGTCTGTGGGGTGGGAAACACCACCTCATGCTGTGTTCATGGCACATTATTTTGTACTGGTTTCTTCAGAACAGTGCAATACAAACTTTAGTGTGCCTATCTTCCCTTTTCTTCTGTGCTGGTGTCATCTGTCAGTGTCATTCGTATTCAAGTGCAGTGTATACTCTGAGGCTATGAGAACTTTGTAACAAGAGAGCGGGTAGGCTGGCTGAAAATGAAGAGATACAAGTAGCATGAGAAGGACAGTGATGTGGTAGGGAGATTGCAGTCCCGTCGGGTCAGCTGAGAAGCTCAAGGAAGGAGGCAACTGGGCAAAACAAAGCCCACCTCAATCAAAAGCCAACAGGCACCATAATCAGGAAAAGCCTGGCCCCACATATTGATGTTGATGACAAAATGGCAATGGACTAGTCCAGACTGTGATGTAGGTTCAACAGTCAAGTAATCAAGAGAGCTTTGTACCATAAATTGATAACACAACTTTATTCAGTGTTCCCAGGTGTATCTGTTTTATCCCAATTCATGAATTTGATCATTGTTCTACCATACAGGCTATTTCAAGCATCAACTCCCTGTTGGAGAAGGCTGATCGCATCTACAAGCAGTTGCAGTTGCATAGGCCTGTGCTTGAGAGTTTGTTGATCCAAGTGGCAGAGCATGGATCAGATAGACCTCCCTCTGGTGGAAAGGTGATATGTCTTATATTCTTAGCCTCTTATGCCCTTTGAAGGCAGACGAGCAAGAAAGGTACACCTTCAGACTCCCTCTTTCCATGTGTGCTTGGAAGGAAATCTATTAACCAACTCAGAATGTACTTGAATAATGAGACTGTCTTTAAGTTTGCATTGAACTTGTGTGACATGATTATGTGATGACCTCAGGAGAATTGAAGATTTTTTTTACCTATAACTGGTAAATTGTTTTTCTTCAGTATGTGACTAATATCATCAGTTGTCTCAGTAGTAGCATCATTTTGAAAATCATAATTTTCCATTACCGTAACAAACCAGTTTGTGGGTCTGTTGATGAACAAGCTCACTCTTAATGTGGGAGATAGTTCGGCCTTAACTTCAGAATGTTTTTCCAAACACAGTAAATCCACTCTGAATATTTTTGAAATGTAAGAAAACCATATAAGGTTCTTAATATAAGGCTCTTAACAAACTGTGTCATAATTTTTTTAAGGGAATTCAAAGTTCAAGCTCAGTTTAGTTTTGAAAGAATTAACAAAGACATGCATTTCTAAATGCACATCTAATTTATTTCTAAATCAAGATGCACCTGGTCAGTTTTGGAACTTCCTATAGTTTGGATTGGAAATTAAGAAATGTAAGAAATGATCATTGTGATTCTATTCCTCACCTTGTTTAGGAGATCAATGGAGCTGCAGGTGCTGTTCCTGTGAGCAGTGTCAACAAGGCAATCCAGCTGCTGGCACAGAAATACTGTGGAGAGTGCAAGGCTGCTTTTGATGAGCTGAGCAAGATCATCCAGGTTAGTTGAAATCAACTTCTATCCTTTTCAGAAAAAGGTGAAAAGAGTAGGGGTTTTGTCATATGTAAAATGTAGGTATGGGTTGCATCATGATGCCTGCTACTGAAGGACAAATGGTCAGTTGAGACTTTGCAAGCCATGTTTTTCACCATGTGCGAGCAAGAGTTTGGCCTGCAGATCAGCTGTTGGGCACCCCTGATTTGGTCTGTTAAGTGAGGAATATTCATTCCCTGTAAATAGCCAGAAAGTGCCACAGTTTACAATTTGGTCATATTTAGCTGTAATCATGATAAGGCTTCGAAGTTGGCAGAAACCCGTTTACTGTATGGGTGGAAGTGTGCTGATTGATGAAGTTTTGCATTTTCCCTCAACCACCAGTCTTTAAAATTGACTTGCAGAAGTGTATGAGACTGTCATTGAAAATTTTGCTTGTCATTACTAAGTGAAACCTGATGCTCAGCTGAAGCTGAATACTATATTTTAGTAGTAGAGAAATATTTATGTTAAGTGAATTGCATGTTTTAAGCAACTGTGCACTGGTGATATTAAAGTGCTGTACCACAAGAAAGTCAATGAATTTTAATGATTTTGGGAGAAAGAAGACTATTCACTGTACAAGCTTCCCGGAGCTTTGCTATGTGCCATACCTCGTATGCATTGATTACGGCTGTTCACTGCCTGATCGCAATTCCCTTTACGGCAAGAAAAATGTGAATAAATGAAGATATTAGTAGCAAGTCATTATAAGCATATAAAAAGTATGAAATTCTGTTAACTTATGAATGTTGTAGTTAACTGGAGTCAACTGCACTGTATTTTAAACATTGGTTATGATAAGATGTCTAAGAACTCTTCATATTTTTGCCCCCCACAGAAAGTTATGGCTTGTCGCAGAGAATTGGTGGAATATGACCAGCAGCAGAGAGAGGCAGTAGCTGCCAAAGGACAAGTTCCAGTGCCAACAGGAGCAAAGCCCAAGGTGGTCACCTCAGAGACCAAGAGCAGCAAGTCCAGCAGTGCAGTGAGGGAGAAGAAAGAAGGGTGAGTCAGGGAAGCAGTGCCACCTAAATAATTAAAATATTGGATTTACCTACCATGGTCATGTCATAAATGCATTGGGGAAAAACTTTTATTTGGGTCTCTGTAATAAGATAAGATAAGGTAAGATAAGAATGACTTTATTAATCCTCTTCTGATCTGTAAAACTTGTCCCTGGCTATGTGCAATGAAAACTGTTGTCCAAATGGTAATATCCAGCATTTATAAAGTGACAGTGTGCCTGGGTTCAATGGAACATGTTTTAGAATGCAGAAAAGTATGGAGTGAAATTAACTGTACATTTGTATATTTCACACTTTCCTGCTGACTGTTTATCAAAGCATCCACCTGTGTAAATCTAGGATGTGGAAAATTAAAGTCCATATGCATGTATTTTTTTTCATGAATTAATCAGGAAGAAGGAAGACCATTTCTGTGTGGGAGTCAGATGTAAAGTTATAAATATTGAGAAATATGACAGACTGGTGTGATCTGCTGCGTTACATTTCATTGTTTGATGCATCTCTTGCTTTGTAGTTTAGTAGGAATACATCCGTGAGACAATCACAGCAAATAAAAACTTCCCCAAAAATGTGATTGAATGTCACAATTTGTGTTCTTATTGGCAGATGCAGCTCTCTGATTTTCAGATTTATTCATGAATTGTTTATGTTCTGTTGTGATGGTAAGGATATTCAAATTTTCTTTTCCATTTTGATTGGTTGGATCCTTTGTTATTGAATGATCTTCTCTCAGCAGAATGAAAACAGGCAACTGCTATGGCTGTGCCAGTGCCGCAGTAGAGCACTGCATCACGTTGCTGAGGGCACTGGTAACCAACTCAGATATGAGGCAGACTCTCTGCAGTCAGGTATGAATTCAGCTCATGAAGCAAAAGTGAAATATGAAATTAAGCCATAAGTGTTTTGGGACATTGGCATTATATTGAATATTGCTTGGGTCCTGTACTCATCTGTATATCTTAAATGCCTTTAAAAATTCTCTTTATTATTATTATTATTATTATTAAATGATCTATACATCTTGACTGTTTCTTGTAGCAAAATCTTACTCTTTCAAAACACTCACATACACAATTCATCAATATCGCAAGAATTCATTAGAAAATTATGTCATGGAATGCGACACATTTTCCAAGTGACAAAAGTGTTAAAGTACTTTTTCTCAAAAGCATGAGATTCTACCACTGTTTCTTTGTGTCTACTCACATGGATAAATGTTGATTATTATCTTGGGCATTGTTCTTCATCATTGTTAATAAATGCAAGTGAGGAGTTTGCTACATTTTATGCAGGCTAGGAGAACTATAATTACAAACTATACAACCTAATTATCTGATACTTGTCTCACAAAGATGTGACATTTTCTTAAACAGGGCATGATTCAGCAGTTGATTGACTACAACTTGCGCCATGGAGCACTGTCTGTGCGCACTGAGGTTCGCACCTTGCTGTGTTTGCTGACCCGTGACAACCGGAGAGGGACTGAGGAGATGAACAACCTGGTCATGACTCGTATCACAGCAGCCATTAAGGGTCACCAGTCCAATCCTGACTTGGTAGGGGACACTGCATTATCTTAAAACAAGACTCCCTCATGAAAGGATGTTCTTCATTACACTTGTGCAGTAAAGCCAAGAGCATACAGTGGTGTATCATTTCCAAATTTTGGCACAAAATCTAGTTCTTTCATCATCCAGGGAGAAAATGAAGGATTTTTAAACATGCATGACTAGCATACTTTGTAGCCAGTAGGTAATATTGACTCCCTGATGCCTGGCAATAGTCTGATATTTCTTTGACAACTTGTACTGGAAATGGAAACCTTTATATTGTGAAGGAGCAAGTGATTTCTTGCTGTAATAATATGCCCATCTGCACGTACAGATTTTTCATTATCAGCATCCTAGCAATAGGTAAGTATTTCTATCATGGAAGTCGGTATCACTCTCATCTATAATATGTGGGAGTGACACCCATGATAAATGCATCATACTCTCCCCTATAGCATATAAATTGCAAATTTAATATGCAGGCACAAATAATAAACTACTGCTCGATGTTCATTTGCAAGAACTAATGACCTTTGAGTAAGATTATGTATTCCAATCATTTGAAGAAACTATCACGATGGTTTATTTAGAGAGTGCAGTCTTCGAGACTGAGCCGTTTAACCCATGGTATCCTCAGTTACACTGTAGTATATATGCTTTTAAGCTTATTATTACAATTTTGTAACTGTTTCTTCTTACACTTCATAATTTATTTTGTTGTCGTCCTTTTCCAGGGCTCATCAGTGAGACATGAGATAATGCTGCTGGCTGCGTCCCTACATCAGGATGATTCATGCTGGGAGCAGAGAACTCGCTGTGGTATGCAAGATATTTTCATTCATGAATTTCCTTAAAGTATTTTCTTGTTTACTTATGTTTAGAAGCCACTGACCAAAAGTATTTGGCTTTATGGCTCTCAGAGATTCTGCAGTGAAGAAAACTTTAGACATTCCTCTTAGTTCAGAGGCCATGTGCCAGGTTGAAGTTAGTTGTTAATAATGTATAGTTTGCTGTGTATGATAAGTAAGGAGTGAATGTTTCACACTGTTGTAAAAGGAGGGAGGAATCACAAAGAGGAAAGCATGGACTGTCACATGTGCATATTAAGTTGACAAATGACATTTAGACATCATATTAATTGTGCCAAATCACAGAGACTCAGGGGTGCGAGACAAAGCAAAGTGCATAGTGATCAGCTGACGAACAGTCACTTTTGCCTCACTGCAGTCTGCATATTCAGTTATTTGCATGATTCTTCTTTTAACAAAATATTGTACTATCTTCACAAACTGAAATTCGGATTAGTTGACCTGTTTCTTACAGCTGTGAAGTTGCAGTTAAGCGGAGTCAGCTGTTCTCTGCTTTTAAGCGGGTAAGTCCCTACAGATCACTTGCTTTATATCCACAGTGATGCGCCTGTTTCTCATGGGCATGCAGATGCGCAACCCTGTGATCATGGAGTCCATTACTTTACCTTGCCTCAGGATCTTGCAGGGCCTAGTCAAGCATGATCTCATCAGTTTCATCAATGGGAAGAAAAAGGTAACTCTTCTTTTGTGATATTTTTGAAAGAATCAGTTCAAATACAAAATTGATGAAAGTCGGTAGCTACAGACCTTTGATGGTTAGGGTTATTAATCCTATGTAATTCATTTGAAAGTAAACTGAGGAATGTCATATATATGGCCAGGGCTTAGATAAAGGCTTAAAAATTCAGTTGCTTCTTAACCCTTGTCGCATGTGACACACTGAATTGCCAATTTGGCAAGCATAGATTGGCACTCGAGCTAAGTGAACATCACAGTGGCAGCAAATGCAATCAGATGGTAACCATTGATAACTGGGTTCAGTGCTGGATATTTGTGATTGGGCATTGACATATAGCATTATTACTGATGTTTACTACCATGGTGGCCCAAGTCAGATAGTCAGAGAAGAGCAGAGTTCTTAAAGTTCATAGGTGTGGGGTTGAGTCTGTGTATGTCATTGTGATCTAATGTATGTGCTTGAACCTTTACAGGAAGGAGAGAAGTCCTCCTCAGATTCCATGCCAGCCAAATTTCACATGGATGTGAAGAAGTGGTTAGCTGGGGACTCAAGATACTCATATCAAAACTGGAAAAAGAGACTTCCCAAGCCAGGTAGAAATCTTAATCATGTTTCATCACTTGTAGTCTGGATTAATGTTTGGATCATATTATGATGTACTGATGTACAGCAGAATAGTTGACATATAGCAACAGTGTGTCACTAAATTTGGCAATATTTTTGCCACAAATGTTACTCATAATCACTGCAGTGTTACAAATCTAAAAATTGATATAGTTTTGCCCTTTTCCTTTGTGATGATATTTTATTTGTTGTCCATGTATTGTGCAACATGCTACAGCCTACCCATACTGGTTGGTAGGTATGGATTAACAACAAATGTTGGACCTTCTATGATAACAAAACAACCCTTGGCCTATACGTCCTACAGGGTCTCTTGTGTCTTTGAGAGCCATGGCGCTCTGGGGCAGTTACACTATGATTAATTCGTTCTTGCTGATTGGGTTGTAAGTCTTGGGCACCTTCATTCAGTGAACGAAATATAAATATAGCACCTACATCTTAATTTCTTTGTTTTGCCATGACTACTATGATTAATCAAACATGCAACCCAGACATATTATGCAATTAACTCCTGGTTCAATGTTTGGAAGTGTTATTTCAAGCATGTTGCTACCTGGTTCAGTTTAAACCACTGAAGTATATTTTTATGCAAACTATATTTATTTATCCTTCAGCGGCACCACCGGCGGAGGGGAGCAGTGCCGAAAAGAAAAGCCTAGAGACTGTTAGGAAGGTGAACACCCGTGCTGATTACTTGATGGAGAAATATGCCAGCCGTTGGAAGCAGAACATGTGGAAGGTTCCAGCAGTCACCTTGAAGCTCACTCAGACAACATGGCTACAGGTAAGATTTTTTTTTTACAGGAGGATGAAGAAAGGGGTGGCATTTCTGCATTCTGACATTGCAGCTCCAGCATGAAAAGGATGAAAAATAAGCATGTTTTTTATGTACACATTTGTGGGCTTGATCTATCTATGTCATCATACAATGACATAAATTTCCATCAGTGGTCTTCTCAAGTATTTTTCAGGGTTTTTTTTTTTCTGAAAAAGTAAGGCGAGATAATCTTGCTGCGAGGATTTTATGCTTTGTCAGCATGCCCTATACTTGATCTTGGATAGTTCTATAGTATAGAGTATATTATGAGGATTTTGTGCTTTGTTATCACGCCCTGTACTTGATCTTGGACAGTTCTATAGAGTATAATGAGGATTTTATGCTTTGTCATCACGCCATATACTTGATCTTGGACAGTTCTATAGAGTATATTATGAGAATTTTATGCTTTGTCATCACGCCCTATGCTTGATCTTGGACAGTTCTGCAGGGTACTTAAGGCTGTTTTCCATAGGCCTGATTTGAAAAGAAAAGCTTGTTGGAGGGACTTAAAAAACTCTGTGGGAAGCTTGTTCCTAGTTTTAAGTCTAAAAAATATAAAAATCCATTTTACATTTCAGCAAGCGATGTTCTCCCCAAGCTCCCGGTCTGCCAGACAGACAGCATGTAGTGTGATAGAAGCCATCTCCCAGGTGTTCAGCAGGCGTAAGGAGGTCATTGACATGCTCACCAGGTATGGGGAGACAGGTTGATGGGTGCTTTGTGATGTTTTAGCTTTGTGTCATGCAAAGTGAAAAACACAGCATAACACTCTGTTGGCATCTGATAAACTGGAACAAAAGAAATGTTTTCCTTGTTATGTCTTGCGCATTGTGTAAGTCACATATTAAATGAAGAAGGCAGATTAAAAAATATCTAGCGGTAGTTATTTGGAAGCCATTGCAAACCCATTTTTTAAATTGATTGAAGGTAAAGTTTATGAAGACTATGGGTTTATACCTTCCAATTCACTCAGAATATCAGTCATAGTGAAGGGCAACCTGAAATTCTGACCTAGATGTGGGCCGGCTTACTTGGAGGGTCAGGAAAGTGAAAAGGGCTAAAATGCTGGCTTTTATGCAAAGGGGACTATTCCTGTTATGATCTTCCGTTGGTTAACTCTTCATTATGATTATGAGAATTTCTTATCTGTGAGTGTGTCTGTGATGTTGTCAGTAATTGTATTTGTATATTATCCTATATTCAGTTGTCTAGATGAGGTGGGCCATAGTGGTGAGTGTGCCACTGAGTTCCTTGGGCTGTACAAACGCTTGATCAACCAAGACAAGTGGAAGTATTACCTGGCTATCAAAGGAGTGATGCTGCATCTAGCTGATCTTATATCCAAGGTAACATAAATTTATTGTCGTAGCATAAAGTTCAGAGGAGAGTAGAAATTCACAGACTCAAATTTCAGGACACTGGCTTAGAAATTCATGGTAGTTTCATATTAAATTAGTATTATGAACTGTGAATGGATAGAAATATAGAGAAAATATCAGAGCTTTGCAATGAGTAGATGAGAAATTAGGGCACTTGAGGTGGAAGGTCATGTAATTCTACTGCAAGTCAGATCTTGCCAAATTTTGCTTGTAGTATAAATAGTGTAATGGACACTCAGCGATAGGTTTATAGTTTTTTGGGTGTTTTTTTCAGATAAATGGCAAAGTATTTGGATTTTTTTTTCTTTTAGTTCTATACTTGTAGACTTCAGCAGCATGAGTTTGATATGTGTAAAACACTTTAGCACAATATTCAGTCGCCAGAAGAAAAAATAAATAAGAGAATATACTCCATAATAAATGACTTGTTGTAACGGCATACTTTAATCAAACTTTATGGTAGCTTTCTTTAGAGGAAGGTCAAAAGAAATCTACATGGGGTGCTTATGTTTCTCTTTTATAACAGGAGGTGGACCATCTGCAATATTTGGAGGAGACAACCCTCAGCTCAGATCTTGCCCAGGGATTTGCATTAAAGTCTTTAACTGGTAACATGTTTGCTGCACATTTTGATTTTGTTCATACTTATGTCATATTCCACCAGTTATGGCAAATTACACTTTGTCATCATTTTCCTCGAAAGTTCAGGCCAACTTCAGGGCATAATAGTTTTATGAGGAATGGGGTCAATAAAAAAAGCACTGAAGATCCCATTTTTCTCAGAACCTCATTTATGTAGACATTTGGTTCCAAGATTACAACTACTGAAGAATGGAGAAGACCCCTCTTCCTCCTTGCTAAAATATAGCAGACTTGACTACATACAGTAACTGTATGTTCCAATATCATCATGGAAAAAGTAAAACTGATAGAAAAGAACAAAGTTTCTGTGATGTGTGGCACCACATTTGTGTTTGCAACATTTCTCAAGCACAGGCAATGGCTTTTATTTGCTTACTTGTTAATGAAACAGCATTACTGCTTGCCAAATATTTTGAGTTGTGCTCAGATCCCTGGTTCAACACTTGGTGAAAGTTTTGTTACTAATTGTCCCTGTTGTTATCTGATTGTGAATCTTTCTTCAGCTTGCAACATTTGAGCCCTTGTCCCTGTTTCAGAAATTTGAATTAAAGAGGTAGGCTCTTGCAATTCCTTCTTTTCCTCCTTCCTCAGTTTCCTTGACAGTTCCTTCAATACACCAAAGGCAGTCATAGACAGTCATGATTATTCACACATCCTTGGTTGTTCTTTCCCCACAGAGCTGCTTGCCTTATTCATAGAGCAGGAGAAACTGAAACAACATTACAAGAACAGACTGGTGGGCTGTGTGCTCAATGGCTATCTCTCCCTGCGCAAGTTGGTGGTGCAGAGAACCAAACTCATTGATGACACCCAGGAGAAACTGCTGCAAATGCTGGAGGAGCTCACCACAGGTAAGGATTTATCGCTCTATCTTTTTCTCTTTCTTCCCAAACCCTTCCCTCCCATCCTCTCCTTTTCTGTCTCATGCCATTGTCTACACTTTGTATTACCAGAAACCTCTTCCCATCTTCTTTATTCCCCTCTCCTCCATTGCATTCTTCTTTATCCATTTCTTTTCCACACACTCCCTCTTTTTATCTCTAGATCCCATTGTTTTCCATATTCACCTTATAAATTAAATAAGACTTGTGAGGCAGTGCAGAACATAGCCATCAAACTCCCAAGTATTTGCTACTGTCTCTTCAAAAATCATTAGAATGTAACTAAGGTAAAGTTTATCTTGCTTTAGTGTTCTCTGAAGTCATGATTTTCTCTTTTCTTATCTAGGCACTGAGTCAGAGACCAAGGAGTTCATGTCTGTATGTGTCCAGACAGTGAAGAAGTACCCACTAGAGGACTACAGATCTCCAGTCTTCATATTTGAAAGGCTGTGCAGCATTATCTATCCAGTAAGAAAATCATCACCTTTTAGTTGTGGTTGGGAGATCAGGAGAGGGTTATGAAGTTCGGGATCAAGGCTGCAGCGGTGCATGGCGCCATCCTCAGATCAAATTTTCATTAAGCAGAATGATCCAGTCTCGAAATTGCAACCTAGAGTGTATCCAACTGAATCCAGCATATCATGTCACTTTGCGGGAATTTTTTTATGTCCTGTCTTTCGCTTTGTTCATCGTGCAAGTATATTCCACTTTTGTCATACTTCAGTAGGAATACATCTTCATATATCACAATTTGACATGATGTGACGTACGAGATCTGATGCAAACATGCTCAAAAGATTAAGCTCTGTTTGAGAGTGTCACATCTGTTGTTTCCAGCATATATTGAAGGCTCTAATTGTCTTCTAGTTATGAAACAAAGGCCAGGAGTAGGTTTGTCAAGGTAATAAATACATTTGCTTGTGGGAGCATTGCTGATAGACAAATGCATCACATACAGGTAAATATATAATTTTTTTATTTGCTTGATATATATGTAACAGTTACTAACCTGTGTATCAGTTTTGACACATTACTGGATACTTTATGGGAAGAACTTATTTGCTGATTATTACTTTTNGGTCTACACAAACATTAAAAAAGCAGACTCACAACTATTAAAATCTTAATATATTTTTAACGTCATGCCTCGACAGTATGATCTAGGAGTCAAAGAAATAGCGCTCAAGGTACTAAACTATCACAAACGTGAGGCTGTGAAAAATAGATTGAAAAGTTAAATATTACAGGAACAAAACGACCTTGATATTAGAATTTTGAAACATGCACCACAATTATCCGTATCAAAAATGTTTGTGTTTAGAGAAGCTGCGTATCCTCATGTCATAATCCACGTAGCTGTAAACCACCTTATTTTCGCGATTTCCTGTGGGTCGAGTTTTTTATATAAGTTGATGAAGAAAACTTTTGTATTTCCATCTTCGTAACCGTCAAAAAATAATTTCTTGTCAAGACAAATTGAAACAGGAGGCTATGCAAAATTTGGCGAAGATTGATCCAAACAAATCAAAGATATTCGCAGAAATCCGAGAACGTATATTGTTGGACGCACTATAGTTATGAAACAAAGGCCAGGAGTAGGTTTGTCAAGGTAATAAATACATTTGCTTGTGGGAGCATTGGTGATACACAAATGCATCACATACAGGTAAATATATAATTTTTTTATTTGCTTGATATATATGTAACAGTTACTAACCTGTGTATCAGTTTTGACACATTACTGGATACTTTATGGGAAGAACTTATTTGCTGATTATTACTTTTCTGTAAGAATTTAGGAGTCTCATCATTATAATTGGGCAATGGTATGTAACTATTTGTAGTCTGTATTTATCAGCATATGAGTGCCATGTGTTACTAATAAACTTTCTGTTATTTCATAGGAGGAGAATGATGTGGCAGAATTTTTCCTCATCCTGGAGAAGGACCCTCAGCAGGAGGATTTCTTGCAAGGAAGAATGCTGGGTAACCCATACAGCTCAACAGAGCCAGGCATGGGGCCACTCATGAGGGACATCAAGAACAAGATTTGTATGGGTGAGTGCGGGATTCTAGATGGATATTGCACACTTGATGAGGTGTCCTGGAGCTGCCTAGAAAAGAGATGGGGAGGAGGGCAAAACCAAACTTACAATGAACATTATTTTTATGTGCCCCTCTTCCTCTCCTGGATAGGATGAGTGACATATCACAATCACATATCAGTATTGCTGTACTTCCTGCTGATGAATACTTCTGACTCTGCAAACTTTCATGATGTCATCCATTAGGGAAATTTTGTTCCATTTCAGGACCCGGATCACCAATGGCCATAGAAGGACTAGAGTTTTATATGCAGTCCTTTCTTGAAAAAATATAATCTTTCCAGATTGCAAACATCAAAGATCATCATTATGACTGCTTTATCTTTTTGCACCTGTATGCTAGATTTGAAGTCTGTAAATGTAGCAGCTTAATCCGGAAAACTGACACTTGTGTTTTCAAGTTGCGCAATATATGATAGAAAAACTTCATGCATCATAGAGACAACCCAGTGTCGGGTTAATTTCATTACAGGCCAAAATAACAGGCATTAGGGTATTAGTGAGATATTGGATATCCATGACTCAAAAATGATACCACCATCCAATCCTTTGAAGAGGATGAGATTACACTAACTCTGATTCAGTGTACATGAGTCTTTGTCTCAATCCCAGTTGTGTGTCCCAAATGGAATTTCCCTCACAACATTCACTCAATACAAATTGTAATGTGTGGATGTAGAACAAGATATTCTTTTAACTGTTCAGTAGGTTTTTGACCTTAGCCGTTTGCCACTAACAGCCACTGTGGCTGTCCATGAATAATACTGTCATAAGTCCTTCGAGTCATAATTGGATTTGCGACAGTATTATTTCAAGGGAGGGATCTATTCTACTGTTAACAGTTACCGTAGTTAGAGCCATACCATTTTCAGAACTATTATATTAAGTGAAGTAAGTCTATAATAGAAACTCTTTTATTTTTTCATTACAGACTGTGAGCTGGTGGCATTGTTAGAGGATGACACAGGAATGGAGGTAAATTATAAACATTCTATTTGTGAGGCCGTTGTCCAGTAAAGTTCTTAACATAATAAGAAGCATGTTTCTTATTATGTTAGATCTTAGATGTTAAGATGACAAAATAGTGGGGTATGCATCATTTAAATGATTTAATCCTTTACAACAGTATAACACTTGGGG
>JAWQUT010000025.1:2426489-2445968 GCA_033807755.1 Ellobium chinense | reverse complement strand
GGGGGGGGGTGCGGAGGGCAATTAAAGGAAATTCTGTTAGAAATGGAAGGTTTTTTTTTAGCAATTTTTGAACTATTGAACACAAGTAGAACTATTGAATACACAGGTGTTGAGTTAGAAAGAAAATGTACATATATGAATAAGTTTTATTCAAAGCACCTACTCTTTGAACTCTCAGTAATGTGCATTTGAAGATGTGTAAATCATTTTCTCATTCTGCATGAAGATGTGATATATGAAGATACCTGACTGTGTTCATTATGTGACTTATTTCTTGTTTGTTTTCTGCGTCTAGCTACTGGTGAACAAGAAGATTATTAGTCTGGATCTACCAGTGAAGGAAGTTTACAAGAAGATATGGCTGCCAGAACATGGAGAGGTGAAGAAGGACATGTTTATTTTTCTTTCTGTATGAGGGAGGGATCATGAATGAGCAGAGAAGGGGAGCAAAGATTCGGATTTTTAACACTGGTTTTGTTAGAGAAGTCTGAATAAAAGCTGAGACAGGAAACCCAGTGTAAAATATGTGAATGAAGTTCTAACCAGTAGGGTCTTGAAATGCTGTACACACTCGCAACTTACAGTGTAAGTAGCACCAGGAAAGGAGGTGAATGACTGAAGCATGTAACTTCACAAAAAGACATGAGAGATAGTATAGTTATGGTCATTTGACGCTTGTTTCAGCCCACTTGATTTTCTTTTGGATTCTTAGAATTGACAACTATTATTATTGAATGCAGGGAGAGCCTATGCCCATCCTGTATCGTATGCGAGGGCTGCTGGGAGATGCCACAGAAGACATGGTCAACTCTCTTGACTCTGGTTCAGGTAAGTGATTTTACCAAGGCGGGTTGAGAACTTCAGTTTCGAAAGGTGGTAGAAAATTTTATTCAACAGTTTGAGCAGTTTTAGATGTTATGTGTGTTCTTGGTATACTTTGTGTTTTAAAGTATGCAATGATTTATTCAAATGGTGGCTTTAGCCAGTGATAATGAGGGTGTTTTCTCTGTCTCAAGCACAGTGTATAAAATTGAAATAAAAGACTACTATGATTTGCATTTTGTATACTTCGATAATCATGCACTCCTGTATCATAACCTTTTACACTGTCAATTATTATGATATATTCACTATAATCTCACAGAGGAAGATGTGGACAAGGAAGATGTGTACAAGATGGCCACAGTGCTGAAGGATTGTGGGGGGCTGGAAGTTATGTTGGAGAGGTAAGTATCTCTCTGAAAGATGAATGACTAATTATTAGACCTATATCATTTCAATGATTATTTTTACTACTATATCAAAATAAAAAACCCCAAAACACTAGTGATTTAACTGTGCTAAAATCAAATGATAGATAAAGCAGGGAGTGGAGTTAAGTGTGTAAAACGTATCAGGGATCACAGGTAAATAAGCTTTATTTTATTTTGGTTTACTTTTGTCCCATAGAGGAGTGTGTCTTGTTTAAGTTTCCTGTAAGCTACACTTAAAAAGTTCTGATTATTCTCTGGCCCTCTGCTTATAAATTGGGGTTTATGATGTTGAATCATTTTTGCATTGGTACAGCATTTGCAGCATTTGGTTTACCAGTGTAACTCAACATGTGTGAGCCAAAGAGTGTTACATGATGACATATTTCTGTATATTTTAGATTGGCCTCCATCAAAGATCTTGTGCTGGGCAAACAGCTGATGGTGGTCTTACTCAAGTTGTTTTCCTACGCTGTGAATGTCAAGGTCAACAGACAAGAGCTAACTCACCCAGAACTCAATTCCATCAACATCATGCTTGGAGCACTCAATCTGGTATGCCTGATCTACCCACAGTTCTTTGTTTCTTCCTGTTGCTGTTTTGTATTTGTTACATGAGCCAACCTTATTCTGAGAACATTACTTTCACTGGAAGGCTTTGTTGGTGCTATGATTGTAGATATTAGTATCAACACCCATTATTGGAATGGGCTTGCCTGAACAGCAAATTTCTGATATGTAGCACAGACCTACTGATGACATCGAAAAAGTTATGACAAGACCTTTGACCCATGAATCTGACAATGCAATGCAATGCAACTTTTATTTCAGCAAATTCAAAACAACCAGCGGTTACACAAAGCTTTAATATAATTTTTAAAATATAAAGCCATTTTAAATAGACATACCAAGGCCATCACGCAACTTGACACTGACAAAATCAGTGGCATGTCAGATTTCAAAGTTGCAGATGTATTGATAGTGAATTGCATAGGCAGTACATGAACTTGTCCTTGAAGCTTTGTTATAGTATGACCATACATATGACCAAACAGTATAACTTTACACCAGGATGTTTACAACTGATTCTGATTCCTTCATTAAGCTTTATCATCTGTGAGCAGAAATGTGATGGATTAACACTATTTGGCCTCAATTCTCATGTACCGGAAAAACTGCAGCCTGATTATGATGATTTCATCCTGAATCTCTTTTTTCTATATTACCTCACAATCTCAGAATTATTCACTGATGTCCTGCCTCCTCCAGGATTTGTGATCCCCAGCTTCTTCCATATTTAAATTCAGGGAATGAGCATTAGTGTACTTGTTGATGGAATTTGTATTATTCTTTTATCTCTGTTCCTTTCCTACTGCAAAAAATGCTAGAGGTATACTGATATGCTGCTTTAGCAACTTTTATGTAGAGTGATACTTACATAGTCCCTCCCTCCTCCCTAGGCTCTTTGGTCAGAGCAAGAGGGTGCCACCAGCACAAAGGGGCAGACAATCACAGAGCAGATGCTGCACATCATGGAAGTTGTCCTTCTGGAGGCCAGTGAGAAACCTCCTGAAAAGTACAGAGTAAGTATGTGTGTCATAGAACTTACAAAACTCTTTGCTCCAGGACCACACCAGCCATGATTATAGCTTGACTGTCATCACAGTCATAGGCAGATTGTCTGTCTCAGAGATTGGCAGTTTGCAGTATGGGCTGTTTTTATGATTGATGCAACCCTGTGCATTCATCAAATGTCATAGGCAAAGTAAGTCACATATTCATTGGTTAAAAAACGTCACCAAAGCTCGCAATTAGCATTATTTTGTTTGTATTGCCTAGTACAGTTTTTTTCCCTCTCCTGAAAAACTCAATTGAGATAGATGAACAGATTCCACTATTATACGGCATATTACTGACAGGCATAATGAGAAGGAAAACACTGTCCTGTATTTTGATATGGATAGTGAAGTGAGAATGGGTTTGTCCAGAATGCTGTGATGTTGACTGTACAATCAAGTAGATCTATGTCTCTGTCTGTTGTATTTATTCTTTTGACATTTATTTGTAGGAATTCTCAAAGCAATGTGGAGACAAGGACCAGCTTCTGATGATGCTGGACAGAATCAACTCAACCTTTGTACGTTCCAACCCAAATGTACTGCAAGCTCTGATGAGGCTGATCCCATTCCTGGCCTTTGGGGAAGATGATAAGATGGAGGCTCTTCTCTCTCACTTCAAGCCATACCTGCAGTTTGCTAAGTAAGTGCTAGGGGTAGACAGCAAAAGGAAAACTGACCAAAATGTATCGAAAGTTTTAGTGTACTGAGCACAAAGACACTCATGAGAAGCCTGAAACATAAGTGATTTAACCTGTGCAAATGTCACTCCCTGCCCAACCAAGAGAAGCACAAACTTGGCCAAGTGTGGTTGAAGGCAGTCAGCCAGCAGCACACACACTGAAGCAGTAATATGGTGTCATCAACAGATGCAGCCAGAGGCTCTCACCATGACATGTAGCGTTAAGAGAATTAAGCTTGTCTTAGGGGTTAGGATAGAAACACATATTTAAGAAACCTAGAGAAAAGTGTCAGTATGGCATTTTACTCTTACTTGATTCAGACCTTTGACCATATTATTGCNTTTCTAAGGAGAAGCTATCGTATTCAGTGCCTCTTCACTACACGCCAATACTGATTGACACTTGCTCGCTACAATGGCATTTTACTCTTACTTGATTCAGACCTTTGACCATATTATTGCCATTATGTTCAAGCTTTAAGGTGCTTTGATAGAAAGATTTTTTTGTTTGTTTGTAATTGAAGTGTTTTGAAGAATAAGAATTGAAGTAAGATTAATTGTATTCCCCGGGCAATGGCTGAATTATTCAATGTGCAGCAGCATAGTGCTTAGAGTTCAGCTTGAAGCTGCCAACTCATAAGATGGAAAAGAAGAAAGATGGCACTTAGGAAATTTTAAGAGAATGTATATAAAGTCTTATATGAAATACTTTCAGATTTGTTTAATAAATTGGTGGATGGTGTACTTGCAGCTAAGTATTTAGAGGCAAGACAGTACACTTATTAATGGTGCAAAAAATAATATATCACTTAGCTAGCTCTACAAAATTGTTTCATTGTCCCCAAAAAGCTTTCTGGCTTCATTTTGTACCAGAAAGTGGGTGGTGGAGAATCGTATTATCCACATCCTTTCAAGTTGGTGTAAACTTTGTTGCACTGATATATCATGTACAGAGTCCCTTATCTTGCCTTGCCTCATCTTTCCAGATTTGATGAAGAGCACAGTCAGGATGAGGAGATCCATCTGGATTGTTTCTGCTCTATAGCCAGTGCTATTGAGGTGAGATTTAATGTAGCATAAAAATATGCTACATTTGCAAACATATATAGAAGAATTACTCACCTCCAACCTTTTAAATCCTTCCCTCCATCTCCTCATGCAAATCCCTATTCCCTTAACTTCTGGCAAAGCCAGGCATACAGTCCAATATTTCAGTCTCTTGGGCTTATACTTTGTCTTTCAGGTTCAATGATTGAACATGAGGATTTGTAAATGTAAAAGATTAGTAATCAAACTGTTACACTACTTCTGAAGCATAAATTGAAACAGCCCAGTCACCTCAGTTTCCTTAAGCACAGTTCACAGTGGGCATTACAAATCAGGTTAGATGTCCTCTTACATCAAGTTTAATGCAGCCATCTCATGTTATGGAATTGTCATTTGAAACAGTGTCATACCCTTTGCTATTTATGGCATACATGTATATCCTTACTTTACTGGCACTATCAAAGGACTCTCCCACTGAGTACTACATATGGGGTTAGGGGCTGCTCTTGGTGGGAGAGTTCTGGGATATTGCTATAAGTTCTTTAAGCACATGATTCAGCAAAGGGGTTAATGTGAACTTGGATAATTGATAGCCTGCATCTTTGACTCTGCATCTTTGACTTTATGTTTGCACATTTTCTTGTCTTGTCTATAGAGTAATGCCAATGGAATTCGTTTGAAGGACCTGATACTGGAGCATGGTATGGTGCAGACTGCAGTGGACTATGTTATGAGACATGCACCTGAAATCAAGACACTCTTGGCGTATGTACCTTTTCCTGTTCATTGTTGTTCATTTGGATGTAAGCCCTAGAGAAGGTTTTTGAGTTCAAAGTACTTGGGCTTTCCAAGCCACTTTTACATGACTTTTCTCATTGATTGTAATGTGTTCAGCATATGGGGAAGTCTCATACCTAGATCTGATGTCTGGATAGAACACTTGTTGTATTTTGATTCATCCTGTAGAAATGCTGCTTAATTACATAAGAAGAGATCATTGCACACACTTTTGTGTTGTGAAGACCCTCATGAAGTTCAGTTAAGAAGAATAAAAACAACATGATCCAATTGTAGATTACTATTGCCTCAGTCTGCAAAACAAAGTACCCGTCATTCTTTATCACTGCGGTACCTACAGAGACATATAAAATTATGAGACAATTCAACCCACAGCGTTGGTATAGACGTGGTAACACACAGTGAGACACTGCTCATCAATTCAGCTTGCATTATTCCAACAGTTATGATACATGCTTTACCTTCTGTTTTGTATAGCTTATAGTTTGTTTTTGATCTTCTCTTTATCAGGACTGATTCTGATGTATGGAAGGAGTTCTTGTCCAAGCCAAGCCTGTCCTATGTACTGAGAATGTTGACAGGACTGTGTACAAAGCATGTTCCCACACAGGTTTGTGCCTGTTTTATACAGTCAACTCCACATATATCCTACCATTCAGCACAACCTCAGGCTACATGCAGCAGTTACTAGATGATAGAAACAATACTTTTGGTACAGAAGATTCAGGATAATTAAGAGTACTTTTTAATCGCAACATTTTCCATGCTCCTGGGCACCTGCAATTAAGCGGAGGTGATTGCACTAAATTTTGTCAACAGGTCAGCCACAGACTTTTGTGCCTTTTTTGCACTGAATATTGCGCAAGAAGCTGTTGATCATGTAATGTTCAGCTTGTCAGCCATAGTATTTAATAATCATAGTGATCAGTACAGTATTAAAAAACGGGGCAGTTTCAAAGAGTACAAAAGAACTGAACTGATCCTGCCGCCACTGCGATGGGAATGGGGAAAACATAATCTTGGCCCGGGACTGGAGTTGGTAGGATCAAGAAATCTGTTCAAAATTAAGATATCCCTCACTCATTCTTTTCTAGTAATTAAAATCATAGCATACTTTAGTCTTGCTGCAAATTGAACAGAAGTTTATGTTGAAAATCTTATCCTTCTTTTTTGTTTATGTCAATAGAATGTGATAGCACAATCATGCATCCCCATCCTGCACAAGCTGGAACAAGTTTCATCAGACCAGCATGTGGGAACCCTAGCTGAGAATCTACTGGATGCACTTAAGACTAACAAGGATGCTGCCAAAAAGGTAAAGATGTTGGCATGAAAAAGCAATTTTAGAGAAAAAAGTTTTCTCATGCCAAAGCAATTCTGGATCAATTAAGTGTTAGGCAGTGTTGCGAAATAATATTTTTCTTCACGGAGGTTATATTAAATTTGGGAGACTTCTGGAAATGCTTTACCTGATTTAATGTATTGAGAAGTATGAAATGAATTTGTCTGCTGCCTACTAACATTGTCAGTTCAAATATTCCACAGCTTTTTTGTCAACTTCTTTATAAATCTGGTGTGTAGAATTTTTCACACTGAAAGGACTGTGGCTGCATGTTTTTTCACAATATTCATGCCTGATCAGGGAAAGTGTTTGATGATTCAACCCTTCTTGCTGGTTCACAAATATGTTGGAATTTGCATGAGGCATGATTTGTTTCAGATGCTAAATTTGTCTTGCTTCTTTGTTTTCAGATTGAAGAGGTGAGACAGCAGACCAAAGCTGAGAAGAAACGGCTTGCAATGGCAGTGAGAAAGAAACAGCTGGAGACACTAGGCATGACAGTAGGTGGAAATAGACTCCTAATTATGAAAGTCAATAAATGCCCACATTTTTCAACCAAATATTTCGTACTTGTCACTGTGGCTGGAGACCTGGCCATGATGATCAGTAGAGTTCTAATAATGATTACATACTCATAACTTTCACATACACTGTTTATACTGATAACCATCAGCTGGAGACTTTAGACATGATAATAGAGTGAGAGAACTGATAGTAATATTTCGTACACAACCACAACTTTCAACTTTTTCCTTTTGTTGATTCCCAGTGATGTAAGTTTGTGCTATCAGTGGTTGTTGTGAATGTTGTAACTCACAATATGGCCGGGCAGTGATTTGTTTATTGCACTGATTACAAAGTTCCTAATCAAATTTCAACTTTGCCATTGGAGTGTACAGCAGTTTCTGATAAATGACCATGTTCTGTTATCATTAAATATGATTTCCTTCATTCCGATAATTGTTTAACTCTTCCTCCCACTTCAAATTCTTCCAGACAAATGAGAAAGGCCAGGTGACTGTCAAGTCCTCAGTGCTGAAGCAGATGGAAGATCTCAAGGAGGAAACTGGCTTGACTTGCTGTATCTGTAGAGAGGGTTACCGCTACCAGCCCCAAAAGGTAATGCAAAAAATATATAGAGGTGGATCTTGAAATCCCTTTTAGTCTTGGACCTGTTTGGTATGGAGTGATTATTCCTGCATGAAAAAAAGAACTTTTCATTATTTTGGTGCTGAGATTGAAGGGGGGAGGTGAGAGGAGAAAAATCCTGAGGAACTGGATTTTGACAATAATATAGGCTGCATTGTGGCGCCATTGTTTTAATCCACGCTATTGGAACAGAAGATATGATATCATGTGAGGTCTTCTTCCTTCATCAGCACATAGCGTAGTTTCCGTAACTAGAACTTTTGATAAGAGTTGACCGAAAGAAGATATTATATATAATACAGACTAGATTTAGAACCAGAGTTTCAGCCAGGAAACCTTCCTTAGTTCAAAAACACTGGAAACTAATAGCTTTTGATTGATTGGTAGTTTTGCTTAAATGAATGTTGGTCCTGTCTGAATCACTTTTATGAGTTTGATAATCTGTTCCCAGGTTCTTGCCATCTACACCTTTTCTCGACGCTGCAACATGGAGGACTACGAGAGTAAGACTCGCAAGAGTGTGGGCTACTCTACTGTCACCCATTTCAATGTGATCCATGTGGATTGTCATACAGCGGCTGTCAGGTAAGGAAGATAAGGCAGTTAGAAAATTGTTAGAAAGGCAGGCTGTTGTTTCTTTGACAATATTATTATATATGCACCTCTGAGGATGAATTTGCTGGCTGGTTTTTTCATTGCTGTAACCAAGGCGGCAATACAGATACTAGTATTAAAACCAGTTGAATAGTCAGCATAAGGCTAGAGCATAAATTCAGTTCACAGTGGAAAGGCATTGTCTGTACATGTCCAATGAAGAGTTAATGACAGAAACTCTGGCAAGATATGTCCATTTTGGAAATCTTTGGCAAGATTGTGACCTAATGCCATGATTGTCCTGTGTGCCTAAATTTAACTTGCCATTTTTGCTTTTACTGAAACTTAACAAGATAAATTCATAAAATTGTTCTTATTGTACAAAATACTTGTTCACAGCTGTGCAGATCTTTTGCTGTAAAAGCATCTGAACTGAACTGTGGTCAGTAAAAATTTGGCGGTTTATCACTTTGTAAAGGGAACTATAGATGGTTAGGGAACAGTGATTTCACTTTAGTTTCAAGGAAGCACAGATGTCATAAACTGTTTGACTGAAGAATTATCAGCCCTTTTTTAACACAAACTGAACATTTTAAAGATTTTTTCCTTAGATGAGAATGCCATTCCACTTTGAGCAGTTGCCACCCATTATTGGTGAAATGGATGTCTTCACATCACAAATTAAATTTTGTTAGCCATTTACCTATTTTCAGGCATGCCAGGGGTAGAGAGGAGTGGGAAAGTGCAGCCCTGCAGAATGCCAACACTCGCTGCAATGGGCTGTTGCCACTGTGGGGGCCTCAGGTTCAGGAGAGTGTCTTTGCCAGCTGTTTAGCTAGGTAAGCTGTGATAGGAGAAGGTTGAATGTGGATTGAATGGTGGGAAAGAGAGGAAAGATCACCTTCTCTGTCATTTAAGGACTGGGTGTTTCAGGCAAAGCTGCATGCTTTTAGATCATAAGATAATATCCCATTTGGAACCTCATGCAATTGAAAAGCATTTTTCCAAAACTCAGTAAATGCACTTTCATTGAAAAATGAGTTGGTGATGTACTCAAAGATGCATTTGTGTGTTAATTCATTCCAAACTTAATCAAGTTAAAAATCTTGCACTCCTTCAAATTTTACATCATTTAACAGTAAATGAAAATATTTGTGTGAAGAGCAGTCACTGTAATGTTATTTCCCTTCATTTCAAAAATACTCAGAGACCACATACCAAGTTTTGAAAAAACATTCTTCAATTACATATAGAAGGTGCCAAGTTTTTCATGTAGTGCTTTTTCCACTCTAACAAAGGAGGAATATACAAATCAAAGTATGTTGGAAAGTTTTGATAAACCACTGAAAATCACATCTCTGAACTGAAATTGAAAATAATTTAGCCTATCAGTTGTGTGGAACGAGGCAAATTTGAGTTGTGAGCTTACGTCAGATCAGTATGGATTGAAAATAATCTCATGTATCCATCAGCATACAATCGAAACCATGAAAGTTGTTTGAAGCCGTGTGTGGTGCTTTTTTGCCTAATGTACATATCACTCAACTTCCCTCCCTCCACAGGCACAACAACTACCTGCAAGAGTGCACTGGGATCCGTGACCTCAACTACAGCTACAATATTCACGATCTCAAGCTGCTGCTGCTGCGGTTTGCCCAGGAGAGATCTTTCAGTGAGGAGAGTGGAGGTGGAGGACCACAGTCCAACATGTACTTGGTACCTTTCATCATGCACATGGTCCTCTATGCCGTCAACACGTGAGTCAAACTCAGATTTTTTATCTCTTTATTGTTTTTTTTTTTTCATTTACGATAGGGCCTCATGACTTAAACCACATTTGAAAAACCTGTGCACCAGTAATACGCTAGTCTCAAGTCTCTAAGTTTTATACATCAGATTTTTCTCTTGAACTTCAACACTTCACGAACTTAAAATTATGGTTTGGTCCCAGGAATTTGGATTGTGAAAGTCTTGCTGCACTCTTATGTGTGTAGATGATGGAATGGCTACCTATAGGGTATAGGATGGAAACTGACTAGTGAGACACATAATTTATGTTGTGTCAGCATTTGAGTTCATTTTATGGTTTTCTCATGTAATGAGCTGCATGAGTGATGGTGCACTCGTAAACACAGGAAGACTATACTTTGGAATGGTCAGAAGATCCTATGATAAATAAGTTGTAATTGACGGCGTTGGTTGCTGTTGTTAGCTTGAAAGAATGATCCTTTAGCTATGATCAAATTGCACTGACATTAGTCTTTGTTAGAGATGTAAAAGGTTGTAAATTTTGAAGCAGAATATTATTTATTGTCACACTCGTTCCACATTCTCCCAAGTCATTTTTTGAGGTTTTGAGACATTGAACATCTATTCTTGACTTGTTGCTCAAAGCAAAACAGTGAGGCAGATGTGCCTTAGCTTGTAAACTTGGAATGTAATAACAAGTCAAAACTCTACATTTGTTTGAATAGGAAGCAGAGGATAAACAGAGGATCATAGTAAAATACACAAAAAAAGACAACAACAAACAGACTTGGGCATGTGTGGAATGAGCATGAGGTTATGAAACATGATGATAATATTCTTGACATGGTTCCTGACAGTTTGTAATGGTAGGCCTAATAGCTTCCATACTTGTGTGTCCACAGGACAAGAGCAACAAGCCGAGAAGAGAAAAACTTCACTGGTTTCCTGGAGCAGCCACCTAGCAAGTGGGTGGAAAGTGCTGGAGAGGTCAGTACTTAGGGATGAGTGTGAGGATGTTGTGGAATGGTAGAGATTAGGTTGTGAATGCAAAAGAAATTTCACAAATATTTTTGAACTTTTATTATATTATAACTTGGCTGTGAACAGTGTGTGTGGAATTATATGGATTTTTTTTAAAAGGCCATAATTCCACATCATGATAATAGGATATATAGTCTTTTAAAATAAAACTTCAGTGCTATTATGACTTCAGTAATACTCATGTGGATAGCTTATCATTGAAACCCAAAATAGAAAAACTGCTCTGTTGTAAAGTTTTTTGCAGGTCTCAAAATATTTTTTTTAAAAAAAATCAGCATTCCTGCGGTAATGTTTTCTGACACATACAGAGGGATGATTTTGGTAACCTTATCAAGCAGATGTCAAATTGCCAAATTGCCTTACTCAAATAATGAGTGACTGATTGAGGTGAACTTTTCAACAGTAATAATGTGTACAGTTCAGTAGCCATTGAAATCTCTCTATATTTGTACATACATCAACAATCTAGTTATTTAAAGTAAGTCCCTCATAAATGTGACATCCACAGGCTGAGGGAGTATAGTTATTTAAAATAAGTTCATTATAAATGTGACATCCACAGACTGAGGGAGTCTAGTTATTTAAAGAAAGTTCATTATAAATGTGACATCCACAGGCTGAGGGAGTATAGTTATTTAAAATAAGTTCATTATAAATGTGACATCCACAGACCGAGGGAGTATAGTTATTTAAAGTAAGTTCATTATAAATGTGACGTCCACAGGCTGAGGGAGTTCTTTATAGCACAGCTTTGGCCATGCACATTCTGCCTCCAGCCAAGTGGAAGGAAGTGAGGGTCAAGGTCTTGGAGAGGATACTCATAACAGCTCATGTCAGGGCAGTTTGTCCTCTTGATGCTCAACAAAAGTGAGTGGACAGGTCTTTCTTGACCTTGATGAACCATTGTTAATTACTTAACTCTTTAAACCCTGACACCTCCTAACCCCCCCTTTCACCCAGACCGCCAAATGTAAATCCCAACTTCCCTGGGCTTCTGGGCCCAGCCATGTATAGACTATGTACACAGTTTTTAGACAGTATCCATTTCAGTTGTGTACCATATTTCATTAGTATAAAGTTCAAATTATCGAGTTTATTGAACTTTCAAAATTAAGGGTACTTTTTTTTTTTTTTGACCTACCCAGTACTTAGAAAGTAAAGGACTTGGGGTTACAGTTTCACAAATGAGTGTGAGAGTTGTATGAGTATATATCTTCCATGATTGGAAACAAATTCTCAGTTACTCATTTGTCCATATGTAGTCATCTGAAACTTTATTATGACTTCTTGCTCCTTCTATCTTGCAGCATCCCACCACTGAGTGATAAAACTGTCCAGCCGTACTCTGTCTACAAAACTCTGCTGGTCTTCTATGGACTTGCCAATGCCTTCTTTGACAAGCTGTTTGTGGTATGTATCATGTGCTTATGATCTAAACCAGGAATAACCCAACCACTAGCCTACAGGCCAACATATGACCTGCCAAGGATGTTGTTCTTGGTCTGCAAAGTTACTAGACTTTATAGTGGTTTTGATTTTTTAGTGTCATAGCCCACTGTCTGAAAAGGTTGAGTGCCCTTGTTCTATAACATTCTGTTCCCTTACCTGCCTTGAGTTCTGTTTTTAAATACAGGCTATGAACTGTGTGTTAGTGCATATGTGACGTTTGCTTGGGACTTGTACCTCCCCTTTGTGCAGTGTATCATTTATTTTGATGTTCTCAAAGAAGGGCAGAAGGTCGAAACTTTGTTTTGTAAAGATTGCATTTCTTGTGGACACTTTGTTCTGATACATCTGAGTGTCGATATCATGTCACCTGAACCATACAGACAGAGAGGATTTGCTTGGTCTTCATTCATGCATCTATATACAAATATCGCCCATATTATTTCTGTGCATTGGAGCACATCTAGGTATCTTGTGCTGTGGGTGGTAGTGTTATATTAATGCATGACCCCAATAAAGTGAGAAATTATATGAAATCAGTTGGTAGCTTAAGGTTTACTCTATAAAAGATAGTGTTCCTGCATTCCAAAATGCATTGCTTGATTATATCATTTTGTATTAATACAGCTTCCTATCCATGAGGTCCCACCCGTACTGAATCATGAAATGTAGAAATCATTTCATGGTAAATGTACAAGTATCTAGCCATTGGCATAAATTGAACAAAACCTGGGAACAAACCAATTTTCCATCTAGTTCATGACTGTAAAACTATATCCTTCATTATTTCTCATCTTGGTATCCCCCCCCCCCNCCCTTCCCAACCCCACCTCCAGCCAGTGTTTTCCTCTCTTCAGCATGACAGAAAAGTTCACATGCGTCCTTTGTGTACTTCAGTATGATCTGTCACCCATGGAAATCTGCATGCTTAAGGAATTAAGGAACAGCTCCAATAAAACCTTTTGCGTCTTTAATATGGTGTTGAGTCAAAGAGCCGGTTGCCTAGGAGCTTGAGAATCAATAACAATACACTGAGGCTTGGCAGATCAATGAAAACATACAGAGGGGAATGACCTCATTACATTGTGGACAAACAGAGCCTTTCTAACAGCATAACAACACGCATATGTAAAGTGCTGTCATAGTAAACATGGCATTACACATGGGAATAAATACAAAGCAAACATCAGACACTCATCATACATAATGAAGCTCAGAGAACTAGCATATATGGAAAACTTTTACTCAGTTACAGTGACAGCAGCTGAGATGTTCCAGCTAAGATGAATACACAAAAATGAGGAAAAAAAACCAAAGAAAAGCAAAGGAGATAAAGAACTAATATGAAGCTCTTCTTCATGTATGCATTTTATTTAGTTTGTATTTTGTTTCTCTATGTGTGTTGTTGTAGATGACGAAGACATCACTGCCAAACTGACCCAGCATCATGTTAAATCACTATGCGAAGCTTGCAATACTTGTTTTTCCCAAATATTGTCTCTTAGCATCACAGTAGTCTTCATCATGGTTTCTGCTTTATATGAAAGGCATTCAATTCAAAATTTGTTGCTTTCTTGTATTTAACAGTATACAATTCCCTTGTAATGTTGTGGCCAGAGAAAGTTTCTTTTCCACGAGTGTGGATGTGGTGACATCTAGCATGCTATTCCACAATTGAAGTCAAATGCAAATTTTGATATAATTTTGTTTAGAATTTTAGACTGTATCTAAGTTCATGTGCAAGCTAAAAAATTTAAGCATACTACAGATAAATATACAAAAGGATATACGTCTTTGCAAAAAATTCAGAATTGGCTTTTCATGAGGATCTAGTTTTCTCAAGCCCTGCATGATGGTTTGCTCATGTGTGTATTGGTGCTGAAGTCTAGAGTAATCTGGAATGACATTACAGGACTGTCAGAGTGGCAGCTATGCTTTATACTGATAGAAATACATACTGTGTTTGGTAATGTTGAAATAATGAGGGGTATACTAGAAATAACTGCACTTACCTTTCCTTTGTAGGCTTCTGCTCCATATATAAACTTTTTTAACAGTAATCTTTTGAAGAAATTTTAACAGAACTTCTTTAGTTGGACATATTTTTCATGAGTCAAGTTTCCTTCATGAAATTTGTGAAAATTAGATCCTCATAGAGAAAAAGAATCTTTTTGGAGTATATAACCATGCAGGTCAACATGCATAATGAAGGATGCATGTGCAAAGACCCTGTCTTTCTTAAGCAATTCATAAAGTGATATGGTTTTTGCTTTGGCACCCCTTGATGTGTGTTCAGTATTGGTATGATTTATGTGGGCTGTTGAAGGATTTTGGTTATGATACTGTTAAGCTTGGAAGCTTATCACAGCATGTTCTAGTTTTCCTCATAGACAGGAATTACCAAGTTATAACATGGGACATATTTGGATTTCTAACCTCCAGAAAGTGAAGCATACAGATGGGGCTATCTGGACCAAGTCTTTGTTTGAGCATATTCGACACAATGACAAGCCTATCTTGGAGCAGTGTGATCAGGTCCTGAGAATCTACCAAGAGGAGCTGCTCACGTGCGAGTCTTTTGGGGAGTTTGTGGATGTTGTAGGTGAGTGTGCAAACCACCATTTGCATTTCCGCTAAATTGTTAGGTTTCACTCTTTTTCTCTTTTGAAACCAATAAACCTTTACTCTATCAGTGGGTTACTAACCTCTGTGATGTTTAAAAAAACTTAGATAAAAAAATGTTATAAAATGGAAGAGGCACCAAATTTTACTTCACTCCTGGGCACAATATTCAGTGTGAATTTCACATGTACATTATTACTCTTTATCATTTCCTTGCAGCAGTAAGTTGCTTTATTGCAATGCCATTGACAGGATGACTGCGTCAATACTTGTCACCCTATTCTTTCCAGCTAATAATACTATCCAATTTCTCATTGGTCTCGCCATCCCTAATTCTCCAGAAACGAGCTAAACAAGCTGACATTTCGTTGTCATTTAATAATAATGACAGGTTACTTTTATATATAGCACTCATTCCAATGACAGGCTGTTACTACATTGACAGACCTACAAATTAATTCACAACAATCATCACACAATCAATTTCTTGTGGAAAGTGATAAATTGTTACGGTGTTATAAAGTATGATGGAGCATTTTGTCATCGCAATACATGAAAACCTAATTCCCATTGATCATCAGTCACTTTCAACATCCTCTGATCTGGCTGAGCACCCTCATTTGTACAATAATTATTTTTTTTTATTTTGAATCTTACATATCACAGAGTCATCTTGTTAACCCTAATTTCATTTTTTTTTTTGTGCCCTGCAGGTCTATTGGACGAGATCTCAAACCCTGATGATTTCCTGAAGAACTGTCTGCTCAGCATCCCCTAAACCCTCATCATGAGAGCAGCATGCATTTGCTAAAGAGAGCTGTCTAATGAATTGTGATACTCCAGCAAGACTATGCAGGAATGGAAAGGAAGCCTCAGAAATCGCAGAATTACAGTAGACTGTGTCATGGAACACTAGTGTTTAAAGTCTCTTTTGCAACTATTGTCATTAATCTATAAGGGTGTTTTCAACTTTGAGACCTGAGAATCAGATGATTGTCTTGTGGTTCATAGGTCATTACAATTATTCTGAATGGAATGATCTGGATTCAGAGGAGACCGAAATGGAATCAGAGTATATGCTGTGTATGATATTAATATATAAAGATAGATTCAGTGCTGTTGTATTTTACCAAGCGTTGATAAATGCGCTTTGGACTGTTGGTACACACGTGAACAAGAGATCATTAATAGGGAAGAATAAACCCATAAGTGAATGTGACTTTGAAGAAGGTCAAAAGTTATGTAACATTTTGATGAGAGCCCACATAAATTATTACATCTTGAAATGACAAATTACTGATCTACAGTTTTTGTGGGTGACTTCTAACACTAATACTGATGTATGCTGACAACCATTTGTTGAGTAAAGCTTATAGTAGAGTTGATTTTGAAGTGAACTAAGATGAATTACCATGTAATGTTTTATTCTGAAACTCTTGATGAGACAGTGGTCTTGATTTGAAGATGAATTTGCAACTTGTAGACCTTTCATGCTGATACTGACAGTGGAGTATTTATTCAGAATATTGAGACTGTTGTTGACAGAGGTTTGGACAGAAATAGGCTTTGCATGAGAGTTTTATGGTAGGAATATGATGGTGATGCCAGACTGCTCTTTTGGCGTCACATGCTTTGCTAGATGTAGTGGTTGGGTTGCTTTCATCCATTTCTTCAGGATGATCTGATCTGTTGTTTTTTTTTTAAACTTTCAGAATTAATATTTATATTGTGTTTTTCTCTTCTTCGCATAAGTGTTTGAAGTTCAGTGTTGCACTGTTCCCTTCATAGGCTTCATATATGTTGTGCTGTTAAGATGTTCACTTTTTTCCCCAATTTGATTCATATTATGAAAGATTTAAGATGAACCCAGTAAGGCAAGTTTACATCAGTGAATTGAAGTAATGTGATTTATTAATTCCAGCACATGGATAAGGTTAAGGAGGCTTTGCAGGTTTCTTACGTTCTTTTCTCTTGTTTAATAGTATTGATATTTCATTCAGGAAATTCACCCTGCAGTAAAGGCAGAGAATTATTAATTATTATTTTTTTTTTTGTTATTATAAAGCAAATTATATTTGCTCAAAATGGAAAGGCATTTTCCTTTCATTTCTTGGAGACATTGACACAATTACGACTAATCAGGAATAGGTTGGTGAACTATGTGTTTGTAGTACTGTAGAGTAATGAAAGATAACACTGTCTGTCTGTAGAGTTATGAAAGATAACACTTTCTGTCATCAGAGAGTAACACTTGATTTGTAAACAGATTTCTTAATTTCACGAACATAACAATGTCTAAATTCAATTCATTCCTATTCCTGCCGATTGGTGTTATTTCGCTCCTTGCTGTATGCCATACAATATAACTCCCATAGCTTTTCGCGCGCTATAGGTGTACATTCAGCTTCTTTCATACAAGAGACAGTCAGTTGTTAAATAATTATCTTTTCTTTCTCATTTTTATTTTATTGAGATTTGTTTATTTTAGCATAAGTTTTCAGTGTTGTTCTGTCTTGTTTCTTGATCAAACAGTCGAGATGATGTTTTGTTAAGAAAGAATCTATTAATTTCTTATGGAATTACTGAGAATGGGTCACCAAACTTTGGGATGTGATTCCATATTTGAGTCTTCTGTGTGGTGGACCTTCACGTATCTGCCGCAGATCCTGACCTATTTATGTGATTAATGACATATTATATGTATAATTATTGCCTAACGAGAGAGGACATACTGCCACCACCCTTTCTTGACCCATTGTGTTGTAGGCTTGTCTTTCAAGCAGCTATCCAGAAAGAAAAAAAAATTGTTTTATCTTATATTATCTCTAATGGTGGGAACCGCTTACACAGTGTTTAATGTTGGGAAATTTAAAGGATAGGCAAGAATTAGAGTGTTTGTCATTATCTATGAGGATGCTTCTGTTCGTTACCGTGTTACCGCACATGCTTTTGTGTATGTTCATCTTCGAAGCCTGTCTTCTGTAAATGAGGAAATGGAAAACACAGTTAAGGTTGCTAAGATAATCAATACTTCAGCTCCATTTTTTTTTTAACTGAGTCCATGTGAATTGTGTTTGTGTTTGTGTTTGTGTGTTTGTTTCGCCATGCCTTAAATACCTTAATTAAACTGTTTGCTTTGTTGACACTCCTGCTTGAAGTTCAATTAGTGCATTAAACAGTTGTTCACCAAAAAAAAAAAAAATGTCATGCTCTCGTTGATTTCAGTGTTTTGTTGTTTATTTGCACCATTTGACCCAGAGTCTAAATTAATGACAATTGATGCATGTCATCAAGCCAAAGCATCTAAGCCAGGAAATGCAAGGGAAATAGGAAGCATGTCAGTGTGTGAACTCAAATTGCATTCATTAGTTGATTAAACAAGGGTGGGAGACAAGTGGATTGGAAGGTATGAAATTAAGGTCTGGGTGCAGGACCTTAACGAATGATCAAAGGAATACAATGGAACCTCAAAAATAGTAGGCTTATCTCTTGAGTGCATGGAAAAAAAAGACTGTTAATGAGGCATGGAAGTTCACCTGAACAATGAGATGTTAAAAGTAATATTGAATCAGTGCTTACAGAGTTCACACTTAGTTATTAGGTATATCTATTATGTGTGTACTTAGAATCAGGGTTTCAGGGTTGTGTAATACTTAATCATCATTTGGCTGCCCAGAAATATGTAATACTGTTGTAAATCCTTAGTGCCATTTAAGGACTTAATGACAGTATTAATCGCCATTTAAGGACTTACGACAGTATTTATCCCGGGCAGTGATTTCTTCAAGGCTGCAACACTCCAATAAGATAAGATACGATGCGATGCGATATATATATATACGTTTATTCATCCACAAGGGAAATGTCTTTTATGGGGGAAATGGAAAGTGCAGGGTTTGATGTTGGATAGTTAATTAAAATATATAACAAGTCACTCTGTCCATGTAGGTCCATTTCTAGATGAAGCCACTTTCAACAGCAGGGCTTAATGTATGGGGCAAAGTGAAATTTGGTGCCCCTTCCTGTTTTCCCCACTCATCACTATAATTATTCCCCTGCTAATTTAACCAAGTTGTGTTTTGGAGTGTTAGCAAAATTATTAAGTGTTTGTAATTTATGTATGTCACTGTCTACAGTACACTG
>JAWQUT010000025.1:2410783-2424825 GCA_033807755.1 Ellobium chinense | reverse complement strand
ACACACACTCACAAAAGCACGAAAAATTAAACTGACCAGTCTATGTAAGCATGATTATCACCAACGATGTGGATATGACAACAGGAGAGCCATAGAGATTTTTTCTGTTGAGAGACTAATAAATGACTACTCCAGCGTTGCATTAAAAAAAAGAACCGGTCATATTCGCATTCAGTATTACTTGAAAACAATTTGGGCTCACTTTAATTCGGCGACAGGACTATTTCTCCTTTGCCCTAAAAGCCTCCATTCGTGACGCGTTGCGGAGATCAGTCGCCGTATTCATAATCCTTACGTTCGTTAATGCATTGTGTTAACTGCGCCGAACACTACTAATGTTATGGGAGTTTCCCGTGGTTAACGCAGTGCGTTAACAAATGGAAGGATTATGCATACGGCCACGGGTTACTTTACAATCTTCTGTGTAAATGTTCTTTAAAACCTAAAGTTTATTGTCATCAATATAATGCAACACTATTAAAGTCCTTGTCACACAGAGAACATAGCTGTTGTTGCTAACAAATAAAATGGCATTTTGGCTTGTTCAACATATTCTACTTTATTCAGTAAAGTGGCAACAGTATGCTGCATAATAGTGCAAAGAGGAACAGATGAACGTGATAAGTATCTACGATCGCTGTGACATCATGGCAAGGAGATTATTAATGTCCAGCAAAATCAAATTCATTGAGCTGAGGTGTTAAATGACTGGGTAATGAATTAGGACTTAAAATAAGTTTCTAAACGTCAGCATACCTCAGACCATATAGTCGCAATGGACGCACGAGACCTTGTGAAGATATATACTGAGCAATATGTTTCCCCCTTTTATTTTTACATGTTGCATAGCATTTCCTTAAACATGGCGAAAAAATATTTCATTGTTGTCCATCTCTTTGCCGGTAATGGTCATGCACTCACAATAACACCTCATAGCCAAACATTTCGGTGATTGTTGGAAATGGCAAAAGTTCAGATTAAGACTTGTGGTGGATTGAATGGTGCGGCGTCTTCTAACAAAAAAACCGGAGATGAAATTTAGCGATTTCCACTTCACACCAACTGAATGTCATGACTCTGAAATGGAACCACAGATGCACATCTGTTTTTTTTATTTTTTGTTTTCTGGAGAGGAGATATGTGAAGAAAAGAACTTCAAGCATAAGTGTACGTGGCTGGCTTAGCCACATCCAAGATTCATAAGTTAAATAAAGCAGTATTTCCTCAGCAATTACAGCATTTAGAGACCAGATCTGGGACCCATAAAGATATTCCGAATGGTACAAATGTTTGGAATATTTGGCAGGTGCCCCAGATTGGCTTGGAATACTGTTTGCTGGATGCGTACTTGTTCAGGGAAGGGCATCACCTTCTAAAAGCACAAAAATTCCAGCCTAGCAGTATCTAAAAATAATGCTCCAAGATCTAGCAGTGCATGTGCATAGGACGAAACTGATCGTAACAATAGATGTTCTTTAATAATGTATAATTTCAATTTCAGGCTACAATTTCTTAGTAACTAACAGCAGCATTGTACAAATAAGAACTCTTATTCATAAGTATGCATAGGGTTTTGGGGAGGGGGGGAATAACAAGGAGGGATAAGACAAGCGGTACGCAAGTGTGCTGAAGGCTNTGCCACTCATGTTTAATTGAGTAGTTGTTGCAGGTGCTGAAGATTATCCCGCTTACCGTGTGAAAAGGCATTAAATCTTGTCCTCTCAGTTGCTGCCACAGGGCTTAAAAAAATCTAATTAGGGGCATTAGTTTTAGTGTTATACAATTAGTTCAGGGCCATGTTTCTGTCTGTCAAAATTTGGAGGAAGAGCTGAACTACATGTAAGGTAAGTATTTTGGAAAGGTGGGGGGTGGGGGGGGGTTGAGGGTGTAAATGCTTACAAAAAAAAACCGTGAAAAAATACATTGGCGTCTTCATACCTGAAAGGCACATCGCTCTAGCAGGCCTTTTGCGATAACGGCCGTAAATCTAGCCACCCGTTAGCATGATACCTATCTTGCATTTAACAGTTGGATAACTTTTGTTCTACTTTATGCGCATGCAGGATCGGCATCAGAGTAACGGATAGCGAGTTTAGTGACCTCTCTCGCAAGCAGAGGCCTACCATAGTGGTGGTGCCTTTACTCTTTGCTTTTCATTATGGCTAGGCTACATTGACTAATTCTACATCTAAGAGTTTCATGATAGATAAGGGGTAAATTTCTTTCAAATCTCCTAACAAAACAGCCTATTGTAATAACATTTGCTTTCTGTCGTGGTGCACAAAACCGTGTGACGTCGATCTATTTGACGTAATGTATGCGCGCCGTACATTACATCCTACTGAGATTTACGTCACAAAATTTTGGACACTACAACAGAGCCTTGTTTATATTAGATGGTTTTGTTTGTGAAAGAGATTTGAAAAATATATTAGCCACTGAAATATTTGATGATATATTTTTACGATTAAGATTAAAAGTGCTATGAATGACACTTTTAATGGACCACTTTGTCGTCCATAAATTGTTGGCATAGAACTTCAAATAGCTTTGGGAGAAGTGGAATTTATCGACACTGAAAACCTGTTCCCAGTGAGACGATGTTTGTTCATTATGATAGAGTAAAAGGCAAACGTCATTCTTCCAACACGGGTAAGGCAAACAAAAACTTGTAAAACATGGCGCTTTGATACAAGCTGGAGATTGAAAGAAAAAAATCCATTTGGACAGAATGGCGAATTTGACAAATTGCATGGAACTTGACACCTAACTATTCAGAGATTATAATACAACAATAAAACCTAATACAACAATGAAAAATGTGTTTAAGCCAATTCGTAAATGGTGCCATGTCAAGGATAATCGCGGTTATCAACTGCCGCTACTTATTTCCGTGTATTCTTATAGTCTGTCCGAGTTTTATGACTTTCATGTTATGTATTTTTATGGTCATGTCATACTAACAAGGCATGAAGTTCACAGTTCCGTAGGGAACCAGAAAATCAAAAGGGAAAGTGAACTGCACAGTTTCATATTTGAAATGCCATCTGACAACCGGTATATTCAACATTTCAAAAGTATTCATTTGTAACCAGTTTACAGTTTCAACACTATTTTGTAACATGTTCCTTTATGATTTTACAGCTCGAAATTACACTGGAATCTACATTGCCCTTCTTCCACAGTAAGATTTTGATGTTACTGCAGATAGTTCAACGTCCATTGGACGCAGCGTTAAGTTTAAAGGGGCTCTGGCTTACTGTAGAGCTGCTGAAAATTACTGGACCCTGAGATATTTTCATAGCTGAATTTTGCCAAAGGAGAGAGCTTCAGAATTCGCAGTGCAATCTTTTCTCGGGTCCTAAGGGGTTCGCGCTGGAAAGATCATTGCTTACAGATTTAGCCAAAACTTATGACAAGCAAGTTCCCTGTTAAATTAAGCAGACCAAATGTAATATGTGTCTTCCGTATGAGAGAACATGATGTGTGAAACTAAGGAAAGGGGACGACAGCAAGAGACAAGAAACCGTTCTGAAAGTCGGAGGAGCATTTTATCCAAACCAGATCGAAAAGAGGAACTATTAAGGGGAGGGGGAGAGTGAAAGGTGTGATTCATGGAAGCAAAAATAAAAAAAAATGCAAATTCCTGAAAATCTACAGAAAGAAATGCTTGAATCTGCCAGAGTGCGCTCTATTTTGGGGGAGGGGAGGGGAGGGATTTATAGAGAGGAGGAGAAAGTCAGAACAGAAATGAAATTGTTGCTGCAGATACTTTAATGGCAATTCTATTTCGCGACAGAAAAAAAACAACCCAAAATATGTATCGAAAATCTTTGATCGCAAAAGCTGAAACATATGTCTTAGCCCCAGTTTACTATCACTATATCACATCCCATTTTGTAGGATGAAACAATCAAAGAATCTTAAAATGATTCTAGAGGACTTGAGTCATGCGCCACATTTTCAGATTAGATGTCATGATAAACTCAGTTGCACCAAATGCTCCAAAATTGTGTTCCCCTTGAAAGATAAGAATTAAAAAAACAGGAACTGAAAAAGTTCACTTGTCTTTAACACAAAGTCTGATCTCCCTGTCCTCTCTTTGTTCCACTATCACTTTTTTAAATGCGAACAGTAAAAAGGTAAAGGTAAAAAGAGCATTTCTCTCTACCTCAAGCCAGCTAACTTTAATAATCCTTGTGGTACTTCCCATAAAACCATACTTGGGTTGTCCTAGCAAAAGTGGTGAAGAGATTCGCAAACAAAAATGGCATTTCACGAGGCCGTGAGGTTATATATTTCCATGAGCTTTTAACATTCGACAAAAAACTACACTTTTGTTTGCTTTTGTAAGCTGTTGAAAAATCTCAACAGATCTGTTTATCAGAAAAAAAAATACCAAACGAAAAGTGCTTTTGTTTGAGATTATGGCTTGTTCATGTTGGAAGATACTCGAAAATTTTGCAAAAAGACTGCGATTTCACTGGTACTTCCCCTTTTTTTGATATCACAACAGTAGATTCTCTTGTAGTCTAGATTCGTCTTCCGCCCCGCAACCGTGAACAGCACTGAGGTATTTATGTGGAACATCACAAACACAAAATGGCTGACCGACATGCAGTTGTATTAAAGTTGGTGCAGAAAAGACTAGTAGATACTAATGAAAAGTGATTTTCAAACTCTTGCCAGTCCAGATCTGGCTATGTATGATACAACAGAAAAGGAGAGTTCTCAAGACTTCCTTATTTCAAAATGACCTCTTCACTTAAATCCTTAAAATCCTTTTTCTCAAGCAAACCCTTATCAACAGAAAATCGTGTACCACTGATAATAAACCACTTAATTTTGGACTAAAGAAATATACTGGCTAAGGTTTGAAAATCACTTCATCTTTGCATGCACGAGCTCGTTTTGTATTGGAGGTAACAAATGAAAAGCCAGTTAGTCTAATCATGCAGTTCAGAAATCAGATGCCAGTTCTATAGCCTTTATGAATATACATGTACATTTCAATGTATATCATAGCACCTTTCATTGTGTGTCGTGTCTAATCGGAACTCGCATGAATTATGAAGAAGTAATAGCAATTTTAAGAAGTTTGCTGCAAAAGTATATGAGGAAAAACGTCTGCATCTGATTCCTAAGAGTATGAAACTGACATTTTGTTTCTGTGATGCTGCAGCACAGTACCTCAGTTCTGTGTGGTAGTTTGTGATACTGAAGAAAGTTAATGCCAAAATACAGGTGTGCTGGCTTGTCAAATGCAAGGGAGGCAACCAGTCAGTCGACAAGTGACGTGGTGAATGGTGAAATTAATGTGTACATACATGTAATCTATTGGAAACTGATTCTCAGAATAAGTGCTTGCGTCACTGCATATCACATCTTCTGCAGCTCTTATTCTCTCAATTTACAGATACAACTGCACCAGTTTCGCTCTTAAACTTATGTACGAAAAGAAGACAAAACCTAGATTTAGAATAAGTTATCGGAACCTGGAGCAAGAAAATTTAGAATCGTACACACCATGAATGGCCATAGTTTCCACCGAATAACTTCATAATGCTGCTAGGACAGCAGAAAAAAAAATGTTGCCATGGGAAAAATCAAATCAAGTTTTACCAGTTGAAGATGTTTAAAAAGTGGCATCACCATAATAGTATCCGTTTTCTATCGAACGTGCCATGCTACTTAATGCTGCGATATCTGAGATATGTACTGATATAACTTTACATTAAACATTTCCACTTACCCTCCCATTTGGAAATTTCATAACCAAAGTTTGTGGCGCATGACCCAAATCCTAAATACCGGGGCTCTAAATCCTAAGTACAGCGTGAGAGTGAGAAATGTTCTAAATGATTATGGAAATGCTAGGACTGTTTTCCTCATCCAGATTATTGAGGACTTGCCAAGGAAGAGGTTTAAAGTGAAAGATGCCTGAAAGATTGATACAGTGGAAATATGGCATGGAATGAAGAGCTGGAAGGCCAAGCCAATGACTAGTGAAATGAAGTAAAAGACTCGGGGTACAGCAATGGTGATCAAATAGAGCTCTCAGCTTGATGGTAAAAGGAATTTTGAGATCGTTACATAAGCCTGGAAAGTTTAAAACTGATTTGGAAACTGGATTTATAACCAAAGTCTTAAGAGACTGTTTACCACTCTACCAATCTGATTTGGTTATAGCTCTCGTTTATAAGCCAGAACCCCTATACACTCAACACATCTTTAAGAATCTTACAAGAGTATTATAACATGACATTTTGTCAAGACTTCAATTTTACCGTAAAACGAAAAAATTAGATGGAATTTACATTTTGACCTATCTAAGTTAACACTGTGTCCTCTATCAGATCTAACTAATATAAACACAGCCAACTGCATATCAAAGTTTACGTCAGCAGGCTTACTGGAAAAACGGATGATAATTCAAAATGGTGCCTTGGATCAATCAGTGACAATCGCGCTTTATGAAAATAGCTCACACCGAATATCTTTTTAAGTGATCGGTGGACTAGGGCGTGGCATTCCTCTCAAACAGTTTAACTTACTCCTTCCGTTAAGCCAGACAGGTTTGGAAGGCAGCAGTAGGCCTATATTTTGTCCGATTTTCACCGCGAGCAAAGACATGCACTGAAACAATTGGGAAAACCAATTTTGACATTTTTGCACAGCAATCGTAAGCTACTATCTGCTCCTAATAAACCAACAAAACTGAGTTTCCATTTTAACTTGCACCAACTTGTGATCACAGATATAAAATCCTTGTGCATTGCGCTATCTTCAACTGGACAGATTTAACATCCAATTATTTGAAGACAGATTACTGACAATGTTATTTTAACGAAGTGCTATATCAACAGACCAATAAAACTCACAATATTAATCCTAATTTGACAATTTTTTGTGTAAAACGGCAGCTGAAGACGGTGTTATGGCTATGTCCCACCTAGTCAGTGTTTTGATGCATGATCGTCCGTGGTCTACAAAGGCTGCTTGAATTCATTCTGTGTTCGTTCTTGGGTGGCACTTTTGTAAATATCACCAGTGCTGTGCTTTTCTTTGTAAGATTCTTGCGGGTTCTGTATAGCTTGCATGTGTTCTTCCTTCTCGAAGCGTTCACTGCCTGCAGAGTAAGAAATCAACGTAAAGACTTATATCAGTAGCAAAATCTGGACTACGACCACGAAAATATACTTTCACATTTGGAACAGTGTTGTCCATTGTTAAATGCGTCTGACCGCCTGCAGTGACAACAATGCGTCGTAAAGGCAAAAGAAACTGAGCGTGCGAAAGGCACAGTGTTCACTGGCACGGTGGCATGACATTGACCACGAGTTTTCATAGGCATTAGTGAGTGAAACCGGCTGAATAATCTGGGAGAGCTATTTTTTTAATGATGTAACTTTTTTCATTGCGTGTTTCACCGCGGTGAAAGTAAGTTTACAATCACAGGTCTGGAATTTATTAAAAGACCGTACATCCACATCAAAGTAGAACATAATACTGTCTTTTAAAATAAACTCCAGAGCTGTGCTTGGCAACATCCATGTATTCTGAAGGATGTGGAAGAAACACGATGCTATGGATGACTAGACTGTCTGATCAATGAAGTTCGAAAAATGTAGAAGATGCTGTGTCTTCTTTTCAAGCAGCTTATGTAAAAGAATTACTATAGAGAATATAATATTACATTGTCATACACTCACCTGCGCAAGATCTACTTGAGTTGGCAGCTTCAGTTCCATAACGCATTGATTCTCAACTGATCATTTATTCTATGGCCATCCTGTTTCTTATGTTGACGTCCGTCCAAGTCCCGAGATTTCTGTTTGGCTATACGTGACGTCATATCGGCAAAAGGCGTCCGTCTACCTGAAGGAGATCAAGAAACCAAATGATTAGAATGTTGATTTAATTCATATTTTGTCTGGTTCGTCCACGCATATTTAAGAATTTATTAGTCAATTTACTGACAAGCTATATACGTACAAATTTCAGGGAATTGATAAGGAAAGACGGGGAACAGGGGAAGCTCAGTTCAACAAGAGCAGTGGAAAGGAAAACAAACTAGAGACCTTTTGCCGGAGAAAGGGAGGGGGGTAGGGGGGTTTTATTATCCATCACAGTGTAGATTGGTATACACTTACTTCCAGAGTCCGGTCTCTACTCGGCAAATTTGGTTCCCTGACAAGATAGTCTAGTCTTTTCTGCACTGATGGTCTGGTAGGTGTCTCTGCATTTCTCATGGTGACGTCAGATTTACCAGTCCAAATCCGAAGACTAGCTGGCTCTACGTGACGTGCAGGCATCCTTCTCTCACCAGGTGTCAGTTTGTCTGCAGGGTGTTGAAAAAAATCATTAGAGAAAACTTAAAGATTTGATCAGGGACTTCACACTTCCCTCAAACATATTTGAAACTCAATTAAAATAAGTAGGGTTACCACTCTAGCGCCCATTAAATAACGCCCATGAAATGCAGCAACAACCATCTGTGAGCCGTAAAGATTGGAGAGACATTGCACATGCGAAATTCATTTTGCTCCCTGGGGCGGCGTGGTAATCTGAACTGGATGTTGTCGAAATTTGTCGCAAGTGAATCACTCTGAAAGGGCAAAATCATTTAGAAATCATTTAAATACAGCCGGTATAACAGAGCCAAAGGAAAGGAGTACGACAAATTCGTAAAGGTACTCCTGAACTACCCCGTACCAATTCGTTTTTCATTTTGCAGCGTTACGTGTAATCTGACCATCAGCATATTGTGACGTAGTAACTGGCATGAAAGGGTTAGGGAGGAATCGGGGAAAAGATTTTATATGTGGACCATCCTACAAAATGCTCATGACCCACAACCAATAAACACACTACAGAGGGATTATTTTGATGGGGCTAGTATAAAATAGAGGGGTCTGGAGGTTGTTTTTTTCTTGTGGGAGATACGCAAAGAAAGAAACGCAAAGAAAGAAAAGTGGTCGTCTTTTATCTCACAATTACGTTTTTCCCAGCATACTGTAGGATGACACACACATGGAAACCTTCCCGCAGGGGTACATGTAGTCAGACCATAAAGCTATTCCGACACAGTTAATGGCAAGAGAAGGGTGGAGGTAGCAGGGAAAATCCAGTTCACCTGACCAAGGCAAATGCGAATAATTGTGCTAAAACAGCAGCTTTCGGAGGGCTCAGTGGAAAACTATGGATTGTCATATACTCACCTGTGCAAATCGACTTTTCACCTGAAGCTGGAATTCGACCTCGAATACTGATAGCTCCAGTTCTGTCCCGAAGTGACAGCATATCAAAGTGGCAGCTCTCATATCCGTCACGAGATGGCAGCTCTCAGTTCCGTTCGCAGTTAGTCATTACAATTTCGTCCCGAAAGTGCAGCAGCTCGAGGTCCGTCCCGAGTGGATAGCAGCCGCAGTTCTGTCCCTACTTGAGTCACTACAGTTCTTCCCAGAGATGACAGTCTCAGTTCCGTCACGAGTTCCAGTTCCGTCCCGAGATGGCAGTTCCAGATCCGTTCAGCATTGGCCGTTCCAGTTATGTCCCGAGATGGTAACAGCTCCAGTTCCGTCACGAGTTGGTAGTCTCCTTTTCGAGTGAGATTTCCGTGTCTGACACTTCAAAATTTCCAGTTTAGCACGTGTATTTTCACAATTTAGCACTTATATGTGAATTTTGCCCCAAGGGAAGATTGAACTGGTAATTTTGGGGACTGGAATTTAGAATGCTGTTGAAGGAAAGAGGTCAGGGATATGGATAGGGGATAGGAGACGGAGTGGGGGGTCAGGGCTAGCACTGGAAACAAGAACATAAAAGTCAAGGGGAAGGATGGGGATAGGGCTATGCTGGAGTTAGGGATGGAGGTTAAAGTTGAAGTCAGACATGCTGTTAGATACATGCTGTTAAAGACATGTCAGTACTGGACATGCTGTTAGTATTAGAGATGCTGTTAATATTTGGGGCAGGAATATTGGAGCAGACAGTGAAGTATGTGGCTGGGCTGTGGAAAGAGACGAGGAGATGAGGCCCGCGTGAATGGATGGGTGGTGGGGGAGAGGAAGTCAATATTTCAAGGGTGGAGAGCTGGAAAGAAAGGGAAGGTAAAGGAGGTATGATAACTGGGAAGGTCGGTGCCGAATGGAGAGGGAAGGTTTGGGAAGAAGGGGCTGCGGAAGACAGTGGGGAGCGCCAAATTGCTCATTGGAGCAAGATACTCTCATACAGTGGGGAGCGCCAAATTGCTCATTGGAGCAAGATACTCTCATACCATTATTGGCTGGACTGCCAGACACGAAAATCCACCCAGTGTTTTCATACTTGGTTCCACTGGACAAGCCTCTACCATCGGCTGTGGGAGAGAGGAAAGAAAGGAAATTACTTCATGGAATTCGGATGTATAAAATAAAAGATGGAGGGAAAGGATTGCAAACTTCCATGACGCTTGAGCACTACATGTGTGAGGAACTGTTAAAGGGGAAGGATTTCCATATGTGGGCCATCCTACTCCTACATCATACAAGGAAAAACTAGATTGCAAGATTTGAAAGGGACCATTTTTCTTTTTGTATCCCCCACAATAAACTAAGCCCTCTTTTTATGTTATGCCAGCCACAATCAAAATAATCCCTCTTTAGGGGTCAGGAGCGTGTTATAGGATGGCCCACATACGGAAATCCTTCCGAAAGAAATCTAGGCCTATCGATACAAGAGCGGTGCTATATGAGAACGTCGCCACTGACAATTGGGCTCAGGCCTTTTTTTTTCCCTGACTATCATTTACACGTTAACAGCATCTTTATAAAAGTCTGTTGCTCGGAGGAATTCCATATGTGTGCCAGAAAGATTTCCGCATGCAACACACCGAACCAACAACATACCCTAACCCTAACCCTAAACCTACTCTAACCCTAACTAACACACTAACCCTGGCTGTCCTGACACTGGGTTAGGGTTATGGTTAGGGTTTGGATATGTTGTTGGTCCGGTGTGTTGCATGCGGAAATCTTTCTGGCACACATGGAATTCCTCCCAGTCTGTTTATTCCATTTTTTTTTTGTTGTTGTTGTTGTTGTAATCGCGGAAAGCAATTGCATGCTTCTGTTTTAAGTAATTGTCAGTGGTATTACATGAAACTTAAGTAGATCTTCTGAAAGACTTACTTTTTTTTCTATAACCACTTTTTGTATGTCTTGATCCCTTTGACAGACATTACAGTTATGGCGGTTGACTAGGGAGGTTAAATTTAGTCATCGAGACTGATAACACTGAAATACCTTTTGATCAATGACAATTCCTCTTTGTTTTTGTGGAAATGTAATATATTTATCGGTTAAAGCGAGCCCAAACTTTTTCCACTTCGGGAATTTTTAATTAAGAGTTATCTTTTACACTGCAACCCTTTATCTCAGCAGCGGTCAGAATGGACATTTTACCTGTTTAAATGTTTTTATCTCGCATTTTGTTTCTGCATGAAAGCACACAATAGTATAGACTAGATCTTGAGGGATTTCCACATATGTCGGCCATCCTACAACATGCTCCTGACCCATACCAATAAACACACTAAAGAGTGAGTATTTTGATGAGGCTGGTATAAAAAACGAAGGGCGTAGTTTTCTGAGGGTATGCGCAAAGAAAGAAAAATGGTCGTTTTCAAACCTTGCAATCTCTTTTTCCGTGCATGTCGTTGGATGGCCTACATATTTAATATATGGAAATTCTTCCCTAGATCTAACTTTACTGGCAGTCTCACCTGCTGGTTCACAGGACATAGGCAGGAGTTTTGCCTTGAGAGGTTACTGACGGACGACGGTTGATCTCCAAGAGCTGTTGTACACTCTACGAAGACGTGGCAAGAAAATGGCGGATTTGAGCGCTTGTTCAGCTTTTATAGTGAGCATTTCCCATACGCTTTGTCCTAACCGCTTCTGATTAGAGTCTAGCTCGTGCTGACAGTTGTTGTTTTTTTTTAATACTCACCATTTCTTGCATTTATACACCAACTGCATCTGTTCTTAAATATAAGATTAACACAAAAACGTAGAATGAGTTTTGTTCACCGTGACAAATATGAACTTATGTGATTTGTGATTCTGGCTGAGTACAGTTCACGTGTTTAGATAACGAAACTGATGAGATGGTCGCAGTAAAGTTTGTTATTATTATTATCACTGTCTGCTTTCCAGAAATATTTGTAACCAAGATAAAATCGCCATTGCATTAAACTTTATAGCTTGTTCGTTCTGCTCCAGCCTTCTCCGTGCTCATTCCCGCCCCTCCCCAAACTCACACAAAAGCTTTAGACAATAAAAATTTAACAACTTTTAAATTTTGTTTCCGTCAAAGTGACTTAATGCGTTTATACGCTGTAGCCTCGATTTTTTTTCCAAGGGGCAAATTCATTCTTATGCGTTTGTGAAATTTGTGAACTTCACTCCCCCGCCACCAACAATATTTCACGTCTACGAAAGTATTCGTGTTTGCATCTATCTAAGCCTTTAAAATTACAGTCCAACCCCACTCTCGTTTGCCCATGGCCAATTTTCTGATTTCACAGGGACTATAGATTTTCATAACCTTTTGCCAGATACCGTAGGCGTCTTCATACCTACATGTATAAACTGTTGATAGTATATTGCAATGCCAGACCTATCAGGAAAAGTACAAGATCATTATTTCCAATCACACTGTTCACCTGTGCGGCTTCCTCATACAAGCTTCTTTGCTTGCAAATTCCACTGCTTTGATCAAAATCGATCTAAGTATACAGTAAATACATAAATTTGACTCGGCTCTGTCATCGTCTTCGTTTGCCTAGTGACAACACAGAAATGGTTTTAAAAGGTTGACTATCTTGCAGCACAACATGTCAAGTATTGTACAATGTAAATGGCAATACTACTAACATTGCATCCTTTCCATTCTTTATCCAGTTAAAAATATACGTGAAGCAATACGATACCCGTACTGGTTTTCACAACACAGTCTTTGTTTGAGCAGGCTGCCACGGTCGACTATTGACCACTGTGCCCCGTCATAAACACCCAAGGCGGTGCTACTTCCAGTTTCTCGCATACAACGAGATCTCGGTTACAAGGGCGAACCCAATTTTGTCCCTGACGATCCCGTTGTATTTGAGATCCACTGGAGTAGACTTCGTCGGGTTAACGGGAAATAGAACATTTCTGCTGTGTAATGTTTTCATGAGTAAGGTACGGGAACTGAAAGTTGTTTACAATTGAAAACATTTCGTCTTACATACGCATATGCAATCAGCCTGAAATATCATCAAATTAATGGATACCCATGTGTGTCAACAGCCTTGTTCTTGTTAAGCTCATGCTGCAGGGAAGTCTTGATCATCGTGTGAGTTCTTGCAAGTTGCTGTAAAGAACGAAAAAAAGAAGAACCATATCCCGAAGGGTTGGTTCCTTCACTCGTACAAAATAATAATATATTAAAGCAAAAGAGCGGAATATAGCATTCATTTCGTATTTTTCTGATTAAGAGCAGTCTAGATTAGACCTGTTCATTAAAACAAGCATGACATTTCAGTTGGAGGCAACAAGTTAATGCGATGCTCAAGTCATTGTGTTTCATGACCTCATTGAGTAAATTACACTGGAAGCTCAGTGTACATGTCTTTGAACATGGAAATGTATTTGTTATCAAGCGCCTTCTTGAATAATAAAATGAAAGAATAGTAGTGAATACATGCCTGTGAAATTCTTACTTTATAACGAGGAATGCCGATTAAATGAGCGCTAACTATCGATGTCCACTTTAGGACTAACTGGTACATTGCAAGAATCAGAAGATCTCTGTATATCTGACAACAAAGGCTGGCTCTTCTGGATACAAACTGAATTACTGGGTAGTGGAGGATATAGCATTTTGCCTTGGCACCGAACTCCTCACATAATTCTATAGTAGCGAGTGAAAGCGCCATGGTCATTATCATTACATGTGACATATGGGTGGAGAGTTGGAGACAAAGGCGTGGATTTGGTCCAGAAACGTTCAGCTTAAAG
>JAWQUT010000025.1:2394094-2409448 GCA_033807755.1 Ellobium chinense | reverse complement strand
TTTCCCTCAAATTCCCCATTGGCCCACTCCAAGTAACTCACAGATACCCTCTCATACTACTAACCTCCAGTCCGGCCTTGTCGACGCCCCTGGCAAACCTAATCAGAGAGAAGTTTGAAAGCCTTCTCGTCGACCTTGTCAAAGCATATCGGCAAACACTCGACTCGCGCTGCTTATCTGATTCTAAAATCCTGATTTTACATCCGCCACTTAGGAGGACAACGGCTCGAGATTCGCGGTTCGCGACTCCGAACTCGATAACACCGTAGATTCGTCGAACAGGAGTTTGAATCCGAATCTCGAATTTTGAATTCAGATTATCTGAATAGCAAGTCATCACTAGGCCTCGAAAATCACCTATGGCAGACTTTCACACTTCTGAGACGCCGGAGAAACGTGATATGGCAAAGTCCAAAAAATGTCCTTCTTTGCAATGGAAAATATTGGCGCATCTATAATTTTTTTTTTTACGTGTCAGCATTGACCTTGATCTCATAAATAACATTGTGCTCTTGTTAAATATAGCCCAAGTCTGATTTCGGCCATTTCCGAAGCTTATTCCCCTTAAGAAACAGTGACCTCTATTCGTGTGCATTTCAAAACGTTCAAAACGAGTTGTTTGGGTTTTTTTTTTAACCTCGAACATTGAATTTGTCGAATCCAAAACTTGGCTCCAGGATTCGCATAGGTGAAATACAATTTTGTTTTCGAATATGCCCGCTTCTAACCGCCACTCGATCTTATCACCTTCAGAGATTTGAGCACGGTGTTCCGGCACAGCTTGTAGCATGAAACCTGGCGACACAAACCAGTAGAGTGGTCGCGGGGCGTCTCCAACACAACATGAACTAAATACAAATCGACACTGCTAATTTGCGTCGGCTTAATCCTAACCCCTTGGGAGCATGACGGAGGTTGCAGTTTAATGGGATTCTGATCATCTAGAAATTTCATATAATAAATATAGAATTCTGCAATCTGAGATTGATGTCATTAAGCAGATTTCGATTAAGCGGAGTCGATTCTCTTACACTATGCAGTAATAATATTATCATAATAATTGTTATCCATATATATATACGAATGTAGTATAGTAGAATACCATAGTTGGTCTCCACTGCACAGCTTTACTGAGCCTAAACTCTCATACATAGTATAATACTTGTTATCATGTGTGTATGTGTGTTTGTGTGTCTGTATGTGAGTGTGTTTTTGTGTGTATATGTGTGTGTGTTTGTGTGAATGTGTGTGTATATATATATATATATATATATATATANTGTGTGTGTGTGTGTGTGTGTGTGTGTGTGTGTGTGTGTGTGTGTGTGTGTGTGTGTGTGTGTGTGTGTGTGTGTGTGTTGCAATGTGATGGGGTTTTCTTTTGAATGTGGATGCAGAAATAATGCTTAGTTCATCCAGATATGTTGGAAGAGAAGTTTGTTGTTTTTTTACCCTGAGGAAGAAGAAAATCGAAGTTGAAGTTTACAAATCAACATCACAAACTGCGTTTTGTGTACATTTTATAATGACTGCAGTGAATGCCAGACAAACACTAATCTCTCTTCTGTGCTCTGAACTTTATGAAAGAATCAGAGGAGGACGTAGGCATGAGCAGACTGGGTCTTGGTTCCAGGCCTGTGGCCGTATGCATAATCCACACGTTAGTTAACGTATTGAGTTAACTACAGTGGACACCACTAGTGTTTTGGGAGTTTCCCGTGGTTACCACAATGCGTTAACTAACGTAGATATTATGCATACGGCCACTGGCTCTGTTAAGAGACTCAGGACCTGTGGCCGTATGATGCTTATGTTAGTTAACGCACTGCGTTTACCACGGGAAACTTCCAAAACATTAGTAGTGTTCACTATGGTTAACGCAATACGTTAACGCAAGGGTTATGCATACGGCCCGCGAAGGCAAGAAAATGGTGTAAGGCAAAGAGAAAAAGGAGGAGAAGAAAATTGTGGGGAGTGGGAGGAGGAGGATAGAGAGAGAGAGGGAGAGAGAGAGAGAGAGAGAGAGAGAGAGAGAGAGAGAGAGAGAAAGAGAGAGAGGAAGAGGGAAGGCAAGGAGTGGGGAGACGGACGAATGTTCATTTCTTTTTCATTTTTTTAACCTGTTGTTATGACAGAATGAGCCCCTACAGCCATCTTACGACGGCCTCTGAGAAAAGTCACGGAAGTCCATGATCAAGCACAATTTTTTTTTTTAAAATACGAATTTTTGATATTGTCTTTTTTTCTCTCCTTTATCTTTTTTAGGCCAGAAAGAGAGGTGTCCATCTTTGAAAGGAAAGAAAAACGTTTGGCACTGACCCTCCCATTTTCTTCTTATTAATACATAGAGCAATGGAAGCACTATAACCTCCTGGGGAGGATTCTCAGCCACAGAGGCATGTGTGTCGGACCAAGCGAGGATGGTTGTGACTGATGCGGAAGAGCAACAAAAGAATGGGCTAACCTGCGAGTGGTGTATGCTATGCTTATATCTTTGCCTCATTGTTTTTTAAACGCAAACACACTACCATTAATTCATACAACGACCTCTTCAGGCACAAGACTGTCAAGAGAAAGTTCCACTAACAAATTTGTAACCGTAGATAGTGACCGCCATTGCTGCCAAGCTTCCGTTGTAACCCAAGAAACTCCACATTTTCTAACTAACGTTTAAGCTCCGCCCACCTCTCCCTGGGATCCCTCAGAGGACCAAGCACACCTACCCCTAGGCTACGCATATTTGGTCCCCGCGAGAATTACCGCATGGAATGCAAATTAACGAAAGCGGCAGTCCTTTTAATTTGTGGGCGGTCACACGAAGATAGTAGTGTGAAGTCGCGTGAGAAGACATTAACTTGGATACGAGATTTATAAACCATATTATTATTATCATACTATTAATAATGATAATATTATTATTANTGAGTGTGTGTGTGTGTGTGTGTGTGTGTGTGTGTGTGTGTGTGTGTGTGTGTGTGTGTGTGTGTGTGTTTTGCAAGAGATGGGATTTTCTTTTGAATGTGGATGCAGAAATAATGCTTAGTTTCATCCAGATATGTTAGAAGAGAAGTTTGGTTTTTTTTTTCACCCTGAGGAAGAAGAAAATCGAAGTTGAAGTTTACAAATCAACATTACAAACTGCGTTTTCTGTACATTTTATGATGACTGCGGTGAATGCCAGACAAACGCTAATCTCTCTTCTGTGCTCTGAACTTTATGAAAGAGTCAGAGACGGATGTAGGCATGAGCAGACTGGATCTCGGTTCAAGGCCTGGCTCTGTTAAGAGACTCAGGATCTGTGGCCGTATGTATAATGCTTATGTTAGTGAACGCACTGCGGTTACCACGGGAAACTTCCAAAACATTAGTAGTGTTCACTATGGTTAACGCAATACGTTAATTAACGCATGAAAGCAAGAAAATGGTGTAAGGCAAAGAGAAAAGGAGGAGAAGAAAAATTGTTGGGGGNGGGATAGGAGGAGGAGAGAGAAAGAGAAAGAGAGAGAGAGAAGGAGGGAAGGCAAAGAGTGGGGAGAGACGGACGAATGTTCATTTCTTTTTCATTTTTTTTTTTTTGGACCTCTTGTTATGACAGAATTAGCCCCTACAGCCATCTTATGACGTCCTCTAAGAAAAGTCACGGAGGTCCATGAGCAAGCACAATTTTTAAAAAAAAAAGAATTTTTGATATTGTCTCTTTTTCTCTTTTTGATCTTTTTTAGGCCAGAAAGAGAGGTGTCCATCTTTGAAAGGAATTTGTGTAAAAAGTTTGGCACTGACCATCCCATTTTCTTCTTATTAATACATAGAGCAATAAAAGCACTATAACCTCCTTGGGAGGATTCTCAGCCACAGAGGCGTGTGTGTCGGACCAAGCGAGGATGGTTGTGACTGATGCGGAAGAGCAACAAAAGAATGCGCTAACCTGCGAGTGGTGCATGCAATGCTTGTATCTTTGCCTCATTGTTTTTTAAATGCAAACACACTACCATTAATTCATACCACATCCTCTTCAGGCACAAGACTGTTAAGAGAAAGTTCCACTAACAAATTTGTAACCGTAGATAGTGACCGCCATTGCTGCCAAGCTATCGTTGTAACCCAAGAAATTCCACATTTTTACGTTTAAGCTCCGCCCACCTCTCCCTAGGATCCCTCAGAGGACCAAACACACCTACCCCTAGGCTACGCGTATTTGGTGCCCGCGAGAATTACCGCACGGAATGCAAATTAACGAAAAGGGCAGTCCTTTTAATTTGTGGGCTGTCACACAAAGATAATAGTGTGAAGTCGCGTGAGAGGACATTAACTTGGATACGAGACTTATAAACCATATTATTATTATCATACTATTAATAATGATAATATTATTATTATTATTTAAGCAACGGCAGTATGAGTTTCTAAGAAAGCAAACTGGCCCCAGCTGTTGTGGAAATGGTAGAAAAGAGTGCGCTGATCTGAGAGGGGTGTTTGCTCTACTTATGTAACTGCTTCATGTATTAGTATTTATATCACGCACCCGTGATTCTTGCCACATCCTTGTCCAACACAGCGCCGATAATTAAATGTTTCACTAGCAAATCTGAAACCGTAGGCAGCCGCCGTCGTTGCCGAGCTCCATCTTTCCGCTTAACTAAAAGAAAAGTAAAAAAAATTCTGAGTAATGTCTAAGCTCCGTCTACTTCCTCGCGGGGATAACGTACGGGACCAAAACTGGTATCCCTGGTGTTTCAGGACTGGCTCCGCGCAAACACAAGTCAGTTTGTTAGAGATCTGTTCTGTGGGAGTAGTGTCCAGAGGCCGTATGCACAATGCATTCGTTTATTAACGTACTGCGTTAACAACCGTGAACATTACCAATGTTTTCAGAGTTTCCCGTGGTTACCGCATTGCGTTAACTAACGTTAGGATTATGCATACGGCCACAGGGCTACAGTGCTAGGTTCGGAGGCGCAAACCGTGCACTTGCTCTTTTCGTCCCAGTGACTGTGAGTATAATCCTTGCATTAATTAGCGTATTGCGCTAACTCTGATGAGCACTTAGTTCTGGGGGGTTTCCCGTGGTTGCCATTGTGCGTTCACCAGCGTCAGGATTATGCATAGGGCCACAGTGGCCGTATGCGTAAGCCATACGTTATTTAACGTATTGCGTTAACCACAGTAAACACTACTAATGCTCTGGGAGTTTATCGTGGTTACCGCAGTGCGTTAACTAACGTAAGGATTATATGCATACGACCACAGATTTCTTAGTCTTTGCTATTGCCATATCCAGGGAATCTACCTTGCCACTCAAGGCTGGGCCTGATTTCGAGTTTGTTCGAATTCGCCCATTCCTTATTGCAAGCCGCGAATGCCTCTGAACGTGACTTGTTTGAGGCTATTGATCTTGTGTTATGCCCATTTCAGTGGTAGATAGGTAGGAGTCAGCGCAACAAAGAAGCAAAGCAACGCCGTTAGTGGACAGGAGACTGCTCGGCTGTCTGTCATGACAGGATTAAATCCTGAAAGACCGACTCTGAGCTTCTATTCCGAGTTCCATCCTTGGAGAGAAAGAGGGACAGAAAGAAAAGATCGTCGGTTAGCGAGACGAGAACTGTTCGGGAATGACGGATGGGTTTAACCTACACGAGAGGCACCCAGTCTTTTCAGACACGGGTTAGGGAGGGAAAGGAGGAGAATGAGAGCGCAGAATAAAATATCTACAGAAGGGACAAAAACTGTTTCCAGGTTGTAACCAGGTTATGATGAAAGTGCCACAGTCGTGCAAAAAAGTGTGTCGATTAGCAGACCTTGGTACATTTTTTAAATACTAGAATACTAAGCCAAGCTCAGAATTACCCACTTCAGCTGCGAGTTCCACGATGATGTTATGATCGATGAACTCAAGCGCAAACAAGAGTGTTTGCCTTCGCTAACTTACTGTCGAAGAGCATTACGGTTTTTTGAGTACGGATTAAGATTTCCTGCTGGCGCTTGTTTTAAATCATGAAGAAGTTCTTCTAGAACCAAAAATACTTAAATCTCAACAATGAACCCTCTTCTTTATGTGGATATCTCATATAGATTGTGGTCACATTGGCTGGTCGAAAAACGCGGCTGTCATTATCAGAAAGATGATTAATAGGACATTTTTATTGGAGGGGAGTGGGTGGGAGGGGACGTCAAATGTTGGCTTAGTCCCATTTTTTTTAAAAATTGTGTGTGTGTGTGTGTGTGTGTGTGTGTGTGTGTGTGTGTTGGGGAGAGAGAGGAGGGGGAAGAGGGCAAGCAGTCTTGTACGTCATTTTAATCATCTTTTGAAAGCCATGTCAAAAGTGTAGTTAGCTGTATGTTTCATCATAAAAACCTGACATTGCACTGAATAAAGTAACAGGCACCCCAATAACCTGACATAATTTCACAGGCCTTGTTTTCATCTCCGACGGGCCTTACACATTTTCAGAGGGCTTGTAAAAAAAGAATGTATAGGAGGAAATAACCCTCAAGGGAAAAAAGCAAATGCCGTATTTCTTGTTACAACCCCTCAATATTGGGACATTCACGATTATAATAATCGCTATCAATGTGAAGAAGGACTACCAAATATATTTCATCGTCCCTTATTTTCACTTTGGATTACCATAGAATTCTGCCCTCGTTACCTTCGTGAGCAAAGCGTCTTGCGGAACTCGCGAAAAATTAAAACCTTGCGAAAAATCGTTTCCGACTTTCCGCGAAATTAAATCCTCGCAAAAATCATTTCCGACTTTTCGCGAAATTAGATCCTCGCAAAACTCATTTCCGACTTTCACGAACAAAAAAAAATAAACAACAACACTCATAAATTTTTTTTAAACAATTAATAATCAGTGATTATTTCATTAGATATGTGGACCCCTCGTGTGTTCAATGACTATTCGTGTAAATAGTATATTATGTAGATCAGTTAGCTCCTTCAGGTATGAAGATGCCAATATTTTTTTCACCGTGGGTTATATAAAGTTTTACACCTCTCATTAACTTATCAAGGGGTCCCATGCCAAAATACTTTCCAAACTTGTTGTCTAGCTCTTCCTCCAAATTTTGACATAAAGAAAAATGCCCCTAAACCAATTAGATTTTGAGAACTTAGGCAGTGAAGCAGACTACCTAATATTTTAGACCTTGTCACTCAGCAAACAGGGTAACCTTACCCACCTAGCAATAATCACAAAGTTTATACTTGAGTGGCTAAACCTCACCGTTTCTGAGTCTACACCTGTATATGCACCTGTCTAGGCCTTTGAGATTCAAATCCAACTCCTTTCCCCACCTCCCATGACCAGGTTTCTTATTTTATAAGACTATTTAAAATTGCATATTTTTTTTTATGCCAGGTACTACAGGCATCTTCATACCTTAATGCACTACTCTTGAGTGTATGGAAATCGGGTATTTCCACCGACTATTTAATTTTCCTTAACCGTGATGAGTAATATACACTGTTGCCTGTTGGTACATATTAAACAAAAACGCTCTGGCTGTGGATAATCTCCTTGACGGCTTGAATGTAGCGCGTTTTGGTGACGTAGTTGTCTAGACATGACGTAGTTTGGTCGTCGTGGAATGTAGAATCCTTTTCCGATTCTCATGTCCTGATTACGCCAAACATCTCACCCTAAAAATAGCTTGCTGAGATGAGAAACACCCTCAGCATCTACTGCAAATTCTTATTCCCCTTACTTCAGCCTCACTCAGGAGACAGCGTGGCCGTGCGGCTTGTGAATCGTGTCCACAATCTGAAGTCTATCAATAAGGTTTGTGGGTTGATTCGTGCCGAAGTGTCCCTGGGAAAGTCTGCCATTCTTCATTCCACTCTGATATAAATGAGTACTTGCTACAGAATTGGGGAACAGCGGTGCTGCACCATGGCGACTAGCAATGAATTTATTATAAATTTCATAAAATTGCAATATTCTGTATTTATACGCATAAGCATACTGATCTATACTTCTAAAATGGCATCCTTAAACAATGTCCGATAAGGGGTAAATAAACGTATCCTATATTGTCTCAGTGTTTCCCAAGTTGGAAAACTCGGATATCTCCTGCTTCCCCTCCTCCTCCCCTCCCCTTCCGCCCCCGCTCCCGTGAAAAAAATATTGGAGGGATGCGAGAATCAACAGAGCTGGACATCTGTGCCTGGGTCGCTGTAAATGCTGTGTTTATTTAGTACAGTATAACTCTAAGTTTTCGTGGACAACCTCTGACAATGATGACGGACCAATTGTTTCCACAAGCCAGTGGATCATGGTAAAAAAGATTGGCAGTTTGATCAACTGGCAAAATAACTGATCAATCGATGAAGTAATTTAATTCTTGATGGGTTAATCAATAATTTGCTCCCCCCCCCCTTCCAGATAAAGCGTGGGAGCGATCGACAAGCTAAATAAACTGATTCATTGCTTGCCCGAACTGTGCTGAAAAGCGACATTAAAACTTAAATCAAACTTCATCACGCGTGAACTTAAAAATATGTTTTGAAACCATTACTTGGAAATCGTTCGCTCTCACAGCTATATGCTCTCAAGAAGTCTTAGCCAACATTTCATTTTGTTTCTCTCTTTTCTTCCAACTTTTTCTTTTTAATTCTATTAAAATTAAACAACAAAAAAACTAGATCTAGAGGTAAAATCACTGAACAAACATCTTCTGTAAACGCAGATGAAAGGTCACTTCAAAAGAAAAATATATAAAAAAGAGCGCCTATAAAATTAAAAAAGGTAACATGAGACACTATCAGTTTACTTAGATAAAGTGGGTCATATTTCACACTACTGTTTTAGATATGGAAACAGCAACAGTGGCTAGTGGCTGGTCGCGAGCCAGTTGTAAGAGCGACGCACTTCAGGTTGGGTCTGAATCTTTGCCACCGTTATCGCTCGTAAGTAAACCATGTATAGAAAGTATTAGGGTTAGAGCTTAGAAAGAGTATGAGGGCTTCTCGAGTAGTTCAGGTTTAGATTCGATAGAAAAAAATATTCTGATTCTTAAATTAATGATTTAAAAATATGTTTTGACAAAGGAAAAAGTGAGAGTAAAAGGAGCTGACATTTTTGTGTGTGTATGTGTGTGTGTGTGTGTGTGTGTGTGTGTGTGTCTGTGTCTGTGTCTGTGTCTGTGTGTGTGCACTTGCTTTGTCTTTATTTAAGTGTTCAAAGTGATTGGCAAGGAAAATGACAAATATAAAGACAGTAAATGAAGCGTCTAAGAGCACTGTGGATGATTATTATTTTGCTCACGAGTTTTGGCTATCAAAACGTGAATAAACGAAGTTAATTATGTGAATAATTTACAATAAAATAACAACAGGCAACAATCGTCATTGGAAGAAAAAAGTTAACGAGGCATCACGTTTCTGAGAGCGTTTAAGAGTATTTCCGATATTGTCGACATTTAAAAATAGTGTTAACACATTACGGATCAAAAGAATGGTTTCTTGCGATCAGTTGGAAAATGCCATCGTTCTCGGGAGATATAATTCAGTAATTCGATGAAATGACTGAGGATGTTAATTAGAATAGTTCATAGGTTAGAGGTCAGGTTTACTAACTCTATTTTGGTAGGCTCGTTTCTGTTAGTGATGAGACTCTATACGCAGTCAAGTATCAAACTTAAAGTTTTCCTCTATACGCAGTCAAGTATCAAACTTAAAGTTTTCTCCCTGTTCAGTCGCTTTAGTTTCTACGCAGAGAGACTCTATACGCAGTCAAGTTCAGTCGCTTTAGTTTCTACGCAGAGAGACTCTATACGCAGTCAAGTATCAAACTTAAAGTTTTCTCCCTGTTCAGTCGCTTTAGTTTCTGCGCAGAGAGACTCTATACGCAGTCAAGTATCAAACTTAAAGTTTTCTCCCTGTTCAGTCGCTTTAGTTTCTGCACAGAGAGACTCTATACGCAGTCAAGTATCAAAAACTTAAAGTTTTCTCCCTGTTCAGTCGCTTTAGTTTCTGCGCAGATGTCCTGAATTTGATGTTCTGGTTCTGTTTGGTCTTCTTTTAAAGGACTTTATATGAAGGGTAGCATGACAAAACGCATTATACACCACTGATAGGTCATGACAAAAGAAACTAAATACAAAGAATGCTTTTTCCTTTGTGTGAAAAGTAAAATTTAACTCTAGAATATTGTAGATCTAAGATAAATGTGATAAACGTCATCATATGGAGTGAAAATTAATGTACATATGCACGTCTATTGCTATCTAAAGTAATCCGAATAATATGCTTGCAATTCGCGTTGATGGATATATATCGTTTTGTCTCGAAGCATAAAATCAAAGTTGTTGGGTTTTGTTTTGTTTTCTTAATCCATTTAAGATGCTGTAGTCTACATGTACTTCTTGCTTGTTGGTTTAGGACCTTGGTCGTGGTGTTTAGCGAAGAGTGGACAGTACAGTGTGGAGATTCGATACAAACTGGAAGATCAACTAGATGAGGTATGTTGCTGGTACACGAAAAACTGTTAGTGATATGGTATATTTTACCAATCCAGTAGCCATATGGGCTTGAGCTCTTCGGCGTGGATGTGGAAAAAAAAGCGCCTTGTGTCAAGAAGATAATCTCTGTTCTTATTTATTACATTTTTGTTCGACTTTGTACATTGGGCAGACAGGTCAAATGCCCATCCCGTGTTTGCCCATACACTGCCATACAATAACATTCGCAAAACTCGCACCTCAGTTTAGACATATATGTATGTGAGGTTTCACCACTCTTCCAGTCATGGTACTCGGAAGTGATCTGTGGATTATATATGTTAGAAAAGCAAAAAAAAAAAAAATCAGGATGGGAGATCAAGAACGTGTGCTGCTGTATGTGTGGGAGGCACGTTAGGGGTCCACGATTCACGGGCGTGATCGATTAAATCAGCGGTCACATCTCCCCAAACTCTCCCACCTTCCGAACCATTCAAAGCACAATACATATTACTATTGTCATCGGGTTATGTTGCACGCAGGAACAAAGATAATGTGAGCTAAGGATGGAGTTCGTGATTACAGTCATAAATTTTACTGCGAAAAAAAAATGGAGATTGCTTACAATCCTGTAATTGGTCGCTGTAGAACAAGAGTGGACCATCTCACATTTGCTGTGGTTTGAGAAATTGGGGGATGAAGTTTATGTTGCCATTGAGTTACAATAACTTGTAAAAGAGAAAAGTTGGTGCTAGAAGTCCCCACAGGCCAAAAATAGCAATTTACTCGATATTTATAGCAGGATTGCGTTAATACAGCTGTATTTATGTATAGAACCCTTTACCACCAAAATCGCAAAAATGTGGGATGATCCATTCTTGCTCTACGGTGACCAATTCAGAGTTCACTTTAAGCGAAAGTCTGGGTGAGAAGTTGTATCATCCATACAAAATAAAGGGGAAATGCGTCCGGATCTCAACACAAGTTCACGTCAACCGAAAATCCATATCAAGCGAGTTCATTTCTTTACTATGACTGTAGTTATTAAACGTAGCAGATCGAGTGCCCTGGCGTAGTTTTAGGTCAACTTCGATCAAGGGGTGAATAAATACAGGATCAGCATCAAATTTTTATTCTTTGTAAGGATAGGTTATTTTTTTTTTCTCAAGCGATTTAACTTCTCCTGGACTCCACTATAGTTGTAGTCATGACATGTCATACGTCGGGTGCACTGGCGCAATTTTAGGTCAACTTCGATCCAGGGGCGAATAAATACAGGGCAGTATCAAATTTTTATTTTCTGTTAGGCTTACGATATTATTTTTTCTCAAGCGATTTCCCTTGCGTGAACTCCATTGTAATTGTAGACATTACACGTCATAGGTAGGGTGCAAAAACACAGCTTTAGGCCAACTTCGATCGAAGGACGAGGAGACACATATCAATTTTTTTATTCTCTGTTAGGCTTAAGACATTTTGTTGTCTACGGCAGTTCCTGACGATAAAGTTTAAAGTAGACACGCACATCAAAAATAATTTTCCGTTCTTCAATATTTTTTCTCTCTTAAAATTATCTATGGTGCCCACCGAGTCAATTTTGCGAAGATAGACCATGTTCTGTTACCGTGCGCTTATGTAATATGGCGCAATAAGGAGAGTTAGAGTTACCGGGTTTGGCCCTTGCGTCCAGAATTAGTCCCCTTCCCCGATCAGCAGAAGGCTGTGGCATAAACGCTAACGTCACTTACGTTCCAGCAGCTACAGACACCTCTACCTGACAATGTATTATTCAGTTTTTAATTAAGGTTCTGGTATTCCAAATTCAAATGTAAAGTTTGATAGTGTAAGCCAGAAAAAGTATTTTGCATTTTTTAAATTTTTGCATCAACATGATTTTGTTTGGCATTTCTAACAGTCATACCAACATGCTATCACCCGTCCGCAGAGCACTGGCTAGACAGCTTGGCCATGTGGCAAGAACGTATTTGACGTAAGCTTATGGGTGCCATGCGCACAGTAGTTGTAACAATTCGGACTTTGGATAATGTAACCCTGTAGGTTGTCAGGGGCTAGCAGAGGCATCATATCATTATGACAGACACTTGAAAGACTGATTTATTGGAATAATAGGGTAGCGTATGATTTAATATGGTCTGTAGGACGGTGCAGTCTTCCTTTAAATTCTGATGGCCCTTTGATGAAACCGTAACAATGAAGCTGCCAAAGTCTCTGGGAACCTCTACCCCTCCCCGCTTCTTCCTTTCTCGTCCACTCCCCCCTCCCCCACTCACTTAAATCACCTTCATTTTAAATGTCAAACTCCGTTCAGTGTTGCCTGTAGAGTGCGCAATCCCGCCTTTTCATCGATGAGATGGAGAGGATAATGTGAACGCATTACCGTAATTTCTTTCACTTCTCCCCACACGCTAATTCTCAGTACTGAAACATTATGCTGTTACCGACTCGACTCAGTCATAATGCATGGAGGACACAGTTCGCCACCTCGCCTCGTCTCGCCCAATTAGCTAATTCCACCTTTCAATTTTGAATATGGAGCGCTTCCGTACGCATCGAGGTTCTAACGGCACGGCGATCGTCCCCAGTGTTTTCACGGCGACAAAGCCCGTCGTCATGGAAACAGGATGAAAAATGTGAACGGGAAGTCAAGTTAGTTCGGGTTATCTCCCGCGGAACGCGAGTTGTCGTTTCTGCCGGAGGAGCGCGTGGGGGGCTTCGTGAAAGGTGCGGCGTTATATCATTGACATCGATCGGTTGAAGACAGCGACGACCACGATGCTGCTGAAGACGATACCATACATTACACCATTAGTATACCAGCGGCAACAGAACCAGGTATTCAAACAGTGGTGGATTGGGGATTACAACTAGTCAACCAACTCCCAGCGCGGTAGTCATAGCTCGTCACCGCGCGGAGCATGTTCAAGTGTCGTTAAGAGGATTTTATGGACTTGATTTAGAACAAACGTATGTCCATACATCCATATAACCCCGGGTGGGCAGGCTGTTTTGTTTATTTTAGCCTCCTGACCTCATAACAGCGAGAGCAAAGCACTGAATCAGGTGGTAAACAAAATAGCTACCTGCAGCAAAGCGTGTGAAATTAATAATTCTAGACATTTCTTATTTCAGTTATTTTTTTAAAAATTGCAATAGAGGGACAGACAAACCTGGATATTAGATAATTGTCAATCTGATCTTTTATTTTTTTTTGTTCTGGTTTTACAGAAATTGAACTTAAGAACTGGCAGTTCACAAAAATGTGCAACAACGCCGAACTTGGTGGATAAGATTCTGCAGAGTTCTGTTTTACATTAAATTTAGAGCTAATGATCTACGTTTTTGAGATTTAAACGAGATTCTTCTCAAAAGTTGTGATAATCCAAGTACTTGTGCGCATGTGGTGCAGGTCAGCTGGAAGGAACATGAAACTACTGTAACATTTACTTTTTGGATAAATTCAGTCAAGTGGATTAACAACAAGGTGAGTAAACCGTGTTTATGTGTGTGTNGGGGGGGGGGGGGCGAGGGGGAGGGAAATGTCCTGTGTACTGTTTGATTCGTTAGCTGGGTACATTAATCATGCATCTGCTTCTTATTTCGTAGTTAATTACACGGTTCTTGTACCGAGTTGATGAATTTTTTCTTTTAATCGCAAGTCACCCGGGAGCAAGGAAAAGTTGCGATTATCCAGATATATTCTTTAAAAATATGGAGAAATACAGTGTTCTGTTATCTGAAAATGTTGAACTGATTTTGAGATTAACCAGACTGCTATTAAGCGGAATTGATCATATTTATAATGAAAACATTTCATTGTGTCTGCTCTTTATGCGTTGCTGAATTTAGCCGAGACAAATCTACTACAGTGAAGGTCCCAATATGGATGTACCAGGGACGGCAGTATCGGACAATCTGGTGATAATTTTAATTGCATTTGCTCGAAAATCAACCACATTTGAAACGCTGGTGAATAGTGATAGGCAGTAACGACGAATTTCGATTCGATACATTTATAAAATTCAAAGCCTCCTCTCTCTTAAAATGTGTACTGATGCGTCTGAGCTTTTTTTTCGTTTTATTTATATGTTTACCTTAGTTCTCATGCCTCCTTCCCTCTGCTCGAAACTGCCTGTATCAATTAGGCTTCCAATGAGTCTTTGCAGATTTTATTGGGATGTCTTGAAATGAAACGCCATACAGTTTTAATCTGGGCCATGTTCGTTTGATTCCCATGGGTGCAAGAAATGAACGAACCTTTTATTCTGTGGGCATTCCCTAGTGGATTCTATGCAACGGAAGTATCAGTCTCTAAGTAAGCTAAGATGGCCGCGACTGATGCGAAAGGACTAAAAAAGAGTTCGCTGACTTGCGAGTGGTGTCTGCTAGACTTGTATCTTTGTTTACTTTATTAGCTTTCATACGATCACTGATTCTTGCCTCAGCCTCCTCCGATGCGTAGCCGTTGATGAAAAACTTCCACTAAGAAATTTGAAACAAGAATTCTCCATATTCCTAAATCTGTGACCGTTTCCCCGTCTTTCTCATTTTCTTTCTTTCTTTCTTTCTTTTTTTCTTTTTTCTTTGCACAATTCTCTATTTTTGACATCTAAAAAGTTATAGTCATCATAAGAAATCCTGAAAACTAGCCGAAGCGGAACAAAGCTAAGATATTCCTACACTCCTTCCTGCCTATGACCCTTTCCCTTCCTTACATCTATTTATTCTTTTTATATTATGCAGTATTCATACACGAAAGCCTTCGTTAGCACGTTGTAATATTGTCTTTCTTTCTTTCTTTCTTTCTATCTATCTATCTATCTATCTATCTATCTATCTATCTATCTATCTATCTATCTATCTATCTATCTATCTATCTATCTATCTATCTATCTA
>JAWQUT010000025.1:2340693-2372117 GCA_033807755.1 Ellobium chinense | reverse complement strand
GGAGGGTAAGTGAGAAAATTCAGATGAAGAAGTTCAGACTTTTATAAGTATTGGGGAAGAGTAAATGAATGCATTACAAGTGCAAGTTATTTAGAAAGGTGTGATATAGAGCAGAGAGAGTTGGAAGGACAGAATAAGAATCTTGAAGTGTTTATATATATATATGTATGTATTTATTATGCACATGTTCTGTATATATGTTGGAACTGGCCCCATCACACATCAGCTTACAATACAACACCGAATTGAAATGAATTGAATTGTGAAATACTGGGGAAAAGAAGGGCGGATGGGGATTTCATTCTCTCGGCCATGAGTAGCTCTAGCTGTTTCCGAAAAACAAAAGTCAAAACGCAAAAAAAAACCCTAAAAAAAACAATCAACCAAAACAATGTGTGTGTACTGGAATCTAAATTTTATATGAAGCTCAAAAAAACATCCACGTTGCACCGCACTCTATCATTTAATCGGTGACCTATAATGTTGAGTATCTAAAAAAACATTAACGCTAAGAGCCCAATAAAAAAAAATTATATGGAGAGACAGACAACATTAACCTCTGTACAGGGTGCCAAAAGGTGAATTTGACCTACTTTGACATATTAACATCTATTTTTTCCCGTAAAACAGAAGGGCTATCGACCGACTAGTCTAGAGAAAAATAGAAATGTTCATTATCTCAGCCTTCTCGTGCTACGGTCACCTCGTTTCTCATAATCTCTCTGTCTTGCCCCACAAAAAATGGCGTTCTACTGAGTGCAGCTTTCGGTGTCAGCGATCAGGATGATATTTATTAATATGTAGTTTAAAACATTTGACGTTTCATTATGCCAATATTTTTGAAACAAGATATAGCCTACTACTCTGATAGTCTATTCTGAAATGGAACAGAACGATAGTCAGCATTATCCTAACTAGGTTACATTATACGAGAGCTTGCGCATTATCGATGGGATCTCTTGCTATCGTAAGAATTACATTAGTGCATCGGTGATGAATGCATCTTGAATAGCGAATTAGTAGAGTTCTTACAATAGTAAGATCATCGTTACTGCGCAAGTTCGCAATAGTCTACTTATAGAAATACATGAATTAGACGCGAGAAAATTCGGTTGACTCGATTCCAGTGAATTCCCATGGACTGAATAATGAAACCGACTACACGCACTGGAATCGGCCCATTCTTTAATTTCTCTTCTAGATAATGGAGCGACGAGGCTGACCACAATGTGTGAAAGTGCCTGGGTCTATTATTCCTCGTGTCTCCCGGGACCAAGGATGGAAATTTATTACCCGAGGACACAGTGATCATTGTCCAGATAGAGATTTTGACAGCAATGGCGTATCCATAAGGGAGGTGATCCTCCGTTCTTTCTGATGGAATCAATTCACAGTGGACTTGGTGATCATTGTGCCCTTGGCGTACCACAGCAGAGGTGCTGCCCTCGTCTTCCCGATGGGAATCAAATCCCATTGGGCATAATGATCATCGTCCAGATAGAGAGTTTGATGGCACTGGCGTATCCATAAGGGAGGTGATAGTCAGTTCTTTTTGAAGAAATTAATTCTCAGGAGACACAGAGACCATTGTCCCTTTGGTGCACCACAACAGAGGTGATGCCCTCGTCCTATCCCATGGGAATCATTTCCCATTGGGCACAGTGATCGTCGTCCAGCTAGAAATTTGGACAGCACTGGCATATCCATAAGGGAGGTGCTCCTTTTCCTCCCCCCCCCCACCCCCGCTTTTCCCACCCTCGTCGTCCCGGTGGGAATCTATACCCAGCGGACACAGTGATAATTGTGGGAATTGGGATTTTGGCGTTACAAAGCATCTACTTGAGAGGTGCACCACTTTCTTTTCCGGTAAAATTCAATTCCTAGTGGACACTGTTGTCATTGTCCTGATAGAGATTCTGACGGCAACGGTGTATCCGCAAAAGAAGTGCTCCTCTGGTCCTTCAGGTGGGAATCAATTCCCAGTGGACAGTGATCGTTGTCGGGACTGGGATTTTGACGGCATTGGCGCATTCACAAGACTGAGAGGAGAGGAAACGTATGCTCAGGTCGAGGATACATTTTGATTCGCTCTCCTTGCCCCCTTCCCTCTCTCAAGGCAGTTTCAAGTAACGCCTGTGCTTCGGAATGCTTTGATGTAAGTGGGCCGGTTAAGACTAAAAGAGCTAGATTCGGATACATCCAGTATCGCGCCATTTCCTTAACGATGATACCATTCTGTCTCATTGTCCTTATTTCACATCCTCTGAAACTTTTTTTTTTTAGGTTTGTTTCCATTTAGGAACCCAACCCTCATCTTTGAAAGATTCCCTGTTGTCAACGTAGAGTTGAACAAATTTTGAAGATCAGTTTGGCAGTAGTGTGAAGAAAGATGCAGCTTAAAGAAAGCCATCGTTCTACGTGGACATCCTACATATCGTGTGGAGACGTGCAGGTGTCACCAGTTTGCTTTTCAGAGAGTGCATTAAGCTCATTAATGCGTTGCAGCTTGACTATTTAGATTTATATTCTTATTGGAAGCAGTTTGCATTGTCATGGAAGAATGTCCCAAGTAACTCGAAACAAGCATAAACAAGTTTTCATCTGTCCCACTTCTAATTTTTGCCACAGACAGTCAGAATATGCTATCTTTACCGATTATTTCGGCTGGATCGTATTTTTAACCGAGAAAATTATTCTTTTCCGAGTTATCTACCTGATCCGACTTCCAGGTTTATCATCCTTAATTTATGAAGTAATCGGCAACGTGACCTCTTGGCTTTGTCACACTAAAAAATGCTCCTCCATGACGTCGGAGGAGCAATAGCCAGGGATTATCTCTACTTACGCAAATGGATCATTCCCTAGACAGTATCATTATATTGAAAAGTTTTCTCCCATGTGTTGCTTTCTCATTCCCCAACCCTGCCCCTATCTCTGCCCCTAACCCTATAGATACCAAGCACTTACTATGGAGAATTCCTTGAGTTAGCAGTTGGAAGCATCCTACTCGTATCAGGGCCAGATGAACCTGATGCTGGGGCTCTGAAGCAACATATGATGCGGGGCCGCTCTGAGAAGAAGACGTGATACGGGGGCACATTGATCCTTCATAGACTTGAGGCCCCTTAAGTTCTTGTGAGGCTTCAGGCCCTAGAGTAACTGCCACATCTACCCCTCGGTTATTTGTCTCTGCTCCTGAGCATATACTGTATTTGTTATATATAGTTCATTTAATTCTTTACACACTTTACAAAACGCCGGAAGGAAAGTCTTTGAATTGGTGATTAATGTGCAACACTGCATGAAATGAGCTGTAGGGCAGAATCATAACCCTAACTGATCGAAATTTTAGATGTCTGAGCAGGATCACAGCATGGCAGAAAATCAGTCCAAGAGACTGATAAAATAGCTATGTAGAAACTGAAACCACACCCCAAATATAGAAAACCAGGCCAATGCTTTGTTAGAAAAAAATGTGGCAGACAGCCTTTCGCAGCTGCCTGAGCGGATTTCATTTGTGCATAGCCTGTGGTCTGCAAAAAAAAAAAAGCCATTCTGTTTTCCGACCCTCTGTTTATCTAGATCTAGACTGAAATTGCGAAAAATCCAAGTGAATGACCCATACTGTAAACAACGTATAATTTGAACACAATGGTGGCTCCAGACTTACAAACAAGTCTCTGCCATCTCGGAACATTTCTGTAGTGTGAAAAGAATTTTTTTTTATTAAATGGCCCAAGAGTGCTTTTACAGTTTGGCTCCGTTATATAAACATCAAACAAAGTCTGAAATGGTAGGCTGACTGTTATGTACAGTTTTTCAGACGTGCTTCCGTTCTATTGATTGGCTCGTCCCAGCTCTAGGCCCGGGTAATGTTTCCCTTGAGTACTGCAAAACAAAACCGTGACTTGTTATAATGAATAATGAAGTACCTACATTTGTTTGATGTGTTATAGTATTATATTCACTGTATAGGATTACCTTTGTGTTGAGTACCGTCTGTATTGTCTCTGAGGGAGAGGGGAAATGAGAGAGAGAGAGAGAGAGAGAGAGAGAGAGAGAGAGAGAGAGAGAGAGAGAGGGAGGGAGGGAGGGAGAGAGAGAAAGGGAAAGGTAGAGACGGAAAGAAAAAGAGGGAAAGAGAGAGAGGAGAGTGAGAGAGAGAGAGAGAGAGAGAGAGAGAGAGAGAGAAAAGAGAGAAAATATCTACTCTAATATCAAATTCATGACATTTTTAAAATAATGAACTTTTCTTAATCGTAGCCCGCATAATCGCATTTTCCGCTTAATATCAACTGTAAGCTTACTACAAAGCAAGTAACTGCATCACAGTTCCTTCTTACTGCAGCTTTTTTTCATACATCCAATCAGTTGTGATTAAACAGTGGACTACATGATAGTAACTGAGAGTACATACTGTCACCCATATCATTCTGTTCTTCTGTATTGACCACTGATAGCCCTATCCCCGATAGAGATTTTTTTGTTTGGTCATTAAGATAATAGTCTATCTCGCAAATTTCGCGAATTTAGCTTGACTCGCAAGAATTAGTTCCCGCAAAAACTCCGTCCAAAATTGTTGAAAGGGCTTATTACTACGGCTCTGGTCTAGTCTGTTAAATTTGAATGAACACATAACGAAAAAAAAAACAACAACAACCAACACTGATGTGCTTTTATTGGGAAGAGATTTCTTAATATTCAAGGAATCAGGTGTACCTTTTTTCATTAAAACAAAGCACTGATGACTACACGATTGTAGGAATCGTTTAGATCTATCTGTTTGTTATCATTTACGCTTGACACTAAGGTGGGTCTCGTTATCGTGGGGAACAACAGAATTGTACTATATCAAGCAATTTGTCAGAGTGCAAAACAGGTATATCTCCCACTCTGTATGAGGTCAAATTCTCACATTTAAAGTTCCCCGTGATAATTGAGAACTTGCGAATCAACGATGGTATCTCTTACCGTCATAAGAATTACATCAACTCTGCATGAAGGATGTTACAAAGGGTGCATTCAGCATCGATGTATTAATGTAATACCTACAAAGGTCCCATCGTTGATGCGCAAGCTCTCGGCTATTTGTTTTTCTTTGAACCGATGTCGCAACATGTCCCAGCATTCTTAGGCCCGTCACTGTAGCAACAAAAACCTCATTACCGCTTCGAAATAAAACACAAACAAAAATTCCGACGCATCATTTGAGATGGTCACGCTTTAAGCGTCGTTGTGGATGGAGGCTAGGACAAAACATCAAAGATGAATGAAAAGTGTTCGAGTGGTCACCTTTTGGCTCGTGCCCAAATTCCGAGCTTCGCAGACATTCTAATGCCTTGCAATATCTCGAAAGAAAAGGATCACTATATCTTTGCCAAAAATGTTCATAGCAAAAAACTAATTCAAAATTTCGATCTAATTTCAGTAGCGTCATAGTTTTGTCTTAACATTTTGATGAGAAATTCGATATCTAGTATTGGAATAGATAATGAAAATGCAAACAAACAAACAAACAAACAAACAAACAAACAAACAAACAAATAAACAAACAAACAAAGTGTCATCGCGGAAAAACAAATATGAGCCCTCCTGTCACAACATATTAGCCTTGTGCTCAGTGTCTATTTTCCGAAATGACGCCTGGCCAAATCTAATCATGCAAACTGTGAAAGGCATAAATTTGAAAATGGAGTCTTTCTCTTTTTTGAAACTTTGGGAACATTCTTATCAATCGAAAATTACACTTTCGTCCGAATGCGGCAAGAATTTGAAAATAGGAATGTTGAAAAAAGCTGGCCAAGCTGCAATAAAATCATTAGCTTATATCCCATCCCGCTGAATCAAAATGTCAAGGACTTGAGATTGTCTCAGTTCTGGCACAAACAATATTACCATCTCTCAAGAAGAGACTAGAAATGTGGAGATTGCGCTTGTTAAATTGTCTGATTTATCTCTATAAAGGTAATTCCCATAATATACGGCGTAATTTGGTAAATTTTTGAGTGATCTTGTACGTTTTCTTTTACAGGGTTTTTCACTTACTGTACTTTTCTACAATCTCAAATCAATCTGAGTAAAAAGAAAACAACATAATCAAGTTGATAAGGGCTAGAAAGAGGACTCGGAACACTACTGAAAAGTACTTGAATCAGCATCAGAGCTAAATTGCCGTGCCATTTAATTCTTATTATTATGCTCTATGAACATTTTTTTGCGTGTGTAAATAAGTCCTAATCTAGCATATTTTCATAAGAATCGTGTGCGAACTGTGACTGTATGTTTGTTTTTAAATTCCCTTGTAGTAAAGAACACATTTCACTAAGTCGAAACTCAAGGGGTTTAAAAAAAAAAATTCCGGCTTGCTTACCTATGCTTGAACTATAATTGTCTTCCACTCTCTTCCTACATTACATCCTTAGCCATGATAATATAGTTTTGTTGTTGGTTTTGTTATTATTTTTTGTTGTTGTTGTTGCTGTTATTGTTGTTGTTGTTGTTGTTGTTGTAAATTTGCATTTGTTCGTTCATCATACATATTTCAGAGGCCTCTTTTTTTTAATCTTTTTTTTTAAATACACCAATCGCAAGCAAAGTCAATAAGCTTCCGATCCACCATCCTTCCAGTGTTAAACATATAATCAGTGTTGGCGTAAAAGATTGTGTGTGTGTAGGTTTGTGTGTGTGTGTTTGTGTGTATGTGTATTTATATGTGTGTGTTTGTGTGTGTGTGTATGTGTGTGTGTGTGTGTGTGTGTGTGTGTGTGTGTGTGTGTGTGTGTGTGTGTGTGTGTGTGTGTGTGTGTGTTGAACAGGTCGAGTATACCTCCTAATTCTCAATCCAGCAAATGAAATGATGACTGTAAATTATCCATGTGGACGTTTATTGCCGTATTGCGTACAAAGTTTGGAGATTAATGGCATCCCATAAACCATCTTCAATGAATAGATCTAAGTCTCATAAAAATGTTCATAATGAATTTCGATATTGCCAGCAGAACCGCTTTACAATTTTGAACGAAACCACAGTAAACTCCGCATAAGCACAATTCCCCAGGGACACACAAAGAATTCCGATTTAAAAGAGTTGCGATTATCCAGTGACCTTGTGGAGCAGTGTGGCAGAATGGCTACGGTGCTAAACTCAAGATCTGAGGGTCGTGGATTCGATTCCCGATCGTGGTAATGTTGTAAGTACCTTGGGTCATATTTTCTTCAGTCCATCCATCTCTACCTAGCTATGGGCAGTGGAAGATATTGACAGAATGATAGCACTGAAAGCTCTCCAGGAATTTGAAAAAAAACAACAGATCTAGGGTGATCAGGCGTGCTGCGGTGACGATAGTTTGAAGTCACGTGAGCTGGCAAGAGCCTTGACACGAGACCTATGAATTGCGTTGTTATTGTTATCATTATATAGATTAATAGCATTGCGATTTAGTAGAAGTTGCGATTATCCGGACTGTCATGATGAGAAGTAGATTGTCTTTTAAAAGTGCAATGTGACCTAATTTTCTCAATGCTACCTTATATCTTAACATAGACAATGTGTTGTTACACCTTTAATCTGGATATCAAGTGACAAGTCTTTCCCCCAAGAGAGCCCTTTTCGATTTCTCCGAAAGTAATTCGCTTTATCACCATTAGTTTTCATAAAGTGTGTAACCATCGTCACGAAGACTAATGGTAATAGTAGTAGAAAACCCAATAATTGTATTCGCATAAATAATATCTTGCCGATGCCCTCTCTCAGATCTTGGCTGAGATGTCTGGCCTGGAAGCGGCTTTGAAAATAATTTTCGTTACTGAGATGATCAGTTGTGTGTGCGCTTGATTGAGACGCGATATGACCTGATTAGTGAGATCCATGAGGAGGAAGAGGAAGTGATGGAGAGAAAGAGGAGGTGAGAGAGAAGGAGAAGAGGGAGGAAATGGAGAAGAAAAGTGAAGGAGGAAGAGTGGAGAAGGAAGATGAAAAGAAGGAGAGAGAGGAAAAGAGAGAGAGAGAGAGAGAGAGAGAGAGAGAGAGAGAGAGAGAGAGGCGGGGGAGAGGAGAAGAAAGATGCAGCAAGAGAAGAGGAGGAAATTAAAGGAGAGAGAGAGAGAGAGAAGAAGGAAGAGAAGAGGGGGAAAGAGGAGGATACTTTCAATATTTAGGAATTTCAAATCAATCTCGAAACTCAAGATCTGGTGTTCAAATACTTTCGATGCAGGCGGGAGAGNGGGGGGGGGGGGGGGGCAGTTTGTCTGGATCAAAGACCTTTCTTAGAAAGTATCCTTTTTCATGCCTTGTCTCATTCAATCCAGTACCTAGATCTGGTGTCTGAAACATCTATGCCTTGTGACCTGGTTCATGAGATGAGTGATGAAAGAAAATTGTTCAGAGATGAGGAAGATTGTGTTGACAAGAAAGAGAAGAAGAAGGAAGTGGAGGAGGAAGAAAAGTTGGAAGAGCAAGAGAAGGAGAGAAAAAAAAGAAGAGAAAGAAGCATAAAAAGAAAGAGGGGAAAAGATGGAGCAACAGAGAGAAAAATACGAGGAAGAGATGGAGGAAGAAGAAAAGAGGTAAGGAAGAGAAATTGAGGAGGAAGGATAAAGGAAGAGGAGGGTTATGAGAGAAAGAGATGAAGGAGAAAGAGCAGGAGAACCAGAATAAGAACAAATCTTCAACTGACTGCGGCATAAAAAGAAGAAGAAGAAGAAGAAGAAGAAGAAGAAGAAGAAGAGGAAGAAGAAGAAGAAGAAGAAGAAGAAGAAGAAGAAGAAGAAGAAGAAGAAGAAAAGGAATGATAAGAGAATGAATATACTCCAGTATACATTTCAGGAAGAAGTGGAATTTTGCAATAACACTGCAACTTTCCGAGTCAACTAGTCAGGACAGCCCTTATTTGCTATGTTTTCAAAGTGATATCGAAAGCGTGAAATGAATGAGTAATGTTTATAATTTCGGTAAACAAGCATAGTAATTGGAAAACTGAGTTACCAAGTCTCGGTTGACCTAGTTTAGCCATTTTGAAAGCTTTTTAAAAGTGTTTTCGAAAAAAATCAATTGCCATCCTCGTATTTAGTGAGAGTAAAGCCTTTGCCATGATGCATGATAAGCTGTGCTGTGTTATGAAAGTCTCTAACCTTTTTGGATACAATCAATCACTGGAACCCACGCGCCACTGCTAAACGTTGCGAAAAATTGGTAATATGGCTTTGCACTATTGTGTAAGCAAGCGGTGCTGTATAGAGCGTTTTCAGATAATCATTGTTTCCTTGGCAGGCTGATTGATTTAAAAACATTCTCAGTTCTCTGGGGAATATAATTTACCGCCTTTCACAGCCCTGGCCGAGTATTAAAGAGTTCGCAATCACCTAGATATGTAGTTCAGGTAGTGTAAAAGTGAAGAAACAGAATAGTATTACGTCAAAATGACATCGGTCGGTGGTGGGAAATTTGAGTCTCTTGCCAGTGGGGAGGCAGTTACGGCCCTGATTCTCTTCTCTCCGACCCCTCGCCCCCATTTCTTCCCATTAAACTATTCATATTCACAATACTTAGGTTTTACGACTTGGTGATACGACAAGCCCCGCTACTGTGTTCCGACTAAGAAAAACTTGGATTATCTCCCCTGGGCTGATAGTTTTCGCTGTGATACCTTCTATCCCAGCCGTAGTAACGGACGGTGATAGAATCCAAAGCGGTTCCATCCGTTGGTTATTCTTGGACAAGGTCGGTCAAGACTAAGACGAGAAGACACCATGGTTATCAGTTGCGCGATAAGTAGTCATTTGTCTCGTTTTACACCTTCTAGCACCTAGCAATATTATCTATCTCCTGAGAAAATTGCTAAGCATACCCAAAAGAGTTTAAAATCACCTTATATTGTATATTCATGCGCAGCGATTGACGCCACAACCCTCTCCCCCCTTCCAAAATAGCCCTAACCAATCTTCTTTTTTAGACATCCCTGTATTCGACTCATAATGTGACTGTTATTATATATATATGTTAAAGAGTGAATTTTTTAAAATTGTTATTGTGGACAGACATGTATTAAGATTGTGTTAAGGACAGACGTGAGATGGGGTTCTGACAGTGTATGTACAGAGGCGAATAAAAACTAAAAAAAAACCCAACAGTTGCACGAATTTCAGCTACAGAGTCAAGAAGGATTCAGTATTTAGGGTTGTATCTCTAAGCGACGTGTTTGCTGTTGTCTTTTATTTGACGCAGTTTGTCGGTAGTTTTGAATAACGGAAGTCCGAATGACGTCATTGTTTTATGAGCGGCTTTGAAAGCTGTCACTTCCTGTTTATCTGGCAGTATCGGTCAGTCCCGCTGAAATAAAACATCGAGGCACTGGATTCATTTTTTTTTCTATTTTAATTTCCTTCACGGTTCCATCTGCTTTTTGTGTGCTTTAACAGATGGGGACATTTTATATGCTGTGACTTCTCTAAATAGCAGTCCCAGAGAGCACTGAGGAAGTTGCAAGTAACCGAAGTATATGTCAAAAAAGTGTATTTTGCGTTCGATCCTTCCATATCTGTCTTCTAAGATATGTTGTGCATGAGCGTAAAATGCAATTAAACTGTTTGTGATTAAGCGGTCAACTATGTATATATACAAGTAAGAGCATGTGACACAGAGAGAGAGAGAGAGAGAGAGAGAGAGAGAGAGAGAGAGAGAGAGAGAGAGCGCGAGAGAGAGAGCGAGAGAGAGAGGGGAGAGAGAGAGGGGAGAGAGAGAAAAAGAGAGACAGAGAAAGAGAGATAGAGAGAAAGAGAGAGAGAGAGAGAGAGAGAGAGAGAGAGAGAGAGAACAGTTGATCAATGGTGTTTTGAAAGGTGTGGTTTATCAACATGGCAAGAGCATCTTTGCATAAAAAGCGTAGAAGACTGGTATTCTTTAACTCCGCGTTTCCACGACGCAACTAAACCAGATTCACAAAATAAACCCTCTTGATCCGGCATGACTTGAACATTTCTTTCTCACTGTTAATAGCATGAAACTGCTTGTACCAAGTCCGCCGCGCACGACATGCCTCTAACATCATCTTACAAAAGGTTGCAGGAGTCAAACTGTAATCACAGGAATCACAGGAACGATCAGAGATGGGAAAGGCTAGTCAGCAAGGCTGATGTCACAAAGTTGTGTTCACTTTTCTTCATAAAATTATTTTGCTACTTTTGTCAGAATTCCATTTCCCTCCGCTGTTTTTCATGAAGGGTAAATACATCAGCGGGTTGTTTAGAAGTCTCCGAATTGGGCGGTCTGCTGTAGGGGACTACAAATGCCGTCAATTATCATTATCTGTCCGTCTGTGTGTCTGTGTGTGTGTGTCTGTCTGTCAGTCCGTCCGTCCTTCCGTCTGTCTGATTGTCTGTCTGTCTCGGTTTTTGCAGTAACTGACTTTAAGTCATCCATTCAAATCATTTCCAATCAGGGCCGGATTAAAACTGATACTGGGCCCAGGGTCAACAAAATGCCAGCGAGACCCCTCTGTGACAAACAATAACATAGGGCCCATTTGATCCTTGAAAGGCCCCTTGACACCTTGAGAGACTCAGGGCTCCTCAGGCAATAATATCATCATTTACAGGCAACTTTTCGATTTTGCCTAAGCTGAGCAACTAAACACTGCTGCAATCCCACCTGTTGAGTCCCCATTTTTNGGGGGGGGGGGGGGGGGGGGGGGGGGGGGGGGGGGAGTTAAGACTGTATGTGATATTATGTGTTCCAATAAATGTCCGCCATATGTAATACATTAATAGTTAAATGGATAAATAAATAAATAATTAAATGAATAAATAAATAAATAAATAAATAAATACAACAGTGCCAGGCTAGTATACTTATCAACTACCTCGGAGTTCACTGTTTGATGGACCTAATATAAGGTCTAAGTTACCAGAGAAACTCCAACTGATCTCTGCGTTGTGAGCTGTAAGCGGACCTAAAGTAATAGGACTATAAACATAACAGCAGACCCTACATCCTTGTACAACCTAAATTGGCTATCTCTATGCTGTACGTTGTAAATATTGCCTCAGGACAATCTCAGTAGCTGACGGTGACGAATGCAAGTTCATACTGGTCACTGGCTTCAGCTATCAGGCATACAGTGGAACCCGCTTAAGCGGGACGGCTCCGTTTCCGACGAATCGTCCCCCTTAAGCAGGCGTCCCGCTTAAGCGGACTATCCATTATAAAGTGATTTCTTAGATAGTTTGTGCGTTTCATTCAAGTTGAAGGGATAATCATTACTTTTTGCTAGTGAGGTGTGACAACGGAGTCAGATCTAAACTGTATCTGTACTGTTTGAAATATACTTATTGCAGTCTAGCAGAAACTGACAAAAATAAATAACTGACTAAATAAATAAGTAAAATAAGTGACATCTTCAGTATATTTATCAACTACCTCAGAGGTGTCAGTGAGGTTACCCCCTGGTTAATACAGCTATGTTGCCAACCATAATATATAGGATCGTCACCCTTTTATGTCTTAGTCAACCTGTTGAACCTATCGCACTTTCAGGCTTTCTCGTGATTATGTTCCGCTCCCCACCTCCTACCCTCCTCACTGCCCCGTCCAAGCTTGGCCAGCTTCTTTCGGTCAACAAAGCCAGCGTTGATTGACGTCAACATCAGGGAAGAGGGGGTCACAAGTTGCACTTGACCCGGGGTGAGCAAAGACCGATAACCCTCAAAAGATTTCCTCCACCTTTCTCTTGAAATCCGAGGGCAAAAATGGCAATCTCATTCGTGCACGGTTAGCGAGAGTGGATATTTTCTGTCATACTTTTTTTTCTGATTTTATTAGAAAGTTTCTGATTTTATGTTCATTTTTTCTTCTTAAAGTAAGCATAACGGGCACGTGCGTCAAGACCGCAGCTTGCTTACACCAATTTCAGTCGGCGTGAAGCCATATTAACAACATCTCGTTTGTGTTGACATTTAAGGTGGCATTGCCCAGTGCAGGTCATACGCGTACATTAATACTGGTATTATTTTGTTCAGGGTAACGTTTGTGGTCCCTGCAATTTGACAAAATGGGAAGCTGCCACACCCCTTACCTCTATTCTGTCGGCAGTCATTAACAAATATTACTTTGTCGGTTGGTGCACGCCAGGCACAACGAGGAAGGGTGCACATCTGCTACAGATTTGTTAGAAATTTGTCATCTATTGTACAAAACTGGAAGAAAAAGCTCGACAACATGGCGGCAACTATCTACAGTTTGAAATTTGTTAGTGGAACATCGTATAAACTGTCTTGTGTTGGAGAAAGATGTCGCAAGAATCAACGGTGGTTTGCATGCTAACGACTGACTCAAAGATAGACCACCCGCGAGTCAGTGCATTGTTTTCTGTCTCTTCCGCATTAATCGCAGCTATCTGGGCCTGCCTAGAGACTGATTCTTCCTTTGCTGAGGAAGAGGTGTGGCGTCCTGTGTTTTGTTAAATTGCAAGAACCAAACAAACGTAGCCGGTTAGGCCGACATTATTATGTCAAAGCCCATCAACTCAGAGTAAGGGCAGGTCGTTGCGATAGGGTTCTGCTTGCGCTAAGGATCACTCATTTAGCTTTCCTGTAGCCTCATGTCGATCTTGGTGGAGGAAAACAAACAGTAATTTTTGACTTCTGTATGCACATGTAAGATCAGTATCAGGCTGATGGAAAGCGAAATGAGTGATCCCTAACTCAGGAAAAGCCCTATCACAACGACCTCTCTTTACTCTATGTTGTTTTATGAAGAGCTAGCTTTCCCCGTTCTTTGAAGGGGGAATGTGGGTGACAACAGCGCTTGACCACAAATTCATGCATTTTACAGTACTCAAGATCATAAAGTGACTTTTTAAAAGTAATATAATTAGACTAAATAGCGATGCGACTTTTCAGTATCACAAACTGAACCGCAGTCACGCATAATGACGATTTTGTTTCGCACTTTTTTCTTTCTCAGTTAGCACTGGTGCTGCAGCAATCTCTGTGCTTTCAACAGCCACATAGTAGGGAAGGTGAAGNGGGGGGGGGGGGGATCATTTCAAATTATTGTTGCTTCCGTTGATGATTTAAGTCTAAGCCTAAGTTCGAAAATGTTTAAGGCTTCACCATCTGAGACATCCGTAGAATCCTTTCTTGGCTGTGTAAGACACTCTACGTCTCACATATTAGTTCAAAAGCCTCGTAGTTTTCATGCCAATTTCGAAACTTGAGAAAGTATCAATGAAGTAATCTAACTTTATCTTGGGTTTTCTTGCATGAGCCTTCATGTTAATCCATTTAATTCTCTAGGAAGAAAAAAAAGGACAAGAACAATCTATAAATAAAACTTGGAAGTCAGAGACTTGTTTCAGCCAATAAAAGCGATTGTTTCAAATGTAGCAGCCGGTCAGATTCCTCGACAAAGAATGGACGCCTCACCGAAGTTGTGTGTCCCTGCTTCTCGGTGTACTTATGCATGACGTCATGAATTTATTTTCTTCGAAGAAGTCCTCTGACACAGTGACGCACATCTTGTCTCAACTTACGTCATTACATTAGAAAGTTTGAATCAGGATCAGTCAACCCTCCCTCCGCACCCCCTCCCCAGATTTTTCCGGAGGGAAAAAAACAACAACCTTCTACTTGTGTTTTGTTCCTCCCCATTTCCTCTCTATTTTCCTCGCTCTCCACTTTCTTTCTGTCCATCTCTTCACTCTGTCTTCACCCGAGCTCAGTCACACCATCTGTCCATGGTCGGGCTTGGCTTACCGAGGCGACTAATACCCATTGCTAAGATATTGGGGGCCGCCGGGGCGAACTTCTGATGTGTTCATCCAATTTGTCACAACAGAAAGTGATGGTGATAGCCCTGGGACTTGGGGAGAGAGATGCATAGGCGAAGGTTTCCGAGGTCAGAAGAGGAGGAAACACCAGTAGAGATCACTCTCAGTTACAACGCATGAGCGGTCAGCTGGACATCGCAAGCAACAACTCCAACAACCATCACATCTGCTTTCTGCTTTACCATTCTCTAAGGAATACGATTGACTGATATGGTCTGTTATATATGGCTTAAATTGCTGATGCATCTTTTACCTTCGGAAGCGAGATTTGAAGAGGAAATCACACTACTATTTTGTTTGAACAGATAGTGAACTTCACTAGAATTGACTAATTAAGAGCGCTATATAGGCTAAAAACTGATACCCTACCTTCGTGGACACGTACCAACACCAAACAAACAAACACTCCTACTTGCCATTCAGTCTCTTTTTACCTATGTATGTCTGGCCCCAAAACCTCGTCCAGTTTTTTTGCCCCTTCCCGGTCGAAACTGTAGCTCCGCCGAGACTGCTAGTGATATCAATAATTATAGTATATAATTATGCCGTGGCAGAAGCGCACTGACGTTATTATGGCACTCACAATGAGCCAAACGCTGTCTCACAGAAGGAGTACATGGGTGCGCATGGTGTGGATGATGATGGTAATTGCGTTGAGTAGCCTTGCCTTCTCCAACCTCCACCAACCGACACTTTATTGGTCACGGACTTTTCTCCAACCTCCCTTGGTGTATTCTTTGTTTTATGAACATCTCTTCCCTTTCCTCATCCCTCTCAAGAAACCTTTTAAGGCGGCCGAAAGAAAAAAAACCCAGAAATCCTCGGCGTAGACTGGGAAGGTACATGTAAAACAAGTATTCTAATGCTCCTTCCTCTCTTCATGATTTCTTCTCACTATATGAAGAGACCTTTTCATTCCCTCACTCACAAATATTCACAAAAATCTTTAAATTAAGGACGTATTTCTCCGTGGAAATATTCTGAATAACGTTTGGGATTAAATATCTTCAATAACTTTAAACATTAATTTTTTTTTATATACAAGGTTAGGCAACAGGAAACAATATATTCAACATTTCAGATAACGCCGCTTCTATACACAAAAAGAACGCCATTTTTTGCTTCATCATCCTAGCTGGAGTGTCAAGAGAAACCTCTCTGGTGCGTAAAAATAAATGCTGGAAAGAAGGTGCTGAACTTCAAAGTGTGGAACTTTCATTTGCCCACTCTATTATTGTATTGTGCACTTAGCAGATAGCACCTTGCATCACAGGGTTCCCGCGTAAGCTTGTTCATTAATGAAGACAGAACGCCGTTTTAGTGTAGGCCCCCGGAAAGAATTGCGATATGGTATGACTATATCACCTTTGTCTTAACCTTAACCTGAATGCGCCCAAGGATGCACTACGAAGAACAAATAAAAACTGGAAGTCTATTCTTTCATGAAGTTCGATCCACTTCAGACCTGATCAACGCTCTCACCCGCCTCCTTCCCCCCTGCATTCTCAGTGAACGAGTTCTCATCGTTTTGGTCATATTTTAGATATCATTCTCGCTCAACTCCGTTTGCACGGGTCGGCAAAGACTGTCTTGTCCATGAGAGAGAGATAATCTTGTGTGACTTCTGGAAGGCCAGCTGCTGTAAAGATTCCATTTCCTAGATAATTCCACTAATAGACACTCATAACATCGCGTGGGCAAAGGCATTGCCAAAAACACTGAACTTACCTGGCGAATATCGCCTCTTTCTCCAAAACATAGATGGAAAGAAAGTAATGTTTAATCGACGAGTATTTCGGCTACGTAGGCAGATTACCCCGTGAGGAGTATTTTGGCTGGACAGCCAGATGGTAAGATTATCATAAGTAGGAAAGTCCAACAACATGAATCTCACCCATCTAACAGAAAGAAAAGGCAATTATTTATCACTGTTTGGCGTATGCCTAATAAAGATTTTGAACTTTTGAACTTGAAACTGGTTCATGTGAAATTTGGGTCTATCTCCAGATTTTGAATCAGCGTGATAATTTACTGACCCAGAGTGCAAGCATTAGTGACTTTTGCTACATGAACTTGGAATGAAAAACCTGTCAATCGAAAAGAGAACAACGTTATGCCTTGGTTCAGGATACAATCCACCCAAAATCTCCGTAAGGTGTATTCGGGTTCTCCAGCCAATAATACTCACTCTTGTTTATCATTCTTTTTCTTTTTGTTTATTTAATGGTAACACCTCACTAACCATTACCTCCTCTATAGCTAGACTAGGCTACGCCCTTGCTTGATACAAGTATATGAGTGAGTACCCGTCTAGTCTAGATGGCATTACGCTTCCCGTTTTGGTGCCAAACCCCGTTTGCGCGGGTCAGCTGGGGCTACTGTCTTGTCCTTGAAAGAGGTGAAGTACTCTTGAGATCCTTTTGGGGCGGGCNGGGGGGGGGGGGGGCTCTGGCTCCGCTCTCGGTCGATCACTCTTTTCATTCCAGAGTCGAACTGGAATCTAGCATTCCAACAGATAAATGGTCGGCCAGTCGATTGGATAAAGTCGAACTCAACAACAATGTTTGTGGAACTGTCCACAGCGTATTGGACCACGGCTTGAGAATTAGGGCATCGAGATCTCCACGGACTAGCCTACTATAGAGCGGAGAGCCCCTGGCTTCAGAGAAAAATGTAATTCAATTTGCCTCAACAAAGTCGTTTTCGGGCGGGTTTTGATTAAGGGCTTGGAAAGGAACTTGAAAAATAATGATGAAAAAAAAACAAACGACAGGAGGAATAAATGAAACGTAGAAAAATGAATCCCGTAAAACAGCTTTCTCGAATTGCGTTTCGTCAACGCCGATGACGAAAAGGTGAGCGAATTTCTGCGCTTGTCTGGGCCATTGGAAATTGAAGTGTTTTTGTTTCAAAGTTTTTGCTGCTGCATTCATTCTCTCACTGACCCTCGCAAAACTATCCCAAAATCCGATCATATGATTCTCGAAAAGCAAATTTACGTTCCCTGCACAATCTCCTCAGTCTTAGGCAAAGATAATGCTTGAGATAAAGTCATTAAACAGCATATCATGCTATGTCAAATGCTTCCATGAAAGTTGGGAGCATTTCGATTTGAAAATTAAGATGTGGCGGTTATCTACAGCATATGTTTGCAACAAATCTCAGACAATTATATTGTGCATGTCAGTGTCATGTTAGCACATTTGTTTTATTGTAACTAAACAACTAGATTGGTTAAAGAAGAGTAAATTTGAAGATTAACGTCTTAATTCAAAAGTATACTGCCTGGCATAGGTAATCCGAACATGAAGGGTTGTCGCTTTTCTTTGCGCGAGAGACTCATAAACCATTGGACCAGACACATAGGCTATAATGGAAATCGACTATGAGGAAGCGAAGAGAAGATAATAAAAAGGTTCGATTTGTACACGACTCTATAAAATAATATGTAGTGGATTGATCGACTGCGGAGGCGTATCTCAGAGAAAAAATGTAAAGCGGATCAGGGGCAGCGCACAGAGTTGCAACCACTATGCCCCTCTTTCCTCTGTGTATTCTGGAGGGGGTGGTGGGAGGGGAGGGGGCTGAGAGGGGAGAGTGCTTGCAGGATAGCTGGAGACTTCCTAAGTTCACGAAAACCACCCATATGCAATTAATGAGTGTCTGTTAATATTTTGCTGTTTACCGCGCGAACAATGCATAGCTAAAAAAAAAAACAACAACCAAAAACCATAAAAAAACATTAGTAATTTATTCACACTAGACAATGAATTAATGATCGGTACCGTTTGATGGCCAATTAAGGTTTTAGAAATAAATAAGCCCCACACAATATTGTTCCTTACCGCTTCCATGTGGCCTAGACAAAATTACGAACTATGATTTACTGTATATCTTACAGAGGCTGCTGCTCTGAATTCCAACTTGAATTACTATTTGTATCATATTTTACGAATACTGTAAGTGAGCAAAAACAATTTGCTGGTACATTATACTAAAGTCATACACAAACCATTACAGCCACAATTTTCGTCCTGTTCAGAATCTCGTCCCGGCATTCAATTTTTCTGTCTAGCTAACCACCTCTGTTTGTGACATTTTTTTTTTGTTTTGTTTTTGTGAGGACACTTTGTCGGGAAGGGACATAACTTTGTTTCACCAGTAAAATCAGTTATGAGAAAGACGGGAGAGTAATCGGCCTTTCAGAGTGGCTGCGAGATTAGGTAACCATGTCTGGTAACGAAGTCTAAGCTTTAAAGAAAGCCCATTTTTGGCGAGGGCCGTAGCTGTCGGCAGAGTCGATGGGAGGGCGATGTAATAATATAGGATCTGGAGACAGTAGTTTAGCTAGGTTTTTGGGTGAAACGGGTACTGATTCAGTTTGCAACGAATGCATCCCCAATAGACACCAAACTATGTTTTGCTTGAGAGAGGTTAACTCGACTGTTCCATTTGTTTTTGTTGTGTGGTTTTTAAAATAAATTTCCAAGTTATCACGATTGCCGAATGAATTTCCTTTCTGCTTTCTTTGACTAGACATTTTTGTTCCGTTAAGACCTTGTTTTTCATTTTGGCGCTCTTCCTGCTTGTTTGTCTAAGAAAGACCGCGTTTTAAAAGAGATTTAGAGATTCCAAAAACGTGAATCATTCGCATCTGTAATTGAAACTGTCAAATGTAATCATAATCACCAATCTTATTACAACATCTTTGCTTTAGAAGAGAGAGAGAGAGAGAGAGAGAGAGAGAGAGAGAGAGAGAGAGAGAGAGAGAGAGAGAGAGAGAGAGAGAGAGAGAGAGAGAGCAAGCAAGCAAGCAGAAAGACCAAGGGAGAAAAATTTGGACAGGAAGCTGGCCAGTAAAATACTGTAGTTGGGAAGTGAGAATGCAGATAGAAAGAAGATGGCAACTTGGCAAAGGACGATAAAGATAGGACAAAAAAGAATGACAGACAGAAAGCGAATAGGAAATCAGGAACCTTCAGTGCCCATTAGATTCGTGTTGCCCTCACGCGATTCTCTTGTAATTTGTTTAATACACCATGCACGGCGAAACGGGATGGATTTGGGACAACAGAGTAGCTGCGCCCATAACTTCTCAGGTTGATGATAGTTTATCTGACAAAAGCTTAAAGAACCTTAGGCAACCTCCCAAATAGTGAGAAAGCGAGGCTCTCAGAGAATATGACCAACTAAAGAATTTAAGGGAAACTTTCAGATAGCATGGCTGATTACAGAACTTTAGGGTGACTCAGATAAAGTGACCGACTACAGAGCTTTAGGGTGATTCTCAATGAGTATTGCCGGCCTCAGAACGTTAGGTGAACTGTCAGATAGTATGGCCGGCTTCGGATATTTAGAGTGACTACCAGATAGTGTGGCCGACACAGAACTTTAGAGGGACTCTCAGTATGACATAGTGCAGAACTTTAGGGCGACTCTCATATAACATGGCCTTCAACAGAACTTTAGGGAACTCTCATATAACATGGTCTTCAAAGGAACTTTAAGGGGACTCTCAGATAACATGGCTTACCGACTGCAGAACTTTAGGGCGACTTTCAGATAGTATGGCCGACAATAGATCCTTACGGTGACTCTCAGTTTGGCCGACTACAAAACTTTTTGGGGACTCAGAAAGAATGACCGTCTAAAAAACTTTAGAAAGACTCTCAGACAATACGGCTGACTCAAATTCTTCAAGCGGACTGACTATACTGTATGCTTGACAACAGAGCCACATGTACTGGTGGACTCTCAAATCATGTGGCCGGTTGGATGGTGAACTAAGATAAGATACAACTTTATTGTCCATGAAAGGCATATCAGTTTCGTTTTCAGCAGAAAAGGAAAAAAAAAACAAACTACAATAAACTAGAGACAGAGTCTCAGTAGTAAAAATGACATCAGAATTTCAGACAGATTCTCAGAATTATGACTGGTTACAGAGCTTCGTGTAGATTTCAAAATGGTCTGGCTAGAAAAGGACTTTAGACAGACTGTCAAAAATGACTGGCTACAAAATTTCAGGCACATTCTGAAAATAGTGTGGCTAGAACAGATTGACTAGAACACCGCATGTCAGCTGTCCATTAGCTCATCTTCAAGATGTCCAACGTAAACTAACATTACATTGTAAATATATGTAGTTTCAACACTTCATGTGTTCCTATCTAGAGCAAAGAGGCTCTCAGCTATGGTAGACTGCAATACTGGTTGCTTGGTGTAAAACTGGAACACTATATTAGCCCGATACAGTGTGATCTCATGACCTCAAAAGGGAACTGAATGTTCTCGAGGAACAACCCACCGATTTATTGAAATGCATTTGTCCCGAACCTGCTATTCTATTATATTTTCTGTAGGATCAACTTGTTTTAAGTGCACACTGACATGCAAAATAACGTAACACATAGGATACCACCCGAAAAAGGATAACTTTCGCGTTTCCATTCTGTAACACTCGTGGACTCGACGACCCTACAGTCTTGATGTTATAGACTAGTTTCTTGGAATTCGAGTCTGTTGTTTCCACAGTGCTCAGTTTCCACTGTATTTAGCGGTTTCTCTGAACAGTCGAATCTGGCCCAGACAGGGACTCTTGCTCTGGCACTCGACACTCATTCATCATCTCTCCTGTTATTTCTATGTCGTCTATCCTTTCAGATTTTTTTTTTTACTCTTTCTAATCCGTCTCTGTTTGAAAATGAAAACAAAAACAACAACCAAAAATTTCATTGACCTCGTGGGAAAATTGGTTTACGATGCTATACATCTCATTCATAACACAAAGACATAGAACACTAGATTTCACACATGTTGTCACACTGTTTTCTGTGTTTGCCCTTGGCTCTCCGTCTCTCTCCCTCTTTGCTATATGATTAATTCAATCGGGAATATGACGGTTCAGAAATATTGCGCTAGATCTATAAATGGCATTGCGGGGACAATAACCACTGAAATGATATTCTTCCGGTATTTTGGGTTAGACGTGGGCCCATCCGCCTCGACAGTGTCGAGGTCAAGGAGGTTTTAGAGATCTCCTGTACGCTAACAGCAACTGGCCTGGCCGGGCTGGTCTAACTTAATAGAAAAGCAATCTTTTGGCATACTGTTTTTATGTACACCCATTCCATTTTGCCTCCATAAGAGCTACGTTCCTTACATTCCTTATAGAAGACGATGCAATTTTGTTTTCCTACGTCAAAGCGGTTAAACCCTGTTTGAGGAGAAAGCCTCCTTTGGTTATTATAGACAATCAAGGATATGAAAGTCTTGGAACGTGATCAGGTTTGGAACCGGGAGTTGACATCAGACCGAAAGTAATTAAATCACATTCATTTTAACACTGGTTTTGCTTCCATGTGGTCTGAAACCAGGTTGAACTAAAATCAGAACCGTTCTGCTTAAGCTATTTTCGTGATTCGCGTTCCAAAATATGATCATTGAGGGTGCAATAATTTGTAAGACATATGAACACATGTGTGCTTTGATGATGTATGTATGCTAGTGGGGAGCGTAGAGTTGGAACCGGCAGTTCAGTGTATACCATTATAGTATAGATACTTTGTTTCGTCTAGATGTTCAGACTACTGTGAGAGGGTCAGTTTCCCTCGTGGATGATATAACAATTTTTCTTGCCTCATTTTTTTTCTTGTTTTGGATAGTGATCTTCAGGGGGAAGCACTCGATTAGGCTGTAGACTGCATTATACCATTATACCCGTTGCTGGCTCCAGTATGTTTGCGTGTTATTATCTTTTAATATTTCATGCGCAAATGCGCTATTCAGGTTCAGCATCAGGAATGAGTTTTCTCCCCATTATTTCGGTGTCTATTTCCCGCTGTTTGATAGGCAGGTTGATGACGTAGTTTGCGCTCCGAGACGGAGAATCCGATGACATGGATTTTTGAGCGTCGACCCCCATACAATCTCATTTCAACATCCATATTGCTCGCGGGCACGGGGAAGGGAAAGGTGGCGGGGGCTGGGGTGAGGTGGGCTGCAGAAAAGGCATTTTCGACCTTTAATGACCATTTGCCGATTCTTTTATGCATTATTACCTCAGAGACCATTAGCTCTTGTAAAATTGAATGAGATAAGCACATAATGTAGGTATTTCGCTGTGTCTTGTCTTCAAACGTAGCTAGCATTCATATACTCAGCGTCTTCTAGACTGAAAACACGAAATCCACCTTCCATAAAAGGCCGGTCGAAATTAGGGCTAACTCCTCCTAACTGTCTCCAGATGTAATATAATAGTTACGAGGTTTTACAACCAAATGTGGAAGTTTAATGTTGATTTGGTATGGTCGAGAAACATTACCAGGGAACCCGTACGTGCCGGGAAGATGAGAAAAAATAGATCTTTATAATAGATCAATGCATTATTATTGTTATTGCATAGGGGAAGAAAATGAACAGCGTCAAGAGAGACTAGTCTAGATCTACTATTTGTCATTTCTTTCACGATCAGAACAATGTTTTCAAACTCTTTCGCTGTGTCATGATTTTCAAATACTGGTGTCATCAAACTGCCATGGGGTCATTATCCAGTACGTATATATATACACTATATAGTTTGCGTACGCTCGCGTTACGCGTTCCTCCAGCACGATTACGGCTCTAGTGCGCCACTGAATGTGAGAATAGTTCATTACTTAGAACATTCTGTGTGTGTGTGTATGTGTGTTTGTGTGTGTTTATGTGTGTGTGTGTGTGTGTGTGTGTGTTTATGTGTGTGTGTGTGTGTGTGTGTGTGTTCCTAAAGACAAAAATTTTGATTTTTTTAATAAGAGTGTGTTAAGGAAGGGATTACGTTATGCCAAGATCATGTTAACAGGTTTTAGGTTTTTTTTGTAATTTGCAGAATTTCTATGTGGTATTACTGACCTATAGGAGGACAATACTTTGTGATTCCATTCCTTCAGTTATGTTACGACCCATTTTTGCTCTGTCTGTTATTATCTTATCTTCATCGATGTAGCTTATATCAGGCTAATGGAAAACGAAGTGAGTGACCCCTATCGCATACCGAGTCGTATCGCAACGACCTGCCTTTTACTCGATATGTAACAACGGTATTAGAAATAAGTGCACGAAATACAGAATCACTCCCAGTTGGGGATGATCACATGGATTTTGTATTAATATGTCGCATAATATTACAGTCTTAAAGGTCGCTTGGTGGTTGATTAAATGTCCGTATTTATATTTCCCTAGTGGAGTTCCCTATTGAGAGACTTCCAAACAACCCAAAAATAGATTGCCTAGATGAGCAACATCAAGGATGATTTTTTTTTTTGGGGNGGGGGGGGGGGGGGGGAGGGAGGGGGGTTGTTTCCATCTTTATTTTGCGCAGTTTAATAGTAATGTTGATGACATAATTTGCGCTTGGAAAATGAACTTCCAATAATGAAGACAACGTTGTTTTGATTCCAGCGAGGGAACAAAAGGGACGGTCTCTTTTATTCTGTGGGCGATCCATCAGATATTCTAATCAACGGAAATGTCAGTTGCTAAGCAAGCCAAAATGGCTGTGTCTAATGCGGAAGAGCTAGAAAAGAGTGCGCTGATTTTCGAGTGTTATTTTCTATATTTATAGCTTTGCCTCAAGTACTAGCATACATTCACCGCTGATTCTTGTCACATCCTCCTCCGACACAAGGCAGTTGACAAGAAAGTTCCACCTACAAATTTGAAACAGTAGATGGTGGCCGCCATTTGCCTTTCTCTGACTTCCGGTATACCTAAGAGATGACATAATTATTTCTAACGCACGTGACTAGCACGCAGCATAAGCAACCCCAAGATGAACCCCGTATAAGTATTTGTAACAATGGAATTAGAAATCATATTCCAATACAGAATAATAATAATACCTAAGTTATTCTATATGAGGATGACCAAAATGAATTTGCATTTATATATCGCATAATATCATAGTCTCAAAGGAAAACATAGCTCGTTTCTTTTGGTTGGATGGTTATTTATTTAGCCGTATTTATATTTCCCCAGTGCGGTTGGACTGTTAAGAGACTTCCAAACAAACCCAAAATAGTTTCCCTTGATGAGTAACATCACGAATGAGTTTTTTTTCTTTTTGATTTGTTTCCATTTATTTTTCGCGCATTTTCAAAGCCACATTGATGACATGATTTGCGCTCGGAAAGGGAGCGTCCGACAACGAGGACAATGTTTTCTTTTTTATCAGCGAGGGTAAAAGAAGGACGACCAGTTTATTCTGTGGGTGGTCCCTTAGAGATTCTAATCAACGTAAATGTCAGTCACTAAGCAAGCCAAAATGGCTGTGCCTGATGCGGGAGAGTGAGAAAAGAGTGCGCTGATTTTCGAGTCTTATTTCCTATATTCATAGCTTTGCATTAAGTACTTGCATACATTCGCCGCTGATTCTTGTTACATCCTCCTCTGACACAAGGCCGTTGACAAGAAAGTTTCACTAACAAACCTGAAACAGTAGATGGTGGCCGCCATTTGCTTTGCTCTAACCTTCTATCATTTCTGACACACGTCTAGTATTTGTACTCACTTCCTTACTGTGACTAACGCGCAGCAACCCCAAAATGTACCCTTTATAATATTATGTATCAAAGGCAGTAGAAATGATAATCCAATGCAGAGTATACAGAATAATACCCAAATTATTCTATATGAGGATGACCAAATTGGATTTTGTATTAATATGTCGCATAATGTGCGTATATGTAAACAGGCAGTGAAAGATATTGTCAGAATGTATGCTCGGGCACTGTATGCTCCTCAGGGAGTGAGAGTGAGCAGGCCTGCTGGGTTAATGGTAGTCTGAAGTCGCGTGAGCGGGCATTAGCCTGGATACGAGACTTACCACGCATTTAATTATTATTTTTATCATTATAAAATCTCAAAGGGAGGGATAGCATGTTTCCTTTCGGCTGGCTGGTTATTTGGCCGTATTTATGTTTCCCTGGAGCTGTTGCCCTTTTTACAGACTTCCAAACAACCCAAAAATAGTTTTCCTAGATGAGCAACACCAGGGACGAGTTTTTTGTTTGTTTTTGTTGTTTATTTGTTTCGGTGTTCTTTTTTACGCTATTTTTTAAGCCAGATTAGTCAGATTGATGACGTACTTGCGCTGAGAGAGAGAGAGAGAGAGGGAGGGAGAGAGAGAGAGAGAAAGAGAGAGAGAGACAGAAAGAGAGAGAGAGAGAAAGAAAGAGAGAGACACAAAGAGAGAGAAAGAGAGAGAGAGAGAGAGAGAGAGAGAGAGAGAGAGAGAGAGAGAGGTCCAGTGACGAGGTCTTTAGGGGAGAGAAAGCCTAATTCATTTTGCCTCTTTGAGCCAAGACATTGTTTTCCCTATGGTCACTTTCGAAAAATTCCTCAATCTCTAAGGCATCCTTAATAAATTGCAGCATTTAATGAGCTTATTAAAAGTGATGAGATCTTTCAATTCGTTTTCGAGCTAAGAATCAATACATCGAAAGGCGTGAAGAAGCTAACTAGTTTCTCAACAACATATGCTCCACACAGAAGGCCACACCGAAGCCGAAGTAATTGACCCAAACTTCAGGTTAAATTTACAAAATCAGGCAAGAATGCAAATAAAAAAATTCGCAAGCAGATTCACAAATCTAGGAGGATATGTCCATAGGACAGATTTTTCACTGCCTTCCTAAGGCATAATTTATGATCAAACCCCATCGTCATCCAATTAGCAGCCAATAACCCTTAGAGCATCCCTCCTCCCCCCACCCCTTCCCCCAAATCAATTTTCTCTCAACATACACATTGTGGAAATAGGAGTGGACGAGGGGGGGAGGGGGAGGAGGCAGGGGAGGCAGATCCGGTCCTGAATGACCATGCGTGTGAGAATAATTACCACGTGGACCCGCTGCTCCTCGCACAAGATGGTGATGGGAGAAAGCGAGTAATGAACGAGTCAAGAGAAATCGTGATAGCAGCTATGAAAAATGGAGAGGTGTCTCTCATGTCATAAACGTGCTGATGATACAGTATGCGAGAAGAGAACCAGGAAGAGGTCAGGAAGGAGAGAAGGAACGGAGAGAGAGAGAGAGAGAGAGAGAGAGAGAGAGAGAGAGAGAGNTGGAAGGATGAAGATGGGGGTGGGGATGGAAAGAAAGGAGAGAGATTGTGATACCAGTAATGACCAACGGAGAAGTGCCTCTAATATCATAAACGCCCTGATGATACAGTAGGTATACGAGAACTGGGAAATTGGAAAGGTCATGGCGGAGAGATAGGCGAGTGGACGGGATGTAGAAAGTAGGAGGGGAAATAGAGAGAGGAGGAAGGAAGGAAGGAGAGAAGGAAGAGAGGGTGGGGTCAAGGAGGAAGAGAGAGTGGAAGAAAGAAGGAGAGACGGAATGAAAAAGGAAGAGAGAGAGAGTTAGAGAGGATGAAAATGGGAAGAAGAGAATGAGAGGCGGAAGGAGAGAGAGAGTTAGAGAGGATGAAAATGGGAAGAAGAGAATGAGAGGCGGAAGAAAAGAAGTTTGAGAGGGAGGTATGAAGAAGGAAGTGAGAAAGGAAAAATAGAAATAAGAAAAGCGACTTTGGAGAGAAGTGAAAAAAAGAAAGAAGAAAAGAAGGAAGGAAGGAAGGAAGGAAGGAAGGAAGGAAGGAAGGAAGAAAGGAAGGAAGGAAGGAAAAAGATAAATGAAGAGGGCAGAGTATGAAGGAACGAACTTGGAAGGAAAGAAGGCTAAAAAAAAGAACAGTGAAGATGAAACAAGAGTGCAAGGGAGAAAGAATATATGAAAAGGATAAGGAACGATAAAAAAAAAACAAGGAAAAGAATGACAGACAGGGCACCGGAAAAGTGCGAGGAAGGCAAAAAATAGAAGAGGGAAAATTAATGAATGAAAGCTTCTTAGATATTACCAGCATGGAAACCTCTTGCATAGATTAGGCGAAATTTGGCAACATAATAAATAGAAAAGAAAGAAAAAGCAAAAGAAGAGGGACAAAAAATATTACAGGGCTATTCCACGTGACGGACCTTGCACTTCAGAGGGATTTTTTTTTTGTCTTTCTAGGGCTTAAACAACAGGAAGTTATTTCCCCATTTAAGATTGTTTTGGTAAATCTATTACAAATATAAATAACTGAATTAAAATCATGGAACAATTCTTTAAACCTCCAAACTTTAGTCTAAAATATGAATTAAGGCCTTCGATAATTTAATTTGACTGAAGTATGCTAATTTGGAACATTTTCTGATGGTAAGAAAAGCTAGTATGAATCAGAGAATACTGAATACTGCTTGATTAAAATTGTCACGTAAGTTATTGCACGAGAAAATTTGGGCTTACTAGTATCTACATTGAATATACTGTTCCCATGAATTCACCAACCTATGCCTCTTTCCCCAATATTTTCTTTGTAAAATATTCAATTATCTAATCAATACAGCTCTTTTTAAAAGACTATGGGCATTATTCTAATCCCCAAGTGTAAAAAGTCGGTGTCTTGTAAATAATATTTTTGATATCGCGTAAGTTCCATCCCAAGGAACATCAACTATGAGATTAAAAATCACATTAAAAAAGTACAGTATATTTCACAAGGTTTAGTTACTGTCACAGTCATAGGCAGTTCGTCTATCTCATTTGAGTGAGTTTTTCATGAGTGGGAAACCCTTCCTGGACGACGCAGCTTTGGTGCTGTGTTTTTAACCGATGATTGTGTGACTTACTCTGTCTATGACGTTTAATTTGGTGGATATATTTCGTTCTTGCCAGCACAAAAATAGCCGAGTTTGCAAAAATCGTGGGTTGTGTGGTGAGCTAGTCTAGTATAATATGCAAAAAAAAAGTCTTACAGAATTTGTCGTTATGAAAATTTCGGACTGTTTTGAACTGCAATATCTTGCACATTTCGCTGACTTTTGTTTTTTTATGTCTATAGGGCCTGTTTATTTCTCATCTCTGAGATAGACAATCTCCCAATGGCTGTAACATCATGGTTCTATGAGACCAGGAGAAAGGCAAAAGCATTATAATCAACATAAATTTGGTGGGGAAAAAAAAGAAAAGCCTTATTTTTCCATGGAATAGGTCACATTTCGTGGATTTCAGTCGTGGATGTGAAGAAGGACGGAGGCGAGTATTCTGGGTGTTGAGAGAATGGGCCGGAGAGGGAGTTTCCTTGTCCCAAAAGAGGAGTTAATGAGGATAGAAGTCGCGATGGGAGGTAGCGGTATCTGAAATATGATGTATTGTGGCATTGGGCGGTAATGAAACATAATTTGGTCCTCAGGCGCAAATCAATAAGTCGGCCACTCTAACACTAGCAAGCGGGTATCGCTGGTGCTATTAGCGCGGGTAGCTTTCATCCTCTCTCACCGGAGACCGACAAGAAATAAATATGGGAAATACAATGGCTTCCTTTGGTTTGGTGTTAGTGTCAGTGCTGGGATGTTGTTTTTAGGGAAAAACCACCGCTGAGCTTTCTCTCTCTAATGTACCCCAACACACACACACACACACACACACACACACACACACACACACACACACACACACACACACACACACACACACACACACACANCACACACACACACACTCACACACACCACACATACACATCACACACAACACACACACTCACACACACACACACACACACAACACACACACACACTCTCTCACACACACACACACTCACACACACCACACATAAACATCACACACAACACACACACTCTCACACACACACACACACACACACACACACAACACACACATATACACACATACACACACAACACATACACACACAAACACACACACACACACACACACACACACACACACACACACACGCACGCACGCACGCACATTATTTTACGCACACATTTACCCACATTCACACACATATGCGAACACACAAACGTGGACACACAAATGCACATACTCCCACAAGCATGCACGCACGCATGCACGGACGCACGCACACGCACCCTTACACATTCACAGACACACATACATACACATACATTACACACACAAGCGTATTCACACACATGTGCACATATACCCATACATTATGCACGCCCGCATTTTCCATCAGCATCTTGTCATTTCCACCGCTGTTCATTGATTTACCTCTTCTTACTTTCCCCGTCTTCCTCTATTTCTGCCTCTTTCTCTATCTCCTCTTTAATGTCTTTTTCCTTTCGTTCCTTCCTCTTTGCTTTCTCTACATTTTTATTTAATCTCCTCTTCCTTTCTGCTCCTCCGTCTTCTATCCTTGTCACGTCCATTTGATTCTACCTCTTCTGTCTCATTCCTTCGATCTTTCTCAGCGGGATTGTTAATCGTATCATCTATGCCTCCATCTGCCTATTCTTTATGGCTCTTTTTCTTTCCCTCCCTCATTCCTCTGCGTCTTTTCGGGTTGTTTCTTCCTTCTCTGTTTACTCTGTATTCTACTCCTGTGACCCGTCACATCCATTTATCTCCGCCTTTTCTTTCTCTTTCTTTCACTTTTTTTCTTCGGTATTATTCCTTCTATCGCTCCGTCCTTCGTCAGTTTCTTCTTTTGTGGCCCTTTCCCTTTCCTCCGCCCATGTTTCTCTACGTCATCTTCAAGTTGTTTCTTCCTTCTCCTTTTACCCCCACCTCCCCCTGTCTTCTACTCCTGTCACATCCACTGACATCCACCTCCTCATTCTCCCTCCTTCACTCTTACCACTTCTGATACCGCCTTCCCCTCTCTCTCTCTCTCTCTCTCTTTTGTCTCTCTCCTCTTCCTCTCTTACTAATTTTTTTTAATGCTTCCTCTCGTCCTGCCTTCAACCTGTTTCTGGACCCCCCCCCCCTTCACCCACCCCTGTTTGTGGCCAACTTGTCCATCTCCTTTTTCGTTGGTCCATTGTCTCTCTTCCCTCCACGATTCAAAGGCCTTGTGACAGAACGCTTTATCCACCAACCTGAATATTTTGTTAGCTTTTTTTTTTTTTGCTCACGTTAGGTTGCAGTTTGAGTATGTAGTGTATGCACAGTTCAATGGAAACCACATCACTCCTATAATTTTTCACCATTATATTTCACCTCCCATTAAAGACATTGTTTTTATCCGGTCTCTTTTGCTACGATCCCCTCATTGATCACTGACGTAAAAGGCTGATCATATTGATAGTTAGCTTAAACCCTTAGGAATTTTATGCTATATCTTCGTTACTATTTGAGCTAGGGATACGCCGTTTCGTGTGAACATAGTTCTGAGATAGCACTACGTACTGGTGGTGACAACTCAAAACCGTCAAAAATCGGGAAACGCCCTTTCGCGTGGAAGGCGACGATATCATATGCTTAGAGATTAATATTATGTTCATGTGCCGTTCACTAATTTATGTCTGTTTTGACATTCAAATCCCAGACGACCAGACGATCTTAGTTCTACTATTTAAGTTTTCCGAACTTTCATCCCCGAAACCCAGAACTTCTAGTCTGTGAAGGGGGATTCGTGTGGTGTTTTTCTCTTTCTCTCATATTTTGCCTGCTAAATATTGAAACGTTTTATTGTGCTCTAATGGTGCGACCTTTTCTGGACTAGACGTGGAAGATTATACGCTCAAAG
>JAWQUT010000025.1:2317550-2328211 GCA_033807755.1 Ellobium chinense | reverse complement strand
AGATGACGCAGCGTGTGAAGGCTGATGGTACCCGTCAGATGCTGGTTCCACACTCTTTTGTTCTTCCCCTCTTGCCGACTTTGTCTGCCCGATCCTTTTTCCACCCTCCAGAGTCTGAACCTCTCAGCTCCGTGTTCATCTGGCTGTGGTTCCTCACCCTGGAGGTGATCACTGATGGCGACAAGTATTTCGCCTTTGTCCAGCTTTAGCTTGCCATTTATTGAGGGCTGCTCCTGCTAGTGCGTCAGCTCTCTCATTTCCCCTGACGCCTGCTGTCCAGGGCAGTAGATCCATGTGAGGCCAATCAGCCAGGAGGATTCCAGATACTGGATCCAGTCACTACGGAGGTGTCCGTGCTCTTTTCATCTTGAGCATGCTTTGTGAGTCTGAGACAATGACTGCCCTTGTTGTTGGTGTTTTAGCAAACCATCGCAGTGCTGATTTAGCCGCCTCAGTCTCCATCCTCATACTGGATGTTGTAAAGGCATAGGCCCCACTCTACTCTGCGATGATTCTCCGTCCACAACGGGCTGTAAAACCCCATCCACTCTTTCCTTCCTGTGTGACTGAACCATCAGTATAGATCACCACGTCATTCAGGCCTGTATGCTGCTCAGTGAGTTTCCTGACGTCCATCTCCGTCCTTCCTTGTGTCCATTCACGGCACTGGCGACCAAGGGTGATGATTACCTCAGAGTAGAAGACATCATTTACTTTGACCCATTCTGTCCCTCTGTTTACCGCATCCACTGGATAAATCTCAGCGATGGGTTTTTCAGCCGCTGCCATTCATGACATTCCCATTTTAATTCTGGTGCCTTTTACCTCACTGATGGCAGGGTGGAGAGGATGTGACATATCTCCTGCTATGCTCATGTAAGCCTTTGCCCCTGCCATAGTGTATCGATGTTTCGTGGTGTTGAATCCGAGCATGAAGCGCATCTTACTGATGGGAGTGTTACGTGTACATCCTAGATTGTACGCATCGCCTCATTCTAAATGCGGTCGAGTCTCTCACATTGGGAATTAGAGAGTGTCAGTATGCCTAGGCCGTAGTCTATAACCGACAAGACCAGTGCTTCATACAGGATTACATTGCATAGTTCACCTGTGGGCGCAGTTGGTACTGTGTTAGACATGGGTTAAAAAAAAAAAGACCTATTTTACTATATTCTTAATTGTAATCTTAACCTTCACTGCAGTTTTGACAAAAGCGCACATATTTTGTCATATTGGTCTGACTCGTGTGAAGTTATGAGCTGCGGCTGTATGCAAAACCTATACTTTATTTTGCGTACTGCATTAACTACGGTGAGCAGTATTGATGTTTTGGTAGGATTTTGGTAAGGATTATGCATAAGATGATGACTAAGACAGTAATGAGAAATAGTTGCTTTTCTCAGCTTTTCTGAGCCGCTAGTCTAATTACTTTCACTAAGAGCTTGTTGTCAGCATTGTACAGAGAGCAAACACAGAGACCACCTGGAGAGTGTTCCTGGCCTGGTCCAGCCTGTTGTATCCGCCTCACACGGTGGAGTGGGGATGTTCTGGTAGGATGACACCTATAAGGGTAGTATGGGCTGGGCGTTCTCTCGCTCAGGTCTCAGGTCTGGTGTGTTGGCGATGGGTAGAGTGGACTGTATTTCTGGTCGTGGGCTTCAAGTGTGTCGGTACTGCTTTCCCTCCTGCTGGTCCGTCTGTCACACACACACACACACACACACACACACACACACACACACACACACACACACACNCACACACACACACACACACACACACACACACATACACACACACACACACACACACACAAAACACAAACACAACACACACAACACACACACACATATACACACACACACACTCTCACACACACACACACACTCACACACACCACACATACACATCACACACACACTCACACACACATATACACACATACACACATACACACACAACACACACACACAATCACACACACACACACACACTCACACACACACAAAACACATACACAACACACACAACACACACACATATACACACACACACACACACACACACACACAACACACACACACACACACACACAACCAGACTCAGTGTTTTGAATGGTAACTGCGTCTGCACATTGCGGGTGTAAAGAAAGTGAAGGAATCCATTTGGACAGGCGATGAAATGGGTGGCCGTAACATACTGCAGTTTTGCATTCACATCTTTACGTCCGCTTAGTGCAAACTTGTTGATGTTCTCAATTATGTTGCGGTAAAATAAATGGCGGGTATGGTAGGGCCAAAGATACCTCGAAATGGGTTAAAGTGGTGGTGAGATAAGGGGTGGGAAGTAGACGTGGGAGGGAGGAAGGGAGGCTGTAGCTCATTTTGGGAAATATTCTGAAACTCCCAAGGTACGCTTAGATTACAGTCAGGGACACAGTCAGGTATAGCCATAAGGTTAAAGAATAAAAACGAGCCACGGAAGAGTTCTCAGACAGTATCTAAGGAATTTGATAAGACCGCTTTTTCTTCCAAATTGGATAACGTAGATGGTGGCCGCCATTTTGTGGCGCTCCCATTTCCTTCTATAAAAGATTCCAACTTTTCTAATTAAAATCTGGAGGCTGCGGGCATTTCCGAGCGCAGCTAACGTGCAGCAGCAAAGAGAAGACTCTGGATGTTCCATTCCATTCAGAGACTGGCTACTATTTTTGTGGTTGTTGTTCCGGCTTTACTTACTGACTCTATGGCTGAGACTTATGAGATGCAAACCTATTTTCGAGGAAACAGCAAGTCACCGCCAGCGCTACTCTTCCTTTGCGGCAGTGCCCATTTTCACAACTAAGCTTTCCTTCCGTCCACTGATTCCTTTTTGCGCCCCACCCAGTTACGGCCTTTCAACTGTTGCCCACGATTCTTTATGATTTTTTGGGTGCATAATTGTCTCCCTATGTTCTGTTACAGAAAATTCACAACTTTGGTTGGCTAGCTATAATTTAGCGATATAGTCGCTCCTAAAGCGGTTACCTCATTCGGAGACTTCCAAACAATCCAAAAATACAACTTGCCTAAATGAAGAACATCAAAGATGAGTTTGTTTTAGTGAGTAGAGCGCCTGTATTACTCAATCATGCTACAAGTAGATAGACAGAAAAGATGAAACTATAACCGAACACTGCTCATACATTTAGCTTTCACAATATAGCGGGGTAATGGCGCGGTAATCACACCTATTACATGTGCTTGCACTCAGACTTTCCACTCAATTACCTCCCTTGTAACACGTCGAGGGGAGGCGACCCGTCCACATTCTTTCGTCGGGCGGCTTCAGTCTCGCTAGTAATGTCTAAAATGTGTTTTGAGCCTTTAAGAAAGTTGGAGTTATGCCCAACAAACGATTTGCATGAGTCAGTTGATGGCGTGCTAATTGTGCATGTTCTGTGTTTTGTTTTTTTTTGGTTTACTTCATGCCTTTTTTTTCATTAGGTTAGTGAAGGCCCGAGCTAAAAATAAATCACGTATAGATGCCCTAAAAATATTAAAAGAAGCTGTATTCATGACTGCACTCCAAAAATGACTTGTTAGCGTCAAATTTCTGTCAGACTGAAGATGCCAAGATTGTATTTTTGTTGTTTTTGTAAAGGATATTTTGCAGTGCAGATGAGCCATTGGTGCTTGTCTGGCTAAAGATATGATTACAGTCAATAATAGTGATACATCATAGGTTATCAATATCTAAGAGAGTTGACTCTTTATATGGGACTATCATTCATTTCCTCAGAAAAACGATCTCCAAAGACAGGTGCTTATACTAGTCAGGCTGAAGATTTTTTTATTTTTTTGGTGGAGCTAGGGTCGAGATGTACGGAAGATCATTACTCTCTGATACTTAACTTAATATACCCACTGCAAGACCAACTAAGAAAACCTTTGAAAACTCTACGTGTGAGACCCCAGAAAAGCTCTCGAAGACTTAGTATTAGCCAAAGGGCGATCGTCTAATACGGCATCTTTTCTTGTTTTATTTCATGTGGGATATGAAAAAGGAAGGCGGTGGTCGTCTTAGGCAGGTGGTCGCGTGTTGGTAATTAAATAGAAATCATGATTGGTCATTCCCCAGAACGCCATAGCCTTGGCAGGGGGTCGTGATATACAGGTGGTCGACAGACCAGATTCGACTATACTCCCAAAACACTGGTAACTGACTTTACCATTTCAGCACTCTCAACATATCACTTATGTCTCCCTCTCCTCCTTCTTCTTTTCTTTCTCCTTCTTCTCTTCCTCTCTATAATTTTTCTTGTTCTTTTTGTTATCATTTTTCTTTTCTTTTGTATAAGCTGGCAACTCTGAGCTAAGCTCTGAGCACTACACCAACCCGCATTACACTGCTGAGTCGTTGTTCCCTGGAGTAGAGTTTTGCGACAATCAATACGTGACATAGGATTAAAAGGGGGCATTGCTTCATAACAAGATATAATTATTGAACGTTAATTTNGCGCAGAAAGCACAGCAGCTAAGCGAATAGATATGTGTGCGTATGTAGATTTATGTTTAGCTGATAAAAATTTAGAGTAATGTTTTAAATTTTCCATCTACATTCTTTAAATGTATCTGATACTCCACACCCCTCTTGATTTAAGAAAAAAAAAAAGTTTACTTATCTTAAAGTTCGATAACTTCAATAATTTACATTTTATGTCCTCGAAGTTTTGCACATATTAAGAGCGGGATGTTGTCTATTACTGCTGAAGAGTTTAAATATAGAGATGCTATGATTATGTAACAACTAAAAATACAAACTAAATGTTACAGTCTCCTAATTGGTTTGATCATATGCCTTAGGAAACCAGTACTTTGTACAGATTATGGAGAATGGGTCCTAGATTTGTGAACCTGCCTGCGAATTAGCTCTCCTGATTTTGTAAACTAAACCTGAAGTTTGGGTCATTTACTTCGGTTTCGATGTGGCTTTCTGTGCGGACACTTGTCGTTAAAGAAACTAGTAAGCTTGTTTACGCCTTTTAGATGTACCGGTTCGTAGCTATAAAACGAATTGAAAGACCTGTATCTTAAACATCATTTTTCAATAAGCTCACTGAATTCTGCAAACTATTAAAGAAGATTTAGAGATTGTGGAATTTCTTGTAAGTAACAGAAGAGCAAATAGTTTATTGGCTCAAAGGAGGAAATCAGATTAGGCTTCTGTAACCTGAAACATATATCTAACAAGAGAATGCCTGGTGAGCATTTCCTGCGGGACATAAAGTTTTGACGTGAGCTTTTAATGTGCTGTGGGTGTGATAAAATTATACCATCTAGGTCAATGAAATTTGATACACTTGCAGAGATCATTCGTATGTTAATGTGCTTAAATTTAATGTCAGTGCCTTGTTAACTCTTAAAATTCCTGGATTTTGGATTGAGTGAACTCTTTTTTGGGGAGAGATTGGTCGAAGGGAGGGTGATATTACCAAGACTAACATTTGCCTGGTCACCTCGGGTGCGCGGAATGGGCAGTTTATGTTATAGTGTGGGCGATCCCTCGGAGTTTCTAAGCACCGGAAGTATCAGTCTATAAGCAAGCAAAATTAGTTGGGCTTGATGCGGAAGAGCAAGAAAATAGACCCTCTAGGGATGTTTGCTATACTTATATATTTGCCGCTCTTATTAGCAAACATACTTCTCTTGATTCTTGCCATGTCCTCCTCCAACAAAAGGCAGTTAATAAAAAGTTGCACTAACAACGTTGAAACCAAAGATGGTGGTCGCTATTTTGCCGAGCTCAGATTTTCGGTGTAGCCTAAAGATTACAAATTTCTTTGGAACTTTAGAAGCTGCGCACACTCTTCCGCTGCAGCTAAAGCGCAGCTGCAAGAAACGTATTCCAGGTATTACAATTTCTTTGGCCTGCGTCTTCTGGTTATTTATTCTTCCTCCTCACAACTAGCCCTTTAATTTCATTATTGTGCCTTAGCTCAGGCCAGCTCAGTACCAATATCTTGACTGCCCCTTTGCTCATCGTGTTGGAGCTAGCCCGAATGGCGAGGTCAAAGTTAATCAATACCCGACGTACCTTCACCGAGTGGAGTTTGTGATGCATATACTCTCAAAGTCTGCAATAAATCCTTTTGTCATTGTCATTGTCATTGTCATTGTCATTGTCACATGTATTTAGTGTTTAAACAGACAGATAAATAGCATAATTATTTGATGTAGATTCTGTCCTTTGCATTCTGTCTACATATATTCAATGTAAAACGGACAGATAAATAGCATAATTATTCGATCTAGATTCTGTCCTTACTGCCTTACTGGGCTGGAAGTTTCATGGAAATTTATTGCGGCCACATAAGGAAGTGTTTAATGATTATGGTTACTTAAAATGAGACTGATAGCTTATAAAAAGTAGTCTAGCCTTTTTATTTCCAGCTTTGAACGGGGATATAACTTCCTCGAAAATGACGTAAAGGACTCAATAACAGTACAGTGTTCTCTACTGTATCTTGCCGTTAATCTGTCTTTGCTATAATATGATATACTTTCGTTTCCGTCCGTGTCCCGGCATTCTTGCTGTTCATCTTCATTGTTGTTGTTTTTGCTGTTTTTTTTTTTCATAGCAACGAACAAGGAAAATCAACAATGTGATATGGAGAATGGTACTAGAGAGTGTTGCTACAAAGCTCACATCTACATAAAATGTTTCCCTTTAAACATCGAATATTTGTGCCACACGTATCGAACACACACAATGCGATTCGGGTGCGTCGCAATTCGAGAATATATTAACTCAAACCTCGTTGTTCGTATATACACCCGTCTCGTGCGCATACACAATAGAGCCAGGGTTGCCGGATTTGGCTGTCTCGTAGCCAAATACCAGATTTTTGGCTTTTTTTGTAAAGCTGCTGACTCCCAAATAACTGATTGGCTCTTAGGCTCCATCTTGGCTCCAACTCCAACGTACTTTAGACAAAACGGACTAATTTCCTTTACAAAAAAACACGTATACTGCTCTCAAACTGTTCGGTATTTTTACTGATTCTGTCATAACTGCCCGACGAAAACGATATACAAGAATGATTCCGAATATGTGTTCAGTTTATAATAATTTCTCATGTCTCCATAATGTATGTAGAAAGGTTTATGAAAACTTAACACCCGTGTATCTCCATTAAATTTCTTCTCTTAAGCAAATCTTGACTCCAGCTGACCCTTTTCAAACATGGTCTGGCTGTTTTTGTTTTTTTTGGCTCTGTTTCCTATGCGATTTGGGCCGGATTGAAAAAAAAAATCTGGCAATCCTGAACAGACCTTCCATTAACTTGGGATCCCCGTGGTTGATCAAGGAAATGTGCTTGAAAATCCTCTTCAGTAAACTGCATTTTTGCTGCCTTTGCAGATACATTGCTACTGCATTAAGATTTCGGTGGAATCAAATCACTGATACAGTCCAGACACTTTTTATTCTTTCCCCAGGGTTGTTTCGGGATTACATTCAATTTATGTCTGTCGTGACGGTTCCCTCGCTTTTAACACTTTCTGTTGATGAATTTAGGGCTGGAGCGTTAAAAATATAACTTCCGGCTAAGACATCCTGAAAGAAATGACGGGATATCAAGTTAACGGAAGCACGTGGTTCTTACAAGAAAGGCTTCCGCGTGCGTATAATGGATGCGCGTGCGAATGCATGATTATTTTGACTGCAGGAGATTGCTTCTCTTTTTCGCTTCCATTTTATTATTATTATTTTTTTATTTGCAAATAACCAAACAAAAAATTACATCCATTCTTTTCTGGCTTTCTTTTTCGATTCTCACTCTCTGTTTTTTTTTTCTTTCCTCTCCATAGGTTTTTCTCCCCTCCCCATTTTCTCGATTTCTCCTTGTTCTTAGACTACATCTTATTTTTTCCTATCTTTCCGCTGTCTTATTTTCATCAAGAGACTTGTTTGAACATCTTCTGTTTCATATATTCTTGCTGCTTTATAACTGGTCACATATATCCTTTTTCTACGTTCGTTCTTTTGTTTTGTCTCTTTCCTTGATCGACGGAAAGACGAAGATATGGAGATGACGTTAATGAGTTCATTGGCGTAGCAAGAGGAAGGCTTGTCAACCCTAGCTCTTTACTATGCTTAAACCTCTCCCTTCTACTTCGCCTTCTTAAACATCATGTCTCCTGGTTTAACTTCATCATTTGAAGGACACAAAACAAAGAGAAAACAAACAAAGAGGAGACAAAGGAGTGATAGAAGAAGAGGATGGCAGAAATTTATTAAGGCAGTAAGTTAAGAGCCGAGAGTTCAAAGGAGGTTTGCACAGATTAGAAACTTGTGAGCAGTCGGGAAGTGTGTTTGGGTCACGGGTGAACACTAGGCTCGCACTTGGAAGTTAGGGACCGATTCAGGCAGTAGGTATTTAAGATTTAAATTGCTGTGAAGTTAGCGTCCCTGTAGTGTAGTGGTAACACGTTCAGACTTGCAAGCTGAGAGACCCTGGTTCGATCCCCGGCAGGGACAGAAATTTTCTAGTGTAGGTTTTTTTTCGGCCCTTGTTCTCAAAATTTATCATTCACAGTAATTTGGTAAAATCCCTGGTGACACACTTCCTTAAAATAATACGTAACATCTGAAAAAATTATCAGACTAAGCTCACCTTCCTCCCCCTTAAACATGAGAGAAAGAATACTATACTGTACTGCCTTTCCACCCGGTTACAAACTCATATGTGAAACATGCACACGAAATTTCAGCAGGCAGGACACTACTCATCGTGTCCGCACATTTTTAGTCCCCTCGCCACATATAGCATACAGATACCTTACCCTTCGCTATAAATCTCTCTTAGACTTACCGATTCGTTCCGGAAATATCATTCCAGTGTCTATTCGGCACACCGGAACAACCTATTTCCGGTTAAATGAGACGTCGGCATAATGACTGTCTGATGTCGTAATAAAAAATGCATAAGCTTAAAACTTACTGGCATTTTGTTTAAATCAGAGTTTAGAAGATGTTTGTCTCACCCCCACCACCTCCAAAAGAACTGGGAAGGATTTTGTGAGTAGAGTGTCATCACAAATGCGTGTAGGCTGCAGAAAGATCTGCTGTCTCAGATGTAAAGTTCTGAATGCATATTATTGGTTGCTTTATATTTCACGCTTTATATTTCACGCTGGGTCATTATGAAGATGTAACTAAAAGCCCACTCTTAAGCTGTCACAGGGAGGCCCAAGCCCCTTCTCCCAAATAGCCATTAGCGCACATTAGCGTACACACCTGCAAGAATCCCCTACATACTTGCCCACGCATACAGTACATTCTTACACAAGGTTGATACTCCAATAATTGGCCCGGGCAAAGACGTTGCAGCTCCTGCTGTGATTTCTGGAATCTATGGTAATTAATGACATCATCACTTGATAAACATGACGCAGTGATGGAGTTAGGGTGTCCCAGGGTTATTACCACCAATCTCATCCCTTTCTCCTACAGTATCATCAGCACCTTAAAAGAACGGGGTGAATATTTGCTTCACAGCCTAAAACATAGATAGATAGATAGATAGATAGATAGATAGATAGATAGATAGATAGATAGATAGATAGATAGATAGAGATAGATAGATAGATAGATAGATAGATAGATAGATAGATAGATAGATAGATAGATAGATAGATAGGTAAGATAGATAGATAAGATAGATAGATAAGATAGATAACATAGATAGATAGATGGGAAACTTGAAACAGGCAGGCACTAGAGAAATATCCAGGGCGCCGCTGTTGCAATTGTCCCAGTTTAAATTCATTCCTTTTATACTGTCTGGGACAGGCTCACAGATCAACACTGATATTTTCGCCATTGATACTATGCATATAATGTAAAACAAAACAAACTTCACTGAAATATCTGAAGAAACCCTCAACCGTTCAACAATTTAAAAAAAAAACAACGAAAATCATGGTCGTTTTCAAACTCAGTAAATTCCACCACGCTTTCCCTTACTCAAACGTAGTCGAGTATTGCGTAGTCTTATAATGTGTCCCTATAAACAGTGTATAATCTTCACGATTTTTGTCGAAACCTCTAGGCTCCGTACATTTTTCTTCCGCCTGACCATTTGTGAGTGAGCATTGCTGGAATGTCGGTATTTTCACCTGCTGAACACAGCCATTACTCTTGTGGCATGACGTCATAAAGTGAGAAACGCTTGCAGACGATTGGTGCAGAGGCATGCGGAAACTGTCTGGACCAGTCGTCTGCCAGCTTAATATCTTTCTCTTTGAAAATACATAGCGCGAGTAACGGCAGAGCCCGCAGGATAAAAATCCCGACGTCCCTCCGATGTTTTCTCAGACACTTTCGGCCGAAAAGAAACAATTATGCGGTTTAAATTTTCTGAAAAAACAAAACAACAACAACAACAACAACAACAACAACAACAACAACAACAACAACAAACTTATGAGGCTGTAAAGCCGATAACTTGCCCTGTCCCTTGAAAGGTCAGAACAATCCCTTTCTTCATCTCCCTAGCAGTACACAAACAAACAAATGTAGTCGGCACATTCAAAGTCGATAGCAAAGTTACAGATAAGCGTATGTTTTATACTGTAATTATAGTATAATAAGTAATGTGGCTTCAAAGTTTTAAAGAA
>JAWQUT010000025.1:2272601-2309861 GCA_033807755.1 Ellobium chinense | reverse complement strand
ACCCGGCATAACAAGGACTGTAGTTCCCACCGATGAATACTTCCACGTAGTCGAATTTTGATGACGTCATCCGCGGCGAAATTTTGTTTAGTTGTCGGACCGGTATTGCCGATAGCTGCAGAAGAAGCGGACTTTTTCGTAAAATATTTTAATCTTAATTCAGCAACTCCAAGTGGCAAAAATCGGAGGCCGTAATGATGGCTGGTGTATCTTTTTGTACCCACACGTCAAATGTGAAGTCTATAGCCGCGGCTGTTTTGTCTGGAAAAGTGACACATGTTTTCAAGTTGCCAAATAAATAATAGATACACCGAGAGTATGAAAATTCATTTCATTGTTCTGATGGAGTAAATTTTAATGTGCGACGAGTCAGCAAACTGGAGTTTTCAGGATGAACTGCTGGAAGCTGAGTGCTGACTTGTGTTGTCAATTTGTGGCCCTTTACGTCAATATTCTTTCTATCCAGCGGATGGATCCTTTGTCTTTGGAAAATCTATACCGGAAGTGCCATTTCCCATAATTTCCTGGGTATGCCCTTTTCAAATTCGCCTTTTGGCAAGGAGAGTTGTTTTGTTTTCAACGCTCTCCCTAGTTCCAGAAATGGAGGAGGGAGGGAGAGAGAGAGAGAGAGAGAGAGAGAGAGAGAGAGAGAGAGAGAGAGAGAGAGAGAGAGAGAGAGAGAGAGAGAGAGAGAGAGAGAGAAAGAGTGAAATTTAGGAAGTGAGAGAAAGAGTGAAATTTAAGAAGTGAGAGAAAGAGAGAGAGAGAGAGAGAGTGAGAGAGAGAATATTTGTGTTGTGTGTATGTGTGTGATTATTATGTGATGAGGGAGAACGATAGATAGATAGAAAGATAGATAGATAGATAGATAGATAGATAGATAGATAGATAGATAGATAGATAGATAGATAGATAGATAGATAGATAATTTGTTTATGAATCTATACTGTTGTAAGTGTCTTATTTGTGAGTGATAGAAAGAAAGAAAGAAAGAAAGAAAGAGAGAGAGAGAGATTTTAACACTGCAAGTTTAGGAAGGAGCTCTTCCGCCGCCGTCAGCCTCACTACCGACAACTCCACTACCGACAACTCCACCACCGACAACTCCGACACCCACAACTTCAATACCGACAACATCTTTACCACCAACATCACTACCCACAACTCCATTATCGACAACTTAACTGTCGACAACTCCACCACCACAACCAGAATTTTCTCTAGCTCCATCACAGCCGTCATCATCTCCATGGCTGTCGTTATCATGTTACTCGTCTCCAATACAAAGCATCGACGACGACAACATAAGCGGCACAATAAGCAGCAGTAAAAATAACAAAACAACAATAATAACAACAACAACAACAACAACAACAACAACAACAACAACAACAACAACAAACAAACATTAACGATAACAGCAACAATACAAGAGCAGCCTTGTCATGGTCATTAAACAATAATAGAAGGAGAACCACCACCAACGATAGTAGCAGCAGTGCCGGCGGCAGCAGCGATATACCGCCTTAACAACAAGAACAACAAGAACAATAATGACAACAATAAAAATAATGCTAACAACATTAACATCAACAAACTCAGTAAATATTTGTACCATCAAAACCAACAGCGACAAACAGAGCTAAAGTATCGAAGTCATTATCTCCACCATCTAAACCGCCACCACCACACCAATAACACCAGCATCAGCAGCTGCAGAAATAGCAACAACAACAACAACAACAACAACAACAACAACAACAACAACAACAACAACAACATCAACAATACAACAACAACAGCGCCCTCGTCACCTCCATCAAAGAACAAAAAAAAATGCAACATGTCAACAACTAACAGTCGCAGTAGCAGCAGCAGCAGCAACAGCAGCAGCAGCAGTAACAGTAGCAGCAGCAGTAGCAGCAGCAGTAACAGTAGCAGCAGCAGTAGCAGCAGCAGCAATGTTACCAATTTCATACCAACGACAACGGAACAAACATACAGCCTCATAATTACCGGTAAACCTAGGAACAGGACAGCAACGAAACCAACAACAATAAAAACGGCAACAACCATCACAACAGCAAAACCAACAAGTAAAATAACATGAACAAAAAACAAGAACTAGAACAAGAACTACATCAACAACATGAGCTACCTTAATACCATCGTCAAAGGAGAACAGAATACCACCAGCACTATCACCAAGCTATTATCACAACAACATCAACAACAACAACAACAACAACAACAACAAAACAACAACAACAACAACAACAACAACAACAACAACAACAACAACAACAACAACAAGAACGGCGACGACGACGACAACAACAACAACAACAACAACTACTACTACTACTACTACTACTACAATAACAACATCATTAACAACAACAACAACAACAACAATAACTACCATTACTACTACTACTACTATTACAACAATAACAACAACATCATCAACAGCAACAACAACAACAACAACAACAACAGCAGCAGCAGCAACAAAAACAACAACAACAACGACAGCCGCCTCCTGATCACCGCCATCAAACAACAACAAATGAAGCATCAGCAGCAATAGCAACATCAGCAAGACCATCAACGTCACAACAACAGCAACAACAACAGTAGCCTACTCACAGCAGGAACACATATAAAACAATTACAAGCCCCGCCACCCGATGGAGACTCAGCTACGTGGCAGTGCAGGGCGTGAGAGAGCATTAAACATGTATGAGCGACATTACCCACACTTTGGCCACTTAGGGCCCATAACACTATGCAACGAAGGGAGGCAGAATATTGGACACATAACAGGTTCAATGGTTCCGTGGAAAAAACCAAAAGAAGTGTTGCTAACAGAAAGTGAAATATAATGGTAAAAAATACTGTAGATGAGATGTGAGTCCAAGAAATGGACACATACATGTATATTGAATACCCCTATTGCTACCTTTAGCAGGCAAAATAAGCTAAAACAGTCAAGATGGTGGGTAAAGCGTTTTGTCACAAATTCCTCCAATACAGCCTGTATCCAAAGTTGGTTGGTTAGTTCTTTGTAGTACTTATAGTCCCTTAAAGGGATTCAGATGGTTCCAAACATCATTCATTTTGACTGCTAAATTTTGTACTATCTCTTGGAAACAACCACCAGTGTGTTCACACGATTCGATAAGGTGATTCCATAAAACGCCAGTTGGGCACGCAGATTGAAGCCAGTAGTTATGGCGATGTAGTACCCACCCCCGAGGGAAAGCCCTGCATAGACCGCACTGATGAGCTAAATACTGATATAATCGCTTATCGTGGGCAGCGATCTCCAAGCGCAAACATTTTTCCTTTGAAACCTTTTGTCTTGCAACTGTATTGCCATGCAACATCCACTTTTGAATCCCCAAATACATTTCTCGTATAAAGCGATGAGCTGCTCTGGCACTTTCGCGGCCATTGTTTTTGTCACGTGACAGCTCAATCCATCACAAAATAAGTTAAAAAACAGAACCTGTTCTATATCGTCAGGTGGCCAAAAAATAAAAAAAAAAGTGGAAAGGAAAATGGGAAATCCATTTTTTTTATTTCAGTACGAATGAATATTATTATTGGAATCGTATGAACCTCCTTTTAGAGCGATTGCCCTATTCGGAAACATCTAAAAAACTCATGAAATAATTTCCCAAGATGAGAATTATCAGGATACGTTTTTTTTTTTGCTGCTACTCGTTGGCCGTGGGAGGACGTATGCGCAGTTCCTAAAAATTAGGAAAGTTGGAATCTTTTGCCTACGCCGAAACGGGGAGTGTGGCAAAATAAAATGGCGGGCACTATCTACGTGTTCACTTTGTTGGTGAACTTTCTCGTATTAACGACGTAGTGTCGAAGGAGGATATGACAAAAATCGAAGGTGAGATGTATATAAGCTAATAAATGAGGTAAAGATATGAGTCAACGAGTTTAACAAATTTAACAAGTTGATTACCAGACCACAGCTGTGATACGTGGACAATATACAATATACAACGGGAGAGCACGTGAACATTTAAAGCATTATAACCAGTAAATTCACACATTTGGCATACACCATTCGCGAATCAGTGCACTCTTTTCTAGCTCTTCCGCATCGCTCGCAGCCACCGTGGCTTCCTTAGAGACTTGTAACTTCCGCTGCCTAGAATCTCGGAAGGGCTGGCCACCTGAAGAAATGGACCGCCCCTTACGTGCATCGACGCGGACCAGACAAACGTAGCCCGGTATCCATATGACCGTCATCATTCTATTCTGATCTAAGTTTGTATTCTATACGCTATTTTAGTGTATTTTGAATTCACCTTCACAGAGGGTGGAGGAGGAATATGAGAAAATGGGGAAACAAACGAAAAGAAAAAGAATAAATGTAAACGTTGTATTGGACGGAGTGATCGGAACGGGAAAGGAGGTAGGGTTGGGGTGGGGGGAGGAGGGGGTGAAGGCAATGATTTTTGAAACGAAAATATACAGATTGTCGTGATTGACAAATATGCGAATGCTCCAGTAGTATTCTGGCGCTCACGTGCGACAAAAGTCGCAATTACATTGCCCCGTGTCTTGAAGACCAAATGAAATAAAAAAAAATCGAAGATATTATTATGCGCAAGTAGCTTCCCTTGGTCCTAAACTCATTTCCGCATCCGGTATATTTGTTTGCAGCAGAAGAAACGGTTGATTTGCTGGTCTCTTGAGCCGTTTTCTACTGTGTTTACGCTGGAGATGTCATTTTATAATTCTTATTAAATTATTTTTTTAAGGATGTGGCATCCAGGGTGTAAAAATAAAGTTAAAGAGGTGGCAGCTTAAGGGTTAAAATATTTCTGAAATATTTTTTATTTGCTTGTCTGAAAAAATAACTCAAGCCGTTTTAAAGTATTTTGCATCTAACATACTCCTTTGAACTGATTCAAAAACCTAAGCAATGCACTATTCGAGAACTTGCGCAATAACGATGGGATCTCATGTGAACGTAAGAACTACATGAACTCTGCATATTCAACGCTACCATGGATGCAGTCAGCACCAATACACTAATATTATATATCTTTCGAAGTCCCATCGTTAATGCGTAAGCTCTCAAATAACGAGCTCTGCTAATTTAAATCGCTCACGGTGATCCTTCTTGTAATGGAGAACACCCGTCATGTTCGTCATGCTAAATTGTCTGAATCCTCCAAGTTATCGTGTCCCTATGTCGCACATTTTCGAGAGAATATACAAGAGTTTCAGGCTCCATCTTTCAGCTTCTTCAGTGCCTTCAACATCTGTATTCATTCACAGCCTATGTTTGTTACAGGCCCTCGTGTTGTAGGCCTATTCTGCCCCAGAGGACAAGTCCCCTAAATAAATGCATAACAACGCTTGGCTGCAAAATGGTCTCTTACGCGTCGCGTGGAGAAAATTGGGTCGCCCTGTTCTCTTCTCTTCTCTTCTCATCTCATCTCGCAGACTTGTTTGTAACCTAATTCTTTTACTGCTACTGTATTTGCCGGAAGAAGATGGCGCTGTATTCACTTTGGTTGGGACGAAAAGCCGTACATGGCGATAGTGACAGCCAACAAAGTCGTATGTCTTTTTCAATTTATTATTGAAGAAACGCCCTTTTTTTCCCTTAGATATACTCTTCTTTTTCTTTTCTAATTCATTTACTGCTGTATTTGCCGGAAGAAGATGGCACTGGATTCACTTTGTCGGGTTAAAAGCAATTCTAACAACCAAATTAAATCGTATGTCTATTTCAGTTTTTTATTAAAGAAAACTTTCTTTTCTCAGATACACTTTTTTGTTACTTAGGTAGTTTGGCGACACGCAAAACATGGCGATATTGACATTCAACAAAACTGTATGCTCCCTGTTTTTAGAAAATGGCTTCTTCCATTCATATTCAGTATTATTTGACATTAGACTGTGCCAATGTCTCGGAACTCTCCGCAGGATGCATGGTTTAAGGTCTGGGACACAACAAGAGGAGCGTTAAAAAGGGAAAAAAACAAACCTGGAACAATTCCTTGGCATCACCATTGTCTCTTATACAATCCTGCCCTTAACCATTAACCAAACGTTGGGTAGAAGAGTCAGGGAATATTGTCAGACAAATCCAGAATGCAACCCACAGTTGTCTTCAGTTCTTGTCATTTGATTGCTGTGTGAGAACGAACGTGGTTGGCAGTCGAATTGTGAACGCGGATGGCTGGCACGAGTTATAGTAATGGAAAGACTGATGTGCGACAAACAATGGTACGAAATGCGGTGCGAATGGATAATTTGTGAATATTTTTCAGTGTATATTGATGTTCAGTATTGGCATATATGCCTGTCATAAACAAGACTGAAACTGTCATCACACATGCAAGTAAGTTCATTCGCCTTTTCCAAATTTAACAAAGCTCGACTCCACCTGGTAATCCACCGTCCGTCCCATTAAAAAAAATGCAGAGGTTCTGAAGATCTCTAGAGACTTTTCTTGATACAGTGTGATATATCGACGTGGTCCAGCCACTGATAATAGCATCTTTATCTTCTCAAGAAAGGAGACCCTTACACACAAAAGGAATGCCATTTCTTTTTCTTGTAAGTGCGTCAATGGGAAGCATTTCCATGAGTGAAACTTAATGCTGAAAAAAAAAGGTGCAGAACCTCATAGTGCGTAGCTTTCATTCGCCCATCTATTGCTGTATTATGCTTTCAGCAGACAACCTCTACATTACTGGATTTCCGGGAGAAGTTGTTACTATTGTAGATGTCACAGTAAATTTCGAAGGTAAAAAGAAAATCAGGTTTGATATTGCGAGGATCAAATTAAACAAAATAGTTATCTAATAAAAACTGATCGCTTGGTTACAAAATTTGATAAAACGATCGAAAGAGAGAAATTATTTAAGATACAAAGTTTGCATTTTTATTTTTTTGTTTTTTTGGGACGGGATCTGAACACGTTAGCACCGTTTCGTAGAAGATTTGGGTGCTCTCATTATTTTTAATATTATTGTGCTGAGTGCTGGGCATGGCCTAGTTCATGATGAACACGGAGTTTATTCATTAACAGACACTGAACACTGAAGTTATGTCGTACATTTCACCCACGTTTTAGATTCTTTCATATACATTGTTTTACGAAAATAGAATGTGATATAACGTAGAAGGAAAGGCGCAGAAATTACATTATTGATTTATGTAACAACTTCGTTCCTTTCTTTCGCTCCATCCATCCATCCATCCATCCATCCATCCATCCATCCATCCATCTACAAGTCCTTCGGTCTGTTTAGCTATCATTCTTTCTTACTACACCACTCCTAAAGGATCACGCTATATTTGAATATTGTTTGTATTATTCGAAAGTTTTAGTATTCAGATTCGACCATGTCTGGGGGGAAGGGGGNGGGGGGGCGAGTGCTTTTCCTCTTTCTGATCTTTGTGATCTCTACTTCACAGTCATGCAGCAAATTTATGATATGCTTCTGTCATTCACTGCAGACACGTTTCTGTCCCTTTCAAATGACACATCTGTCACTCTCTTCCAGCACGATTCTATCACTCTCCACGACTACTGCTCTGTCCCTCTCCACAACATGTTTTTGTCACTCTCTAAGGACAGATTTCTGTCACTATCCATAAAAAGGATTGTGTCATTCTCCAAAAACACTTTTCTGTCATTTTCCACGAATATTTTTCTGTCACTCTCCCTTATCAGGATGCTGTTACTCTCCAGAGCACGATTCCGTCGCTCTTTTCGAACACGATTCTTTCACTCTCCAAGGACACGTCTGTCACTCTATTATACGTTAATCATTCCTAATGGCAATAAATATCTTGACGAATGTGACAGATGCGACAGCTCAACCACATGTTTTCACCGTTAATGTATTCACAGCCCTGAACACAAAACGTGTGTTAGTTTGCGGGAGTGTGTGTGTGTGTGTGTGTGTNGGGGGGGGGGGGGGTGTGGACGGGACTGGAGGATTAAAGAAAAGTACACAGGATCTTCACCTTTCTCTACTCCAAATATCCACCTTTTCAATAATATTCAGTATTCCTCTATCCTTGATTAGTACACTGAAAGTATTTCCATTTCTAGTTTGATATCCCCATTAACCCACTACAGCATATTAAGAGTATGTTGCCAACACCTCCACAAAATGTTAAGAGTACGTTGCCAGCACTTCCTTAAAATGTCGTCAGCATCTCTACAAACTATCCAAAATATTTATACAACATATCGTCAGCACCTCCACAAACTATCCTTAGCGCCTATACAAAATGGCACCAGCACCTCCACAAACTGTCTACAGCACCCTTACAATATACCGCCAGCAGCACCTCCATAAAATGTCAACAGCACCCTTACAATATGTCATCAGCACCTCCACAAAATGTTAACAGTATCTTTACAACATACCGCCAGCACCTCTACAAAATGTCAACAGCACCCTTACAATATGTCATCAGCACCTTCACAAAATGTCGACGGCAGCCCTTACAATATGTCATCAGCACCTTCACAAAATGTCGACGGCAGCCTTACTACATATCGCCAGCACCTCTACAAAAATGCCAACAGCATTCTTACAACATGTGAGCACCTCCACAGAATGTCCATCACTGCCTTCCAACATTGTACCAACACCTCTACAAAGGGTCACTACATTCTATGGAAGAGCTGCCACTCCAGGAAGCACCACTACCAAGTCTTAATGGCTTTGCAGGAAAGGGAGTTGATATGAAATTATATGTTTTTTCCGCTATGAAGAAAAATACACTTCGATATTATATACGTGGGCGGCAGACAGTGAAATTTTATGAGTATCATGACAGGGTAGACAGTCCAAGCGTGAGTTTTTATGAAAAAGTGGCAAGAGGCAGCGAAAGCTAAAATGAGCGAGGAAGAAGGAAAAGAACGAGGGAAAGATCATAGCTAAAGAAAGTCATGGTCACATTCACCATTTGTCAAGCACTGAGACTGAAAAGAAGGGAGCGGGGACGGTTGGGGAGGTGAAACTCATTGTCATCCTGCTATGAGCTGCTGCATAACAAAATATTTTACAATTTGTAAGTTTTGAAAGCTGCATAGACAGTGAAGAAACCGTGACTGACATTGCATTGTTTTTCATAATATTACATTATGTTGTGTTTAGACACTTCAGTTGTAGGCAAAAGCAAACATTAATGGTCAATGCTCCTTCCCCTGCCCCTAAAACACAAGGCAAAACGGATTTTTTCCTGACTCGAGCCGTCCTTTAATGAAACTAGTAACAAGACCCATTCTTCGAATGGGCATGCTGGCATAGGCCTCTTGGTGACAGACAACAAAACATGGCGCAAACTTTGATTTATGAACTCCGACCAAGGGAAGTAACCCATTTTTTTTGGTTTCAGCAAATTTAACACAGCAACTGGTGGTTACACGGCGCTTTACGATGAAGAATTAGTGTTTAAAAACAAAACATAAAGTCTCTGTGAAAAGAGAAAAAAAAACCACCATGCAACTCCGCATTAACGAAAACGGTGGTATGTCAGATTTCATGGGTGTAGGTGGTGTTAAAATGAAATGTCCAAGCGTTATATGAACTCGTCATATTAGCTTTATGAGGCCAATATTTGAGGGATCTGGCATTTAAAAAAAAAAAAGTTGACAACCCCGATTTTCAGGCATGGTATAGAATGTCCTTTCATAATGACATTTACAGGAGTTATTGCTGGGCTTCATCTGAGCTTAATCGGGCCTAGGGAATAGTGACATTCTGTCCGTGAACCACATTTTTTTCTCTCATCTTGACATCTTTGTTCTTTACAGGAGAAAGCGTGGAGAAGGGCCAGAGAAAGGAAAGGCGATTTGACGAAGGAAACAAGGAACAACCGAAGTGGAGTTAGTTCTCAGAACACTTTGAAGTGAGTTCCGGAGAGTTCCGGAGAGGGACAGGAGATCGAAGGGAGAGCACTTAGTGTGGACTCATGGGAAAAAAGGGAAAGAACTCGGACTCAATTGTAGACTGAAAAGTGCAAGTGGAGGATAAGGGTGTTCGGAGAGAGAAAAGTTTTTCCCGTCATCAAACATATAAGTGCTCTTTTTGGCGTCAGCAAAAGCTGGTCACCGCCTTCCTCCCCCCTCCCCCCTTTTTTTCCCTCGTTCGTAGTCCTTGCCATGGGGAGCAGTGCTAGCTCAGTGACTCCCCCTTCGTCACCAGAGGGTCAGGACTGGCACGCAGTTCCGGTCTTGGCGCATGCGCTCAGTCAACAGAACGTAAGAGTTGGTGCTCCGTCGCCTGGTGGTGTCACTGTACAAGTTTTTCAGCCTCCCTACCTGAAGAGCATGGACAAGCGCGTATCTCAGCAATCCTTAATGGGTTCAGGTCAGTGTATTCAATTATTCATTTGTGGCTTCTTTCGTTCATTATATGTCCATTAAGTAATTATTTATTCAGTCATGCTTGAACGAACGAAATCCCATTTCTTTTTCATTCATTCATTCATTCATTCATTCATTCATTCATTCATTCATTCATTCATTCATTCATTTAGTATTTTAAACAAATGAAATGAACGGCTAAATATTGTATATTCGTTAATTAAATCATTCATGCACAATAACTTGTTTTTTCTTTCTATATTCGTCATTCTTCATGTATATCTCCAAAGACGAAAATGTATTGTTTCGCTTCATATGTTCATAAATCATTTCATCATTCACAAACAAGCATTCATTTCTATTAAAGAATATTCATTGTTTGTGAAAATATTTTCATTGACTGAAAATCTATCATTCACTCTGAAAGTTTCTAGTTGAAACCAGCAAACAGTAATATTTATTTCATTGTTGCACATGCAAAATCAATGATTGAATTCATACTTTCAACATTCACTTCTCCACTATGGACAGGTAATTTAATTGCCATTATTAAAAGTACTGTAGCCATTACTATTATTCTATTTCTACATAACTGGATCTGTTACTTTGCTTCTGTCACTGTTCTGGAATTTCATGTCTTGGAGAAATTTAAGAAATAACCCCCCTCCCTTTCCAAAAAAAAAAAAAGTACCCACGAATGACCTGAAAAGGCTAACAGCACCAACCTAAAATAGCAAATCTAGATACTGGTTTAATATGTGGCCTATCTTATTATTTACTGATGTGTATGAAGCCAGGCATTCTTCAAAACCTCGGAACATAACCATATTTTTCTCGGTGTCCTTGTCATAATGTCGGTCTGTGATTAATATTTGATTCTCCGAATGTTTGTAAGCGTCCTAGGGTCAGTCAGCCTTTTCGACGTCCTCGCGTGCCTGTCAGCCTGTAGGAGCTTTTTCAATTTGCTACTGCGAAATATATATATCTGTCACACTTTCTCTGTGTGATTGCCAATCTGATCGTTCGTTTGTTCTTTCACTCACTGACATCTCCTTGGTTTTTCTTGCCTGTCTTTTGGAGAATCTCACACTCTTAATGGATATCCCTAGAGCAATTTGGAACTGTATTTTCTAGCGGATGTGCAAACAAATATATTTTTTAAAAAATGACACTTAGGGATTTAGCAAGTCGCCTAGGGATATTGCAGCCCATAAGGAAATCGATCTCAATTTCCAGCATGATCATTGTCGCTCACCTAAAAAGCCGCACTCTAAATCTTGATCGCCATTATGCCATTATGCCTGAATATGACAGAGAGGACTTCATCAGAGCGCTAAACCGGAAGAGAGCAGAATGATGATGGTCCTGGGTCACGTGATATTTCAAAAGATCACATGACATTTTTTACCTTAACGACGTTGTTACGCTCATTTTCATTGGCAGAGCCAATTTATTCTGGGCTGATGTGGCTTGTAGCGTCCCGGCCTTGTGTCAGAACCAAACAGCCTAGTCAATTAATGCCCCAGGCAAATTTTTAGCTTGCGTAATACTAGTTTTTACCAGGGGAGAAGGCTTGCGGTGGGGGGTGGAAGGGAGGGCATTACCTTTCAAGCAGACATTCCTCTCAGCAATCTTTCAGCGTTGAGGCTCAAACACACAGTGGTTCCGATTTCGCAGCGCTTTGAGCTGAGGACCAGCTACATTTAAATACAGTCATGTGTTTTCATGTCACAAAACATGCCTACTGTTTCTTCCATTTGCCGTTATTGAACGCGCCCGAGTGCGGATGCCCTATGAGAGCATGAAAAAACTTGATTTTTTTAAAAAGAAAAAAATCATATGAAAACGCTTGATATCGGGGTTTGATTGTATTATCCTTTCCCGTGTTCTCAAATAGTGGGGAAAATATATTGATAAGAAGAGGTGAGGAACTTCATGATGGACTCCGCTGTTTTTTTTGTTAGTAACAAAAGCGAAGCCCTATCTGTCGTATACCCAGTAAACGCAGATGATGTTTCAATCTTTCGGTTCACGTGCGAAAAGCTTACATGTCCAACAGGACACTGTTTTTGCGGAGCTCTTGTCCCTCGTCAGTCGGATCGATCATTCATTTATATTCCCTTTAAATGTCCACACCAGAAGCGCAACTGGGGTTTTAGCAAGGGATGTTCCACCTTTCGGTTCCCCGGCTAAAAGCGTACATGTTCAGCAGGACATTGTTTTTGCAGAGCTGTTGTTTTAAGTCATTCGAGTCGATCAATCATTTATATTCCCGTTAAATGTCCACATCTGAGGCGCAGCTGAGATTACAACAAAAGAATGTATCACTTTTTTGGATCCCGTGCTAAAAGCTTTCCTATCCAACAGGACATTGTTTTTGCGCAGTTTTTGTCTCTCGTTGATCTATATTTTATATTTCCATTAAACGTGCACAGTAAAGCGGGTGATGTTCCGTTTTATTTTGGTTCCCGTGCAAAAAGCGTTCATGCTTAAAAGGACATTGTTTTTGCAGAGCTAATGAATGTATTTGACCCTCGTCAATCGGGTCGATCGATCCTTTTATATTCCCAGTGAACATCCACACTAGAAGCGCACATGGTAATAGAGTACAGCGGGTGATATTCCATTTTTTCCCGTGCAAAAAGACTTCCTATCCAACAGCACATTATTTTTGCGGAGCTGTTGCCCCTCGTCAATCGGGCCGATCCACATTAATATTCCCATTGAACGTCCACACCAAAAGCGCAATTGGGAATAAGACGTGTATTGTAGTATGCTTTAGCTTCTTGTGTTAAAAGCGTTCCTGTCCAACAGAACATTGTTTTTGCACAGCTCATGGATATGTTTGTTCCTCGTCAATCTGGTCGATCTATCTTTTATATTACCAGTAAAAGTCCACATCAGAAGAGCATAAAATATGCGAATACAGTTCAGCGAGTGATGTTCCATTTTTTTAGGTTCCCTTGCTAAAAGCGTTCATGCCTAACAAGACATTTTTGCAGAGTTGATTGATGTATTTTGCCTCTCGTCGATCAGATCGATCGATCTTTTGTATTCCCATTAAACATTCACACCAGAAACGCAATTGGAAATATATAGCGTGCGATGTTCCATCGTTTTGGTTCCCGTTCTAAGAGAGTTCCTATCCAACCCTGTTTTTGCGGAGCTGATGGATGTATTTTGACTCTTATCAATCGGATCGATCGATCTTTCATATTCCCATTGACCGTCCACTCCAGAAGTGCAACTGGGAATGCAGCGATTGATGCTCCATCCTCTCGGCTTCCGTGCTAAAAGCGTTGATGTCTAACATGCCATTGTTTTTGCAGAGCTGATGGATGACTTTTTTCTCTCGTCAATCGGGTCGACCAATCTTTAGTATTCCTATTAAACGTCCACACCAAAAGCGCTACAAGGAATGTTCCATCCTTTGGACTGCTCTGTTAAAAGCGCCCCTGTCCAACAGGACATTGTTTTTGCTGAGCTGTTAAATGTCTTATGTGCCTCGTCATTTGGGCGGACCAACGTTTAATATTCCCGTTAAACGTCCACACCAGAAGCGCAAATCGGAATGTAACGAGTGATGTTCCATCCTTTCGGCTGCCGTGTTAAAAGCATTTCTGTCCAACAGGACATTGTTTTTGCTGAGCTGATGGATGTATTTGCCCCTCGTCAATCGGGTCGATCGATCTTGACAGCCAGAGAATATTGAGAAGCAGCACTGAGTTCTGTCCTAGAGATTGGTCTCAGGGGAAGAAGTAACCGAGCGTGGCTGGCAAGGATAGATTAAGGCTGTCATCGCATTTGTGCGACTACTATCTCGTCTTCTCTCCGCCCTTCCTACCAACCCCGGCACGACTCATTTGGAGAAGGGAAAAAAGTACGAACTAAAAAAAAAACTGGCTTTTATTTACTTCGTAGGGAACTTGGTTCACAATGTCATAATATAATAGTACACATCTTATTCATAATAGAAACCCAGTAAACAATGCATCACATACATGTAAATGCATGATATTACAATTGAAATATAAAAACAAGGCCATTGCTGGTCCACCGCGGTGCAGCGCTCTTCCCTCCCTTTCCTCCTTCAGTTGTAATTGATGTGTCTCAAACAGGGTGAGGGCCACTTCAGAGTCTTTTTCACGATTAAAAGTTCATTTTTTTTTATTAGAGTATGTGATAAAAAAGATCTGAAACTTGTGTTTGTTCGATATCAAATTTATGAAATTCGTTATACATTTATCGTATTCGCTCACCAGATGCTCGCGAATACGATAAATGTATAACTCATTTCATAAAATTGATATCAAACAAACACTCATTACAGATCCTCTATATATAGTGTATATAATAATATAAACCAAGAGATAGAAAGGAATATAATCACAAGAATAATTTCAGTGTTTATTTTATAGGTGTAATACAAGGTTGAAACGGAGCACTAAGTAATAAAACTCAAGTACGATAAAGTGGAAAATGTTCAAGAAGACAAATGCAGAGAGAAAATGAAAGAAGGAAAGAAAGTGATGTGGTGGGAATCGAACCCGCGACCTCTGCGTCGGCACCCATCGCCTATAATTTTATAGTTCAACAGTCAACATATAAAGAGTGCCATGACTGAGGAGCGAGTTTCAGTTGTTCTACCGCTCCTTAACAACATACAGCATACCATCCAAGAGTGCAACGCGTTAGTGATTATACTGCACCGAAAGACAGCCTTTCAAACGATCGTGACTTCGGGACGAGCCCAATTCCCAAAGCTTTGCTGAGATAGCATCTGTGTGATTTGATTAGTTTTCAGGAGCGGTTTGTCGCATATTTCGACTTGCATTATGACTTTTGGGAGTTCTTCTTCCATAGGGTAACTCAGATGCAGTCGGCAATCACACAGCACAGCTCGAGAACCAAGCGAAACAATTTTATGGGTTGTCTCCCGCGATGCCATATTTCCCCCAGCTATTTTGTCTGTTTACCGGTTACCTCCCTTGCACTCACTGTGCCGTCCTCTCCCGATCAGTAGTATTTGTTTACCTATCGGCGGTCGCTGACTGCAAAATGGCGGAGACGAAGTGAGTCGATTTTTTCAGATGGAAGTGAAGGCCACGGGTGCTGCTTCCGTCCTCTCCGCTCCTTCTCTCTCTTGCCTCCCCTTCTCTCCCTTCACAGTGTAAAGCATTCGCATGTCTTTATAAATCGGGCCACAACATTCATGAGTAAAATGAAGATAAGAAAGAAGATTGGGGTTATGGAAGTGGAAGACGAGATATACCAAGAGCAGCAAAGACAAAACAAAAAATTTATACAACCCGTTATTGTGTCGGATAAAACAACAACAAAAAAATGTCACTAGCACTTCCAGTCAAATTTTCAACTCCACCAGCATGCATCACAACTACCGCCGATAGAGCCACTGCAGCAGTTACAAGAAGAAGAAGAAGCAGCAGCAGAAGAAAAAGACTGAGGAGAAGATGGAGGATAAGGAAGAGAAGGAGAGTGGGAAAAAGAAGAAAAAGAAGTAAAAGAAAAAGAAGAAGAAGAAAAACAACAACAACGGCAATAAAAACAGCATCAACAACAACAAAAATAATAATATCCATTAGAATAGCAATAACAGCAACATCGACAAAACATCATTATCATGCAAGAGCAATCACATAAGCATTAACAACGACAACAACAACAACAATAATAATAATAACAAAAACAACAATAACAATAGCAACAACAACAACAAAACCCAACAACTTATTCTTGTGAATAAAATTGCCAAGCCCTTAACACACTTATCACATCCTTTCAAACGTTTCACCCTGAACTTAAAGAGTAAACAGCATCAGGAAAGATATTTTTTTCATAGAGCTGCCACATCTCTCCTTATTCCACTCACACTGTCGTTTCCTGTGTCAATAATTTAATATGGCCGGCCCTCTTTTAATCCTCTTCCTGCAGCTTCAGACTCTCTATGGGACGGTTCTTTTTTTTTGGTCATTCATCCTCCACGCCTCTTCTAGCGCCCTTTCTGCCGTTCTTTTTGCCCCTTTCGCTTCGTCTTCAAGCCCCAAATGTATTGACATGACATGACGAGGAGATAATTGCCTCTGATGATAAGTTTGCTTACATCGATTGAAAGTGCCCGGGCCCGGCGGGCCGCACGTTCTCCCTTCGAGTTATTTTTGCTAGACGGTTTGATGATAATTTCTCAGATAGCTGCTGCTCAAGGTGGTTGGGCCTCCACAGCCGTATGTCATGACCAGCCGTTGGACAAGTTCACACACACAAAAAAAAACACCAAAAAAAACCCATCAAGTTCAGGTTACCATAGGGAAAAAAGCCCTAGGGTCAAGTTTAGCACAGCGTTATGAAAATTTGAGTAATTTTTCAGACCAGATCAGTTCCACTTGGTTTTAGAAATCGGAATTCGGTTCTGGATTTCTAGGTAGATGTGAACTCAACTGAAATTTAGCTTGAAAATTTTACATTCAGATCAAGCACCCAAAAGAGCTACATTTCAGATCTAGATCAGTTCGTCCAAAATAGCTGTTAAGCTCAGATTAAGTTTGACGAGAACTGAACTTTGGTTCACGAATTGCGTTCATATGATCCCAGTTCCCCTCAATCTTTGTCATGGCTCTGCCAAAAACAAAGGCGGTGTTACGAATTTTTGTTGTTTACAAAATTAGGTGCAGAAGAGGGATCACAGATCAAGACTTCTAAAAAAATGAAATGATTAGCCTACGTCAGATTTGCAATTGAAGTTTCATCGCCCATTTCGCCTAGAGTGTGCAATTGAATTGTGAGAACCACTTTATAGTGACAGTCCGGCTTGTGTTCGGAAAAAAAATCACGAAAGACCTTGGCATTGTGTCTTTTTGGCCAATACCTTTTCCGGAAGTGATACAGAAGCAAAGCTGTAATGGCTTTCACTCAATAAATTACAGTGGTCTTATAAAACGGAGTGATATATTTCTCTCTTTGCTTAAGTCAAAGTCCCACCAAATTTGGTGAAAGCGAATTTCCCCCCGTAAACTGACGCAGTCAGTTATGAAGGAATAGGGTATGAAGTCTTTGGTATGATTTGTCCATTGTTAGAGGAATATGACTGGTAGATAATATGGTCTCCTACACTAGCTTTTACTGGCTGCTGCATCTCTAACTTTCGGTAGCGAGATTTTTTATGGCACAATCACACTGCTGCTATCTATCTTATCTATCTATCTATCTTACCTATCTTATCTATTCTATCCCATAACCATTGGAGTCGTTGGGGCACCACACATGACCTGCTGACCAGCTTTCTCCATTTCTCTGTGTCCTGTGTGGTTCTAATTGTTTCTCTCAGCTTCATGCTAGTCCGATCTCGGATGTTATCTTCCCATCTCTTCCTCTGTTATTTACACAGTTTGCTTAAACCGCAAATGAGCTTTGTTAAAATTGACTTATAACGAACGGTCTGTAGTATTGCATTTTGTTCAGGCTTTGTTCATACATATATATATATTATATATAATGTCAGAAAATATATCACATTTCGTTTGAGAGTCTTGTTAAGCATTCGCCGTCCCGATCCTTCGTACTTATCTTTGTTTAATCCCAGGCGAGAGGCTTCCAACGAGGCTGTGTTGTAATTCGTTATGAGCCAGCCCTTTAAATTGTAACAATTTCTTTACCTAGTGTGAAATACAATCCAAAAGACAAATAAAACTTTAATTATTTTAAGAATTCCTTATGCGATCATAATTTGTTTTTGCTCAAGGTTTTGTGTGTATTGGCATTCGAGAGACCTGCCAGTGTGACATTTATGAATGTATAATTATAGATGGGTGTGTGTGCTTGTCTGCAAGCGAGAGAGAGAAAGAGAGAGAGAGAGAGAGAGAGAGAGAGAGAGAGAGAGAGAGAGAAAGAGAGAGAGAGAGAGAGAAAGATGAACAGGAGGGTGATTATTGAGAGGATGAGTAGTTAACACTCAGAGTCTGTCATGGGAATGAGCGCTATATAAATGTAGTGTATGATGATGATGATGATGATGATGATGATGATGGTTAGTAGTAGCTATAGTAGTATCATTATCATTATAAACGGAAAAAAATGCTGGCAAAAATGAATCAAGACTTCCAAGAATTGCTTGATCGGTCGGTTGGTTACCAGGCGTATTTATGGATCCTTAGAATAGTGCCCTACTGAAAGACTCCAAACAACCTCATTCTATCTTATCCTACATTCAGAATCTCAGATAACGTAAAAAAAAACAAACCAGCATAAGTTGATTTCAAGAACAGCTACATTCTGAATAGGCTTCAGGCTTTCATATTTCATCAATCAGAAATTGTATCGGTCCCGCCTATTTGAAAATTGTTTTGAATAAATAAAACTTTCTGGGGATGACCCGTCATCTTCTGTCATACGGGCTATTGCCTTGCGAATAATATTTTTCCTCCACTGTAATAATGCATTTTAAAGGATTTGCCCTGGAAGCACTGGCAAGCCAGGGGTTAAAGAAACATTTATCGAAGGGAAAAAAACTCTTATTATTCTAAGAGTAACGAGTTCATTATTCCTGCCCGGGCACCTTGCAATGTGCACGTCGTGCCGTTTTGGCTTTTGCTGTTCAAGGGACTTCCGGATCTATAAATAATTCCATTCTAGGGAACTGTTAAATATATCATGGTGGATTTTAAAACGTTGCTGCCGTATATTAAGAAATCCTTTAACAACAACAACAAAAAAAGGCTGAATACTACATTTTTCAGTAATTTGATGTAATTTTTGGTTCTATGTTATGTTCAAATTCTTGTATGTTCTATTACTAGCGAAAATATATAAATAAATATTTTTTATTCGAGATGATTCTGGGCATTCTGTCCTCTGAAAACCTCTATAAACGCGAAGTCCGCTGCAGAGCACGTCACCATGTTGCATAGATGTTATGCTTTATCAAAGACAGTAAAGAAAAAAAAACCCACTACACCTAGAAGCAGAGTTTAGGGAAATAAAAGTAAATTAGGAAGTCTTTGCGGCATGACTTCAGACACAGTCACTTCCCGATAAAGATGGCCTTAGTTTCTACCATCACGACCTGAAATTTGTTAGAATCTTTATTGTGACCTCGAAGCCGTAGCAATTCACTCACACTTAAAGAGCACATCTTTGTGATAACCTAAAAACCGCGGAAAGCAAACTCACAATCTTTAATACCATTAACAGACAGGCAAATTTTCAAAACTTATTACACGTACTTATTTATACTTACTTCATACCAGCAGTCAAAAACAACAACACACTAATAACAGTAATAACACTGACAACAACTATAACAACAACAACAACGACAGCCGCAGTATAAGAGTATCATCATCACTACCATTGGCAACAACAGAACCAATAATAATAGGCACAGCGTCATCATCATCATCATTTTTCAAAAACACAGAAATTCTGAAACTGAGCATTTCAAATTTAATTGTAAGTTTCATCTTCATCATTACCATCATCCTCATTATCGTTATCATCTTCATCCTCATTTTTTAAAAAAAGGAACAAATTGACAAACTAGGCATTTCAACACTTGATTTTATGTTCAACCACCACCATCATCACCAACATCATCATCATCATCATCATCATCATCATCAGCAGCAGCAGCAGCAGCAGCAGCAGCAGCAGCAGCAGCAGCAGCAGCAACAGCAATAGCAGAAGAAGAAAAAGAAGAAGAAGACTAAGAAGAAGAGGAAGAAGAAGAAGAATAAAAAGAAGAAGAAGAAGAGGAAGAGGAAGAAAAAGAAGAAGAACCATCTGCAGAAGCAGCTGCAACCTTCCACAGCAGCGACAACTATCACTCTCTCTAATAGGTGTTCCTGTCCACTGATGCTTGCCTCCATAGAGGACGGCAAAAACTGCGCTTTCAACAAACCACCATGGTTTTCATAGTGTGATTATATCTCTCAGGCCTCGGGCAGGATAACCCATCATCAGATACTCACTCTCTTAATAATCTAGGGATAGGCGGGATCGATTACTCTTAATGAGATGGTATCAGAGATGACACGAATACGAGTAATTTATATTTAGTAACAACATATAGGGTACCCTTACCCTTAGGCTAACACAGTGGAAGTCAGTAGTAAGAGAAATTGTCGGGACCTCGAAGTTTTTTTTTTCCCCGTTATTACTGTATTCTCTTTGTTCCCGAATTAGGATACAGTAAAAAGAGAAGTACTTAAGATGAATAAAACTCTCATGGGCTACTTTTGTTTGGTCCCTGCAATTTCACAAAATGGCAAGACACACCCCTTTCTTAGCAAAGGAAATATCAGTCCATAGGCCAGCCAGGATAGCCGCAACTAAATGCGGAAGAGACAGAAAACAATGCACTGACTTTGCTCTACTTACATCTTTTCGCCGCATTCATCAACATACATACCACCGTTGATTCTTGCCACATCCTCCTCCAACACAAAGCCGCTGATAAGACTTTCCACTGACAAATTAAAAACCGTTGATGGTTGTCGTCATGTTGCCGAGCTTTTCTCTTCCGGTTTTGACAAAAGTCGACACATTTCTAACAAATCTTAAGTATGTGTGCACCCTTTCTCTCCCTCCCCACACCCCTATATGCATACACACACACACACACACACACACACACACACACACACACACACACACACACATGTACACACATGTACACACACGCCAACCGAAACAAGCCTTTTGCTGACGATTGCCTGCTAAATACAAAGACGCCTTTCCCGACGCTGCAGTGATCAAAGAAACATAGACATGGTTTATGTGTGAACATGCAGACTTGGCGTTGGTGATATTAAGTGAAATTACTACTACTCTAACAGAAAGTAGCGTGTGAACTGAGCGCCAGACAATTTCATTATTACATCGGCTGTGAGATCAACCTAATAAAGCAAAAACTCTTACAAAACTATGCCACTTATGCCGTTACAACCGGACTTTTCGCTGTTGCTGTGCGGATATTTCAACAATAAAAAAGGAGAGCAAGAAACGGAGATTTAGACTATGCACGCTACAACCGGGCTCCTTTGCAAGAATACTTATTATAAATATATTCAGTTGTTTATTAAACTGAACTCAGCCACGTAAATGCTTGAACTATCTCTTCATATATCATTTTAGAAGGGTGAATGTATTATGTACAATGCGCAGAAATTGCACGATCACCACTGATCTATTTGTGTTACTGTTAGCAGGTATGATAAGGAAAAGGAGCGAAAAGGAGATAATGAAGTCGATCACTTTGTTCATTCTTCTTTAAATAGAAACCAGCCTGCCTGAAATAGATTCACCGACCAAGTGCCAAAGATAGCGACTAAAATATGTCTCCGGCAAAACCTGTATTTTTGTGAACGGGATATGTAGCAAAGAGTTTGTTTAAAATAGACAAAACTGCGACATTTAATCTAAACTTACTCCTCATCAGAAAATGGTAAAACAACCATTTTTGCACATTCTCCTTAATTTTTTTTTTGCTCAAATCGATCTAGAAATGTATTTGGAGGCTATTTCACCGAGATTTGGTGTAGAAAAAAAAATAAAGTAAAAGTGGGTAACTTGCAAGTTATATGGTTAACGTGAAAAATTGGCTGACTGACATTCTACTTTTGGGGACCCCCAATATGACATAATATTAAAAAATGAAAGATCTTTTACCCTGTTTTTTTTTAAGAAATCCCGTGCGCATAACCACAAATTCTTCACAGAAACCTAGAAATAATGCGGATATAAACAATAATGATTCGTGTACTTGTTGAATAGTAAACTTGAACCCTTTGATCCCAACCCACTTCCCTCACAATATAAATCCATTCCCCTAGGTCCCTTGCAAAGCCATGGCGTACAGCCTGACTTTTCGACCTTTCGGGATACGTATTTTTAAGGCCAGACCTAAACAATTATCGGTCTGTTGGGTTCAAAGGATTAAACGCGATTTTCTCAAAATGTTTACTTCTGTTCTCCCTCATCTGCAGAGAGGAATAACTTGGAAATAAGATTTTGAAGCAGAATGATCAGGCAACATTGTCCTTTCAAAATCTCAGTTTTGAACATTTTAGCCAAAAGAATGTTTTATGTGTTGTTTTGTTTTGTTTTGTTCAGAAATACCCCAAAAATGCCAGTCCTGAAATATGAATGGGACTACCGCTTCAGTACTCAAAATACGTTGCCTTGTCAGCTGGCTGGAGAAAGCCAACTGGGCATCCACAAAAAATTGGCTCAAGGTTTCAAGGGATTTCGCCTAAAGCATGTTTTGATCTGGCTTTCTGGTACTAGGGGTACGTTTTTTTGCTGCTGTGTGATAGTGGCGCGGGGATGTGTGCGCAGCTTCTACAAGTTAGTTAGGAACTTGGGATCTTTGCGTAGATCGAAAGTGAAAGCTCGGCAAAATGGACGCAATCATCCACGGTTGCAAATTTGTTATTAGAAATCTCAGCAATGGATGATGTAGCAAGAATTAATGTGGTATGTATTCCAATGAATGAGGAAAAGACATAAGTATGGCAAACATCACTCGCAAATCAGCGTCTTTTTTCCTATCGCTTCCGCAGCAGTCGCAGCCATGTTGACTTGCTTAGAGGCTAAAACTTTCCGTCGCTTAGAATCTTCAAGGGACCGTCCACGGATTAAAAGGACCGCCCTTTTCGTGTGATATGTGGCCTTGCCAGAATAAACCCTATAATCATCGTCATGTCGGGTTCAGATTCTCTTTCTGTAGTCATGGTGGCGCAAACCTCATTCGGAGATTTCTGGATATGCCCACTCACGTTTCGAAACTTTTCCCCCTGACCTTTCCCCATGACGAACGCATACTCGCGCGCGCGCACCCACCCACCCATCCACACACACACACACACACACACACACACACACACCACACACACACACACACACACACACACACACACACACACACACACACACATACACATGCAACATACAAAAGGAAAGAAAACCATTTAAAACAGTTTGAGTAGATCACATATCCTTATTAACATAATAAACCATTACCGCTAGATCTTAGATATATGTAAAATGATACAAGATCCTCTATTACTGCAAAGCCTTAAAGAACTCAGCTGTCACTCAAAGCTCAACAGTAAAAATATGCTCTTTGCATCGTCCTTTCTCGAACTCTTTGCTCTTGGATAGAACTGTCAGGATCATCCTTTTCATCTGCCTCAGCAGGGCAGTCTGAAGATTTTCTGACAGAGTCGGCATTAGGCAGTACTCGAAATGCCGGAGGGTCGGAGGCAGTCCAATCCTTGATATCATCATCTGAGAACCCTCCATCGTTCAGACAGCATGATGATCAGCGAGTGAAGTTGTCTGGGTACATGTCGGAATAAAATGGACCATAAACAACATCACGTGACTCAATCTGTTCCAATCACATCCAGGCCTTCTGGGACAGGGAGTAATGCGGACGGTATTATATTAGTATAATCGGTGAAGTACTCGATTCGCGTTCCCGATTCTTACAACTAGAGAAATACTCATCCGGCGATGTTGGCTGTGTCAGTTTGGGAAAATTGCAAGCCGCCCCCCTCAAAAAAAATATGTACGCATGCCCGTGTGTGCCGGAAACCGTCGTATTCTGCGGCATTTCACTTTCTTTTCATAAAGTTCCAATCTTTATTTCGCAATTTAGACAGTTTGTAAAGCCTGCTTCGACATTTTCAGGGTTATTCCGTTTATTTTGGTTTTTTTAGCCCAATTAAGAAAATCTGGATAATCAGAGAAAACAGTGCGCAGTCTGGGAGGAAGGATGCCTTCATCTCTTTCTTGTTAGTTTGTGTGGATCTCTGCTATATCGACTCAAGCACTAGATCTACCATTTCTCAAAAGAATGTTTAAGAACAGCAAGCTAAAGTGATGTTCCCTGTGGCGCAACAAAGAATACCCCGGTAGCCGGTTTAGTTTCAAGGTGCACAAAAAGTCGAGTCATTCAACTGGCTAGGTCTTGCACAGTCACCTTGCACACAATGATATTATTCGCCAGCGAATCGAGACGCCCTGCTCATGGCTTTAGATGGCAGCACCCTGGAGGTGAAAATTTCCAGTAGGATTTATGTTTAACTCCCTTGCTACGAAAGCCGACCGTGATATCCTTTAATGGAGATTTAGTGCATCACTTTGGTAGTGCTGGTCATTCTCGGTAATGACATGAGGCGAAAAGTCGAACGGCGGAAGACTGAGACAGATCACTGGTGAATGGCCGTGACCGTTGCGCATGCACAATGCTTCCTCTCAAACGTGCAGCTAAACCACGCCGGAACGAGTTCTTAATGGGTTTAGATGATCGTATCTTTCTCAACGTGCACCAGCATCGTCACGCAATGAAGGCATATCGCCTTGACAGCTTGACGGGTCCCAGATTCAAGTTTTTTACCTTTAGCCGATTGTAAACACAATCTACGCGGTAGATTGGATGAATCATGCAGTCCAGTATCTTTCTGTCTGGAGCAATTTGGCTTGAGTACCCGCGGGACCTGGCGGGGTCACTTTGTCAACATTACAATAATTAGGACCAGTATTCCCAGTTGCCAGGATTAACTTTGCAGGCCAGATAGATCGTTCATTGCTCGGAGTGGCAGGGGAATTGGCCAGGTCGAGCTTTCTAGATGTTTTAATGATGGTAAAAATTCCCAGAGGATCGGATTAACTGTTGGTCTGGTTGAATCTACGCGTCACGAGACGTCGATCTTTGGTTTTCGGTGAAATGAGAAGTTGCCGTTCTGTACTGGCAATGTAAACAGCCACCAGTATGCTGTATGTGGGTGGTGTTTTGAGATTTGAGGAGAAATAATTTAGAGTTGGTAGATTTCTTTTTAAACGCGAAAGTGGAATTTGGTCACACCAGATATCCATCTTTTTTAATTGAGGAACTGCCCAAATAAAATGTGCTTTTATTATGTGCTAAGCGTAATAGTGGAGGTTACCACTTCTTCTTTTCAATGACTGCTGCTACTACTATATTTATTGCTGATGTCACAACTATATAATAATACACAACTATTGATGCTGCTGCTACTACCACAACCACTACCACTAGTTCTCGACTTCCATACCGAGATCATCAGCAAGGCGTCTACATACTCTGGCGAAGACAGATATTAGATACTGCCCCTTGAAATCTGCTGCTTTTGTTGCCGTTATTAAAATCTGTTACTATCACAACTTTCTGTTACTATAGATGCCACTTCTACTACTTCCATCACAACACTGTTCTTCTTCTTATCATTGTTCCAATTACCATTACTCTCACTACCACTATTACTACATATTAGTATTTCCGCCCCTATACTACTACTACTACTACTACTACTACTACTACTACTACTACTATTACTACTGCTGCATCATAACCACCTGTACGGCTACAACAACAACAACTTATTACTTTTCAAGCACGACCACTACTTCTACTTATATGTTACTTGCATTATCACTACAACTTCTGCTATACTACTATTGCTGCTTCAGTACTACAACTACTAGGCTTACCTCAGCTGCTGCTTAATAGAAGAATAGGTAGTAGGAAAATTATTTTCTTGAGGTAGGGGAGGGGAACAGGACGGGGAAGGAAAGGGTCAGAGAGAAGGAAACCAGTAACGTTAAGAGAAACCACAAGAAGTCCTCTGAGAAGAAAACTGAAAAAAAAAATCAATACAGGTTGGCTGGAAACGTCCAAGTGGGATTGGTAAATGGTGTTTGCGAGGGGACTGCCCCCTCACGACAAAATGTTCCTTTTAATATTATACGTTGCCGCCTCACACAGGACCCATAATGTCATAACACGGCGAGTCAGACTGGCGTACACCAAAGCCCGAAATCTATCCGTTCGTTTTATGCTCAAGCCAGGGTCACGGGCTTTAATTATTCATTGAAATTCACCCCTAGGGTGTTATATTTGTACATCCTCAGAGAAATAACCTATCTGGGTGGGATTAACTCCGTCTGGTGAGCTACAAAGTCGGGAAAGGAGAGAGACGAAATAACTTAGTTATATTACACTAACTATAGTGTAGTGAAACTCTATGGAAGAGCTTGGTCGAACGGTTACAGCGTTGGACTCAAGATTTCAAGGTCTTGTGCTCGATCCCTGCCATGGTCATGGGAAAATATTTCACTTATGTTTGCCTCAGTCCACCCGTCTTTAAAAGAGTACCTGGTTCTAGGTAGTGGAAGTTCTTATGCAAGTGATCAATGCCTCAACGCTTCCCAAGGAGTTGAGAATGAATAATCAGGCCTGCTGTGGTGATAATAGTGTCAAACCACCTGAGTGGGCGTAAGCCTTGATACGAGACGTATTAATATTTTAATTTTTTAAATGTGCTTGAATTCTCTTCAGAGGATGACTTTTATACATTTGTGCTAAAATGATTCCTTATAGTTTGTTCTACGTTTCAGTTATATTCAGTCATGTAAATGGGCTTATGAAATGTGGTAAAAATGTGTTTGAAGCACTTTTAAAAGTCTCGCAAAATCACAGGCTTTGATTAACACCATCCTTGCCAACTCGAAGCAACAAAGATATTAACACAGTACGATAAGTACAGTGTGTTGATATTACCATTGATACCTCAGCCCTCCGACTACTTGTGGGTCTAAACAAAGCATACACTGCCCAGGAAACAGGGATTGTCATGCATCCTTTCGAATCTTTTTTTTTTGAACTTCTTTTTTCTCCAAAATTACAATTTCAGCATCAATGCTGCACAGAGGTTGAAGTGTCTCAAACCTGTATCGCTGCTCTGGTCTTCATTATGTTTATACGAATTGTTATAGATCTTATATTTTTCGGTATTATTAGTCAATTATATGTAGATCTAAAGATCTTGTGGCTGTTTTCCTGACTTCACCACCCTTCCTTCGACTTTATGTTCAGTATCTTGGCTATACTTTATTATGAGCAGTGCTTGATTTAATTTTGTGAATTTCTGTTTCCACCCTCGCAAAATATTGACAGGTTTTAACCCAGAAACGACTGCTGGCAGTGGCAGCAAAAGGTACCAAAATTAGTGGGCATAATTGCTATTTTGAGTCCATATTTATTATATTCCATGTAAATTAATGAACCAACAGCGGTTTGTTTCTCTAGAGAAGCTTGTTGCTCCTTAGATGGAGTCTATCCTTAAAGCTGCGTTACCCAGTCGTTACCGTTGGAAAGCAAACCTGACTGGCTTACCAACAGGCGTGGACACTGCCTCGGCTTATCTGGATCTACTTTTCTTTTTTACAAAGTAGACATTTTTACCGTAACGTTCTGCGGGGCAGTAAACTAGCGAACTGCAAATTTTCTGTTGAGTAAGATTTGTTTCACTCCGGAAATTCCGAAAAAGTAGCGCTGTAATGTGAAGAGTGGGATTAAAGAAAATATGATATATTATAATGTCTCTCTTTACTTATTATACCCCAAGTGAGCCTTTATGTTTTGCACCTAAAGTAACAATGGAGTTCACCTCGGAGGTTTATGATGGCGGATGAATAGATGAATGAATGACAGATCATATAAACTGATGGACTTAGACAGGCACTCAAAAATGAGAGGCACATTGACCAGTAGGAAGGTAGAGGGCGAGACAGACGGTAAAACAGAATACGGTATTGATCGGAGAGAGGAGGTAAGGAGGGTGACAGACAGACAGACAGACAGACAGACAGACAGACAGACAGACAGACAGACAGAATGAGGACTAGCAGATGTGGCGATGCCTGAGACTCAATGCAAGAAGTTTCAGACTGTTCATGGAGATCTTCTCTAAACCGCTGTTATGAAAAGCAAAACTTTTCTCAGTCCTATGATAAACGTTTGAAGTCTGGTCTTGAGACGGTTTGAATACTCTTGTGGTTTTCCTGAAGTTTCACAACAATTTCCACTGTCGCTTACCGGCGGCACACTCATTAAGCTCTCGTCTTTGACATTCATGAGAAAACCTTTTCTGTTTAAGAGCTCAGAACCTTAAAAAGCAAAACGCTTTTCAGAGATGATAACAGTTTCACTGTTATGCCGTTAGAAATTCTGAAAAGTCTAATTTTTGTTGTTGTTGTTGTTGAGGGGGTCGATGTTCGAATTTTGTGATAATCGTAGAACGAGAGAGAATATGTTGTTCCATATCACTTGAAACGGGGCTGGCTCAGAATCTTCTGGCAGCAAGTGAACTATGGCCGTATACATCATCTTTACGTTAGCCAACGCACTGCGGTAACCCCGGGAACTTCCAAAACATTAGTAGTGTTCACTGTAGTTAACGCAGTATTAACGTATGGATTATGCATACAGCCACAGACGGTTATACTTTTCAATCAGAATTGGACAGAACCGAGATCATAATGAACGCAGTTCATGAACTTAAATTCAGTTGACGTGAACTTGATCTGAGCTTGATATCTATTTTGGCCAAACTGATTTGGATCTGAACTTTTGAGTTTTCGTCCTAAATTTCAGTTAAGTTCATATCTACCTCGAAAATCAGAACCGAATGTCAATTTCTAAATCAAGGCGAACAGATCTGATCTAAAAAATATTCAGCGTTCATAGAACTGCGCTAAACTAATCGTAAACCTTGCTTCCTTTTAGTGAATTTTTCTTGATCTGAACTTGCCTATTCCTGGTTTCAATACAGACAGCGCCTCTGTTGTTTTTTTTTAGCCAACTTTTACAAGATTAACACTCTCGGTAATAACTAATCTGAGAAAGAAGTTCCCCCTCCATACCACCAGGAGATTCTCAGCGAGCCCTTTTGATCACAAATTATTTGCATTTTTGTTCAGTTCGTCTCATTCGTATTCAGCTGACCTCTATCGGGTCCAGTTCTCATGATCTGACGAAGAAAAAAAAATTGTCTGTTTCACTTTCGGACATTTTAAGCCCGAATTCTTCTCGTAAATCCGTGAATCTGGTTACGCTGAGACCTTCTCCTAATCCTTGTGACAAAGCCAAGTCGCAGCTCACACCCAAATAACGTTTTTTCTAATTTCTCTCTCTCTCTCTCTCTCTCTTTGTGTGTGTGTTGTAGCTGTTTCAGAAAAGAACCAAGGAACAAACACAGGCTGGAATTTTCCTGCTAGAATCACATTCCGGCTTGTCGTTAGGGGACACAACTTGAATAGCCTTAATTTGTAGTCCGACTACGAGACTGCGGCCAGCGTCTATTTTTGTTTTGGTTTTGTTTGACTGCCCAAAAGGCTCTCACGTTGAGATGCTGACCATCAATGGACCGGTCGGTCGCTGTGTAGACTTGGACCAGAGAAGGCGGTGAACGCGGATTGGCGGTGTTGGTCAGGATATTTTGTTCGATCACGCCGAACAAGGAAAAAAAAACTACGGTCGGGAGTGGTGAGCCGTGCTGATTATTCGAACCGTAACGAGTTTAGAGGCGGTGGGAAATGCACCTCTGTCTTTTTCCTCTTGGGGGATCAGGGCGCTTTATCGCGGCCGACTAGAAGTAACTTTGTTAATGTATTTCATTTGAGATATTGTGTATTTAATGTATGAAGTGAATTGTTGTATATTTTTGTATTATGAATGAGATGTCTAACATTGTATGATATTGTAAACCAATTTCCCTACGGGGTAAATAAAAGTATCGGACTTCAATTTTTTTTTTCTTTAAACACAACAACAGCAACAAAAGGGCCATAATTTTAATCTGGCTAACCCAACATGTACCGATGGGGATACAAGATGGGAGGATGGTAGTTGAATCCGGGAGGCCAAAGGAAAGTAATTAATGTTTAAGTCAATTAACAAAACCATAACAAATTGGTAACAGAGGGAGGGAGGGAGGAAGGAAGGGCTGCGGTAGCCTTTACAGAACTATTTACTGTTTGGGACGAGGAGCTGATCAAGAATGTAATTTTAGACCTGGAATTTATACTGAAGGAAATATTTCTGTTTGCCCAGGATCGTAGAGACGAACGGGTGCAACCGAGAAAAATGTTTAAATGACCAGATCCTATACGGCAAAGCGGGGCAGCAAAGCGTTGAATGGAATCAACTCCTTCAGTGTAAGATAAAATGAAGAAAGCTAAAATCTTCAGTTATTTTCCCACCTGGAAATGTGTTTTATAATACTACATAATATTATACAACACTTTATGACATTGCTGAACTAGCGACTATCTTAAAACGAATGTACATTCTACTCCGCATAATCGCAATCCGGACAATCGCAACTTCCGTTTAATCGCAACATTTTTCATGTAACAAAATACAATACTTCTGTATAAAAGTTACTGAATATTCGTAACTTCTTTTAATAGCAACTTGTTCTTAGCCAAAGAGGAGTTGCGATTATGCGGAGTTAACTGTATAACAAAGACAATGTTACTCGTCACAGAGCAGTGCCCTGGTCTTCCTAGCTCAAAAGCTAGGGAATCATTCATACATCGTACCCAACTGGCCCTGTCTATATACTGCTGACTTTTTGGGTCTCAAATACTCTTGACCTATTCTATACATCGTTAAGAATACCACAGTGTTATCTTACACATTAATCATCATAAATAAATCACCACAAGTTCCAGTTCGAAACGTTGGCTTGTGGTTTTCCTGGTAATATTTTTATATATTTGAGGGAGATCTTTTAACATTATAAGAATTATATCAGTGCGTTGGTGCTGAATGTGCCCGTAATGGTATTCAGCATGCAGAGTCAAATGTAATTCTCACGATGATAAGAGATCCCATCGTTAATGCACCAATTCTCAATTTACAAAGCAGCCTGACTGAGCATTTTGCGAGTGTCATAATGACGTGATTTCATAAAATATTATGCCAATGTTTCATATTAGGGGTTGGGGGGGGGGATAGGGGGCAGAGGGGTAGAGAACTTGTGGGGAGTTATTTATAACGGGTAGTATCAGGTCTTTAGGTACTGCTTTCCGGAAGACAAATTGGTGTCACAAGCGAGAATGTGTGTGTCTCTTCACACCTCCCCTACCCGCATACACCAAGAACTTTGTATCAATTCGCCTTGCCCCTCGCAGCCTACCCCTTTCCCAAGTCCTCACCACATGCAAACACATCCTTTACTTTCTTATTCTTACGGACCACCTAAACCCTCTCCATATATCCGCCCCTGATGCGCCCTATCACATTTAGAAATAATTATTCCGCAGCCCATGTGCCACCTCAAGTAGTCAAGTAGCTCTGTCAATGAGCGGCCTTCGTATTATAAAGCATCGATTTTCTATAAGAAGCACAGAGGAATAAGGATGCATCAATTTAGACTTACGGCTACGCTGCCTTGGCGAGTTAGTCAGGCACAAGATAAATGAGACCGAGGGCAAAAATTGAAAAGCGATTTGTTTCGGTTTTTTTTTTTCTCCAATTTTTTTCGAAACCAGAAGATTTTTAGTAGACTATCCCTGAAAATAAAAAAAAAAGAAAACACGCATAACGAGTTTAAATAAATTTTCGTGGAATTCCCTTCGTATCATCATGGAACGACTCTTATAATCAGTTCTAGATTAGTTGAATATTGGGGTGGTTCTGAAGTCAAGACTGGGACATCGCATGATATACAGTATCTTAATAATGCAGGGGAAACTTTATGGGATGTTTTAATCTGGTAAGGTTTGTATTTATTTGTGGGGCAAGACATGGTGGAAGGGGAGGGGGGCATGCAAGAGGTACAGGATTGTAATTAAAGTATCTATACCAAACATATCTTCCCTAAGAAATTGAGAAGTTTTAATGATCTGACCATGTGTGAAATAATATTAAAAATGAAGTGAGGTCGCTTGGGTTGGTATTGTCTAGATACTATATCTCCTGAGAAAATCTCATGATGATTATTACCATTATCATTATTATTATTATTATTTTACAAAATATTAATCTGCACTGGATATAAATAAGTAAATAAAGAAAACTATATGATTTTAAACAAATTCAATACCTATGCTTTCGGCCTAGCATCCTTCCTCAGATGCATGAAACAAATGAACTACGAGTGAAATGGCAAATATTTTTATGTAATAAAATCAAACTGAAAAAAAACAACAACCAAACACTACACATTATTATAGTTGCTATTGTTATTACTTATCATTATTATTATCATCATGGTTATAACTTTACTTTTGGCGTTGCAGCTTCCGAGTATACTGGACCGGCGTCTTCTCTTTATGAAAGGGAAGCGTCCATAAATATACAGAAGTGGGGAGTGAGCAGACACGAACAGAAGCTCACACAAAGGAGGATAAAGGGGAAAATGCTCCCTACTTCTTTCACTAAGAACTTCGTTCCCATCCTGTACAGAAATTTATACGACTGTACAAATCCAGATCAAAGCAACGTGACATTACCCACTCACTGTAAATCAGCCGCGATTTACAACTGCAGGTGCGGGGAAGTTTACTAATATTATCTGTATGCGTGCACTGTAGTGAACTCAATAAGCGCTTTACTCGATCAACAACTAACATGATGGAACCCGGAACTTCAGGCACAAGCTGTGTAGCTGGGTGAAGGTTATGCACGGTTTATAGGGACACTATAATATAAGAAAACGAAATACTCGAATACGTTTGAGTACGGGAAAGCGTGGTGGAATTTACTGAGTTTGAAAACGACCATGGTTGTTTTTTTTTAATTCTTCAGATTTCTTCAGATTCTTCTTCTGGTTTCTTCAGATATTTCACTGTAACATGGCAGTTGTGCTTGTGCCAAATGAAGTTGCTTGGTTTTTACATTACATGCATAGCACCAATGGCGAAAATATCAGTGTTGATCTGTGAGCCTGCTCCAGACAGTATATAGACAACTGCAACAGCGGCGCCCTGGATATTTCTCTAGATGCGTACCTGCCTCAAGTCTCCTTTCATCTATCTATCTATCTATCTATCTATCTATCTATCTATCTATCTATCTATCTATCTACCTGTCTGTCTGTCTGTCTGTCTGTCTGTCTGTCTGTCTGTCTGTCTGTCTGTCTGTCTGTCTGTCTGTCTGTCGAAGTTTTCTTTTTTCCAAATTTCTTTTGGCAATTTTGTTTCTGGACGGGATATTCATTAATGAAGTGATGACTCAACGCTTCTGGAACCAACGTGGCAGTATTCTGAGAATCTTAGGATTAAAGTGTGTCATCGTTAGGAAGACAATCACATATTATTTTTTTATTATTTTACATAAAGACGACTCAATCAGAGATTCAGGATCGTCCCACGTGATAGCTGAGGAAAACTTCGTATTGCATGATGAAGACGTAGATAGCCCAAAATTTTCCAGATAAAACCGCATATTGCACGTTTAGTCTGTGCAAATAAAACTCGACATTTCATCCTCCAATCGTGCAATTCAAAACAGAAAAAAAAAGCGAAAAAACGTCAGAACACAATGTGCTAGAAGTGAAACCAGAATTCACAAATGATTTTGAGGCATTTTATATTCATCTGTATATGAACCGGTTTCACTCCCAACCTGCTCGCGGACAGGCACTGGTCATTCTTGATCTCTAGATCTAGTCCTTTCAGGGTTTGTTTTGAATGACGATTATACGTTTGAAATCGAACGTTTCGACCACGGAACACCAGTTCGATTATTCCAAACACGTTTCTTCGATTCCACCCACCTCTGTTTGCTTGCGGAGATACCCATGGCTGAAGCTGAGGGCAGGGCGGAAGGCCACAGGTTTTGAAGGGCGGGGGTTGGGAATTGAGGGGTCCATCCACACACTTGGAGAACTCACTCTACGCCGCTCAGAGCTTCCATCGTTTCACAGCGGTACGAGCTCTAGCGAGGGCGGTGGTTCTCTGTCGGGAGTCCTCGTAACGTCTATAACCCCCGAGACAGTTTATGGACCAGACGTATTGAGGAGATGTGAGAATAATGCCCTGCTTTGTTGATGTAGATCAAACGTAGGTGAGGAAACAACAGTGATCGATACCTCGTGGCCATTGTACTGTGGTTTATCTTCCGTGCATTTACGGCGTATGCGTTGGGTAGTTTACGGTTATTATCATTCTGACTACGAGGTAGTCTCATTTGTGACAAGTTGTGATATGTTATGACAGGACTACCGTTATTGTCGAATAAGCCTCTCGTGTGTTCCGAAATGCCTATATATAGTGATTAGGGTCATGATTTTGGAAACGAAATCAGTTCTGTTTAAACTCTTGCATAGTATTGAGTCTAGATTTAGATCTATCAGATATTAAGTGCAGAATTTGACTTGGCGCATAACCTTGCCGTGGCCAAGTATTCTGTTGTTATGATAAGGTCTTCGCTTTGTCAATAAAAAGCTTTTATTTTCAGATTCGGAGCTCTTAGGGCAAAAATAGGCAAGCGTATATAATATTTCCTGATGTTATGATGATAGGTTTATGACCTAGATGTGGAATTCATTTCTCATTCTAGGTGCGTAACAAGCAAAACAATCGTAACGTCAGAAAGAATTGTATACCCATGCCTGCCCTAGCCGTGACGGTCGGTAAGAAATCCGACCTTGAAAGTAAAAGTTCTCAAATGACATTGCACTAGGGAACGCATCTTGACCGATAAGAAATATGGTCTCGGTTCGCGGCTTGTGATTTTGATATTAGATGTAGCGCGGCTTATTGATTGTTCTGAATATACAAATCTCTCAGTCAGTGGCACATTGTTGTTGAGGAATCTTAGCTGTTTACAAGCTCATGAACTCTATTTCTGTTATTTAGAGAGCTTCATCTATTATCATGAAAAATCTTTTTTTGTGTGCTTGCTTTACTGAAATTTCGTGTTACGGTGAGCTTGATACAGGCCTTGCGTTATGTGTGGTTGTTTTTGGAAATCTACCTGATTCCCACCTCACGATGAGGCTAAGGGTGTCGATGCAGAAGTCGCGGGTTCGAGTCTCTATTTCTTACTTCCTTTCTTTGTATATAGATAGAAATCCTTCAAACTGCACTTAAACGGTAATAATAAACTAAACGTAAAGTGATACTAAAACTTTTTCTTTCTTTCTTTCTTTCTTTCTTTCTTTCTTTCTTTCTTTCTTTCTTTCTTTCTTCTTTCTTTCTTTCTTTCTCTCCACTTGTCTCTGGAACGTGTACCCTTTACTCTACCTTGCGTGAGCATTAGTGTTGTTTCCGCTCAGTTCTCAGTTCGTACTACTGATAGAGAGCGCTCCGTTTCCATCTTGTAAATTACTGTGCCTGAGCTAGGAACCATAGTCTAGCTGTCTCCTGGTGATTGTCTTATGACCAGAGGCCGTGTGCATAATCCTTACGTTAGTTAACGCCCTGCGGTAACCATTGGAAACTCCCAAAACATTAGTAGACTAGTGTGCAATATAGCTAGCCCAGTAGGTTTGGATTATGTATACGATCACATTACCACTGATCTCTCTCAGATGTAAACAATCCAATACATCTTTCACATATCACTGACCAAGGAAGCCATTCACTTGTTGGTTAAAAAAGAAAACCAGCACCAAAATTTAAGATTGGCACTATTTTCATGCATTGTCTACTAAGTATTGACCTCTCATAAAAATCTCACTCAGATGAGTTATACGAAATGCCTTTCACTGTGACGATTTCTTTTGCATACACGGATCTCCTGCTTTGGATCAGAGACTTCCTCTTTTGCTCGAGCTAACTAAGGTCTTTCACTGGCAGATCTCATTAGTACAGTTGGTGTCACATCCTGGCAGCATTAGTCACAGTGTTGCCAGCTGGCTCCTAAGTAACCACATTTAGCTATTTTTCAGGTTCCTTGGCACTTTTTCTTGACAGTGAGTTTGTGTGGTATTTACACATGTTGGTTTTTGTAAGTTTTAGATTTTTATTCCCGGAATATGGGCTTTTTGTAGAAAATCTGATTTCTCTTTAGCTCAGTTCTAGTCCCAGTTGCGTATCTTCGAGAAGTGGCCTAATGGTTACGGCGTTGGACTCAAGATCTAAAGGTCCTGAGTTCGATTCCCGACTACGGTCATGTTGTAAGTGCCTTGGGAAAACATTTCATTCTCATTTTCCTCAGTCCACCCGTCTGTAAAATGGGTACCTGGCTTTAGGCAGTGAAAGATATTGTCAGAATGCCAGTGATCAGCGCCTATAAATGGCCGCGGCACTGTATGCTCCCCAGGGAGTCGAGAAAGTCCTAGAGTGATCAGGCCTGCTGGGGTAATGATAGTGTGAAGTCGCGTGAGCGGGCATTAGCCTGGATACGAGACTTATAAACCGCATTATTATTATTATTATTATTATTATTATTATTATTATTATAAGTAGCGCTTACGACGAGCACCGAAAATGCACCCAATCCAAACATCTGCCACCCATCTTTCAGATAATTGTACCGTAATATCAGCTCAAAAATACAGATTATGCTAGTTAATTTTTCAATAATCAAACGATGATGGTACAAAAAAATTGCAACTGCACGCCAAGAAACGCGAAGTTTCAACCGGCCGCCGATTGTCACTGAACAGAGGCACCGTGAGATGTGTTATTCGGGGGACAGAAAATTGAGCAGGTTTTATCCTGTTATGCAACGGATTACTCAATAAGCCGCCCTTCCTATGTACGGTAAATTGAGCAGGTTTTTTGAGTGTGGTATCAATTATGAGGTAGCGGTGGTCGAATCAGAATCCCAACCTCGACCATGTTTAGCTGATTGAGTGTTCACTGAAAACCGTTCAAGTAGTAGACCTCTCCAGGGAGCTTACGGGAAAAAAAACAAACTCAGTTCATACCTTACGATGCGGGTTAGAATGCGGGTCTACTACTTAAACTTATAGAATTTCAAGTCGGTACCACGTCGAATACCTGTGCAACCTAAGAAATACTCGATACCGAAAATCCCTGCGTAATTTTCCAACAGGTTTTGGAAAACTCCTTTGAACTTTTTGACAATAGGATTAAAAACCTGC
>JAWQUT010000025.1:2233827-2257641 GCA_033807755.1 Ellobium chinense | reverse complement strand
GAGAGAGAGAGAGAGAGAGAGAGAGAGAGAGAGAGAGAGAGAGAGAGAGAGAGAAAATGCAGCAGGAATAACCGCTTTACTGAGGGTGACTGCGGGTTCCACGGCCGCGACGACCAATCCCTTCTGTATCCGCCACTGTTGGTATCATGTGGCATATAAACCAGTTCTATAATTTATTACACCTGGGATCTGTCACAATCATTTCGCCGAGGTGGGTGAGGGCTTCCACGAGTCCAGATATAAACTGGTCAGAAACGAGCTTTGGTCAGTTCTTGTTTGTCAGGAATGAAACGAATTACGTCAAACCCTAGGGACCTCTTTGTGTTTCTGTCCAGCCTACAGAACGTTCTGCCCTGTTTGTGAGCTTGTTAGTGTCTGTTCGATTATTTGATCTTCGTTGCGTTGGATCTGAATACAAGAGACAAGCGTCTAGTTAGTAGTGATTTCAGGCTTGTCACAGATGGGGTCACTTGGGTCTAAAATTCAAAACTTTCTGCTTTTGTTTTGAAATTTTCGAACGAAAAGTTGATTGTGATTTTCTGTGATCGGGATCTGAACGGAATCCAATCTCAGGCGATGTATTCCGAGAGATCTTCGAGTGCATTATAATTATTTTCTCGATAATTTCCACCCGCGTCCTCCTTGATTCAGAATAGAAGACCCGTTGATATGGTAATTCTACTCTCAACGGGCGTGCAAGTGAAAATATCATCATTCACAAAATAATATCTTACTTTTCTTAGTGGTGGAAAGGAGAGAAAAAAACGAGGTTTCACTGACCCAAGCTGTTTGTTGTCAGTGATTTGTGATAAACAAGCGTAGATATTTTAAAGCGACATCAAAATCTACAATTAGTTAATCTTCTTTTCACATTCTTTAACAGGTAACGTTTTTATTGCAATGGAATTTAGATACAGTATAAGTGTATTAAGTGTTTTTTATGATAAGTGTATCTTGTATTAAGTATGAATTTCACATTCACGAATTCGTTACTATTTTATCATCTCAGGCTTAAACTAGTAATATTATATTCCAATGGAACCTCAATACTAAAGTATAGTAGAACCTGGATATTAAATATACCTTCGTGCATGGAAAAAGTGTACTTAATATCAAAGTCCATCTGGGTAATGAAATGATCAATTAATAATGAATCCCTGAATGCAACAATCATGCTTAATATCAAGGTACACTTAATAAATGAGCACTTAATGTCGAGGTTTTACTGTAAAAAGTACGTGAGCTTCAATAACAAGTTAATGCATTGTACAGTGCCAGCTTTGACCAAAAGACTGACAAAATTGAAGAGCACAAGATGTGTCTTGCGCATGCGTTGTGACTATGCTGAGCTATTTCATCTTCTTAGACGTACATTAACGTGTATGTAATTCATTTCCTCCACCCAGCTAATGGAGACATAGTCGATTCATAAATAAACCTGGTCAATATACAAACGTCTGGGTGCCGTATCCTGTGGATATCGATCGGGAAGAAGTCCTGAGTTTGTAGCACCTTGTTTAAACTTTCCACGCCGTTTCATCCCTCACACATAATAATTTTCTGATTAGCCCTTAGCGTCTTCAACCTGATCTTCTCCGCACGAGAAAAGCTGGGAAAATTACGACCAGCAGTGTGTAAGTCAGGCAGACTCATTATCAGGGTTGCCAGACTTTTTTTTTTCGAGTGTGAGACACATTGCAAACGCAAAAAAGCCAAAATTAAAAACAAAACCGAATAGCGCCTACTGGGGTCACGATTTGATATATCACAAGAAATTTCCTACACATTGTTTCGATATTGAATATACGTGGGTATGATATTTTTTACTGTGAATTTTGTTTAGTATTGAGTGGCACTTTTCTACATACTTAGAGCATGTAATGAGAAATGAATGTTAAATGGAGACTGAGATCGTTCTTTGATGTGTGTCCATCGGGCAATTATGTCAGAAGCCTGAACACTTGAATTACGTTTGAGAGAAGTATAAATACTTTCTTGCTTTGGAAATAAGAAACTTTTACCAGTAGTCCGTTGGAGCTAAAACGGAGCCAAAGAGCCAGCCAGTTATTTGAGAGCCAGGGACTTTTTAAAAGAGCCAAAAATCTAATATTTGGCTCCGAAAGAGCCAAGTCTGGCAATCCTGCTCATCAAAAGAACAGTCTGTTTTAAATCACGCAGACTAGCAGCTTAGGGTGCGGGCTAAAAGAAATACGTGAGCAGAGTTGGTGCGATGAATTCATAATATTCTATTTATATTTCAGTCCAGCAGGCTCAATGTGTATTGCCGCCACTGAATAAATCTCAGCTTCTTACGTATGAGACAGATACAAGTTATTTTGTAGAATCCTTGACCTAGACTAGACTAGATTTTTGAAAACCAAACCGTTGTCTTTCAGTAAAACATCGAAAGAAAGTTAAGTGTATCTTACGAACAGGTGATCACATTCTGACGTGTACGTCTGGTGTACAAGCAATTCTCGTTCATACATCTTCGCAGTCTTTTGGCACAAAAAGTTTTGATGTAAAAAGTTACGTTCTTTTCTCTAAGTCGTGTGGAATACCGCGTTCTTTCCTTTAAAAAAATGGGTAAAGTGTTTAATTATATCAAACCTCAACATTTAATCATAGGAAAACAGTAATACTTCAATGGTAGACGAAGCAGATACTTATATAAGACTCGAAGAGTGTCTTATATAATTATATTTTTAAATATTACAGCTCATACTACTTACTCATGGAAAAAAAAAGTCGTAGACTCGTACCGTGGTGTGAAAGTCATCCTTATCGACTCACACGACCGTCTTCTTTACGACAAAATGGACAAAGTGTATAATTATACCGGACGTGCGACTTTTCATTATAAGATGGCAGAGTGCCTTTTGTGGTAGACGAGGCAGATACTTATATCATATTAATGACTTGGCAAGAGATAATCACAGCTTCTCTTGAGCTAAAAGTTCCAAACGATTTTTCCTTAAGACCTCCTATAGATCTAGAAGACTCTCCGGACCTACTTGTATAATTATTGTCGTAGGAAGATAACGGCCTGCACATTTCACTCGTGATAAGTGCTTCTGGCATTAGTCTAAGAAATCGTTGACTTGTGATTGAGCGAGGACCCGGTCTTAGCCCCAGACCTTTCGTACCTGTCTGAGCCATTACTTTCGGTGTGGACACTCAACTAAAATTTCACAATCAATAAGTCTTCCTTATTAGTTTTTTTTTAGCATTCAAAGTGTGATAAAAAAAAATGCTGTTTAAAATGTTGGTCTTTCGTTTCGGTTTCAAGCTGCGGAATGATGCATCGGAAGTAGACAAGTTAATTGTTTACTCTAACGACAAAATACCTTACAGAAGGCCACACATGCTCTGCTGTGAATACCCAAACTTCAGATTCAGTGGCCAAATGAGGAAGGAACGCAAAATAATCTTCCGTCCTGTTTAGAAATTGAGGGTCCCTTCTGCATAATCTCTCAGATTTTGTACTTTCTTCTGTCATTATGATAACCTTCTATTTCCTTACTATCAAGAGTCTGGAACCTGTAGAAAACAATATATCGTCGGCAGTAATATGAGATCAGAAGTGATAGAAAAAAACAACAACGGACATTGTGTAATTTACAGACAGTTACTTCAAAGTCGCTTTCATGGGCCCCTAAGCAAATAAATAGTTTAGAATCAGCCAAAAAAAAAGGAAAAAAATTAGTTCCTACTTTTTTCCCCCCTCCTTTTGTTGGCTCAGAATCAATAATATACGCTAAGGAACAAAATGTGCTCAGCGCTGTATGAAAAGTATGTTGCTAAACAGAGCTATTAAAATAAATAATTTATTACATAAATAAATGTTTGAAAAACTAACTAACTAACTAACTAACTAACTAACTAACTAACTAAACTAACTAACTAACTAACTAACTAACTAACTAACTAACTAACTAACTAACTAACTAATTTTAACTAACTAACTAACTAAGATTTCTTGTGCATAAGATGGTTATAATAATCGATAACAATTCACAGAGGAAAGAACCAGGTTTGCCGTTCAAGTAGATTGTGAGATGAGTGTGTATAGACGTCACTTATAACACCGACGCAAATCCTTCTTTTCTTCGATGATAGATTGCGGCCACTTCAGAACACAGAGGAATAGCTGAAGTCTTTGAGCGTCAACACACGAACTATTTGAGGTACATTGCAGTACAGTGGCGAATGTGCACAAGATACAAGAAATTTTATTTAGCTCAAGTTACTAAAACATACGAACATCCAAAATAATATCAGTGTAATAAACAGTAAACATAAGGCACCAACATTATCAAATCATATTACCATTTCCAATAATATTGAATATAGAAAATTAATTTCAATGTACTACAAGTATGCAATGTGGTCTCATTGTAACCAGACAAGTCCCGTATTGATTAAATCAAAATTGTGCAGTATGTTACCATGTAGTCTTTTATTGCCGGACTCTTACGCTACAGCTGAATGCATCACCTGTGATTATGCTACGCTGGGCTCTGTTCAGTGTCATCGTTTATGATTTGCCCGGAGTTAATAACCTGTGTACATAATTCCAGCCGCAGCTGTTACTCACGTTGCCTGAGGTATATTAATCCAGGTGTAATGGTATAAATAAAATGTACGAAGCAGTCAGCTTATCCTGGAGGCAAAGCTTGGGAATTCGCTGTGTGTGTGACGTTTGTAGAATCAACCTTTTCAGCTTTTATAATTCACAGTGCATCCTTTCAAGGCGTGCAAGGTCTACTCTGGGATCATATCCGTGTATTTCTGGGTAATCTTTCGTGGAGGTCTTTCATTGTAATTTGGCCATATCTGGTACATACTGATTGTGGACCTCATCTTTTACTCTACACTGACCTCGACACCTTTGTCAGTATGGCGTCATGCTCATTCGAATCACTTTCGCCTCAAGTTTGTTTGTTTCTTTTTTTTTTTTTATGTTGATGCTTTTAATTGTTTCTACTACTCTGATCTTCCATTCATATTCTTAATTTTCAACAATGTCGTAAAGTTTTGATTTGATGTTGTATTCTCAAACTCTAAAGCTAACCTACACATTCCTCATTATTTTGCCTTGGACAACGAGCTCAGAGTGCTAGATTTCTCAGATCCTCAAAAGCTGACTTGGACAAATATAGAACATGATGATGGCTGATCATGGCGTCCTTGTAAGCACCAAACAGAGCACATTTGTGGCTTCATCTCGAGCAAGATGTTTGCCTTTGATATCACGTTCCGTCTGGGAAGTGGCTCTTATTTAAGGTTGTGCCTTACTCGATATCATCAATGAGTACTCTTGATAGCGGACCTTAGCATGAATTCTCACTTCCAAAAGCTAACTTATTCCTTATTGTCCATACTGCCGTTTTAGAGAATTCCACCTTATTTTTGGCGGTTTTTGTGTATTTTAGACGTGCTATTTGCCAACGGCCTTGAGATCCGGCATATGCCGACTTCTGGCGTTGATAAACATGGTGCTGTGGCAATGTAAATTTGTAGAACACTCAGTATTGTTTTGAAAACTCTGTCGATTTACATTTGACCTCGCTAGTTAGCCCCGTCTCGTATCATAATGTTGAAGTTACAGTGTCGATATCGATTATCGACGATGCTGAGCTTATAAGTACTCACATTAGTAGATATTTGAAAATATCGACCAAGACACAGCTATATCTTGTGGTGTTGTGGTACATGGGGCACGTAACCGCGTCACTGTGTACGCAGGGGCTTAAATGCTACGTGAGTTCTGAAATCTGAGTTGGGTGCATTTATGGTCTGGAAAAACATGATTAAGGAAAGAGCTTTCTGAGCAAGTCAGCGACGTCCTATTTCATTTCTGGTGTTTGTTGTTCTTTGTTGTGAAGACAACTGCATGATCAACGATTGTGTATTAGGCTGTGATGTTGCAGTTGATTCCTGAAATCTGAGAAGCCAATTCTGTTATTTGGCTCTTGAAGAATGATCGTATTGTTTCAAGATTCGGAGGGCCGGATGAAACTGTATGTTTGTTTCTGCCAGTTGTCTGTTAAAAACATATATTCTGTGTTTTCATAACACCATCATCAGACGATCTTGTATGCCATTACTGAGGAATTAACAGTATTGCATGTCATGGGGGTAAAATACCTCTGGCTTTTTGAACGCTCATTAGATCACCATTTTGTTAGGGAAAGAACAAGAGAGAGAGAGAGAGAGAGAGAGAGAGAGAGAGAGAGAGAGAGAGAGAGAGAGAGAAAGAGAGAGAGACAGAGACAGAGACAGAGAGACAGAGACAGAGAGAGAGACAGAGAAAGGGATAGATAGATAGATAGATAGATAGATAGATAGATAGATAGATAGATAGATAAATAGATAGATGAGAGAGAGAAAGAGAAGGAAGGTAAGATCTCATTATTTGTATTGAAGGCTTGCTTTAGCCTTGTTTTCACAAGTCACGAGGTGTTGACGTAATAGATGTCATAAATTGGGCGGTTCCCGGTGATTGGTCTGTCTATTTATAAAATGATGCTAATATTTCTTACTCGAGGCGTGTGAGATCTAGACTCTGAGGACGATACTTTTTGACTCGACTACATCTTTACCACTTGTGGATCGGATACTGTATCTATAGGAAAAATAACCTCGACTGTGTATCGAATATACTTTTCGCGATATCGAATCTACTATCATAAGATATCCATGTACTACAGTTCAGTTCTATCAGACATCACAATTGACATTCCTGAAGCCGTGACAGCTGTTCTTCCCGGTGATTACTGTTACTGACAGAATCGATTCTTTTGCCTTGTGGATGAAATGTCGAGTCTTCTGTGTTCCAAACGCCATCGTCACGTCACACCTACCCCAGGTAAGAAAACAATTTTGGAGCTAAAACTTAATTAATTTTTTTTTTGAGGGAGGGGGAGAATGGGATGGAGAGTTGGAGCAAGAGGTGAGAAAATTTTGATGTTGATTTTGATGAAAAGACGAGGGGAAGGGGGGACGATGGGATGGGGAGCTGAGGCAAGGGATGAGAAAAGCCTGATGTTGATGTTGACAAAAAGACATGGGGGGTGAGGGGGTGGGATGGGAACTGGAGCAAGGGGTGAGAAAATGTTGATGTTGATTTTGATGAAAAGACAGACAGTAGAGCTGCCGTATTAGATAATGATGTTGGTTGTGTCATGTGTTGCAGATTGTCAGGTAAGGAAATTGAAAACGTGTGATACAATGTTAGCTTTTGGGAAACCAGTTTGCTGGCATGACATGTTGATTATAGCTAGCAGACTGATCCGTTATCGATGAAAAGGCTGTTTTTTAAAAAAAAGTATTATGTGTCGATGTGGTTAAGCTTGGTTAACAAGTGGCATCAAACTGAGCAGGATACTTGATTAAGTGGCTGATCGCAAATGGGCTTGTCCTAAATACAAGAATGCCAGATGGACGATACCCAAGTAAACCCAAGTGTGACTTGGCTAATTTGGCTAAGATTTAACCAGCTAAGTTTTACTCAGCCAAAATATGAGTTTGGGAGTGGTGGGGCAGGAAGAGACACGAGAAGGATAAGAGGCATAGTGAAACAGAAGGGTGGGAGGAGAAAAGCTTTTTTCTTATGGCTTTTTTTAATATGTGTGTGTATACCATCCTTTTTTATATCCTGCTTAATTAGTTAAAAATCGGTTTGTCGTACATTGGTAAGCAGTTTGTAATTTTGCTGTGTGCAAATTGAAACACGATTTGAGACTTGTGGTAGAAAACCTATGAAGGTCAGACAGATTCATTACAAGGTCATTGTGGTGAAGTAAAAAAACAGCTTAAATTTCTAATAACAAAATATTTGGTCACACAAGGTAATTTAAGGTCGTTGTGACAGAGCAAAGAGATTTAGTAGGAGAGATCTGATACATAGCACGGAGGAAAATTGATTGCACAAAGTCGTAATAAGATCGTAATGAGGGATTAAAGAAGTTTGTTGGAGAAATGAGATAAATACTGAAGAGGATGGTTTGTCAGATAAGGCCGTCATGAGAGAGCAAATAGAGTTGGTTGGAGAGATGAGATGATAATCATGAGGAAGATAGGCCAGACAAGATAAAATACATAGCAGAGAAGATGTTTGATTGGACAAGGCCATGTCAAGGTCCTTATGAGAGGGCATACGGGGTTGCACGAAGAGATGAGATAATAATTATGAGGAAGGTAGGCCAGACATGATAAAATACATAGCAGAGAAGATGTTTGATTAGACAAGGCCATGTCAAGGTCCTTATGAGAGAGCATAAGGGGTTTCACGATGAGATGAGACAGAATAGAGAATGGCTGATCAGCCAAAGTCTTTGTCAAGTCGATGTGTTCAGGCAGGCAAATTCGATGAGAGAGGTGAGATATTATTGACAATGTCTTGGTTCCTGAAAGTAACTGAATAAGTGGAAGGGATGAGATGGTCTAGAGGATGGATGATCGAGCGAATTCAGTACAAGGTCACTGGAGCAAAACATAAAAGCTGGTAAAAGGGGTGGCATATAGAGGATGACTAGGTCAAACAAGATCATAGCACGGTCACTGTGGTTAAGCTGATAAGATTTATTAGAGGGATGAGGCAAAGCTGGCGATCTCATCTAAAACATTTTCTTTTGTAATGCAATAATCCCAAGCAAATCAGATGAAAACGGGCCAAAAAAAAAAAAAAATCAACACATCTGTTTTTCACGTCTGACCGAATAAATGTCGTGAGGGAACAAAAATCAATACCAGAATTCCGATGTTGCAGCCATTCATCTTGCTGCTGTCTGTGTACTTTGTCTTTTTGTTTCAAGTTTTATTTGATCACACGCTTTTCTCTCTAAGGCCCTCCATCTTTATCTCTGTATACAGCACAAGAACTGAATTCTCATTTAACATGCTTTCTTTGTGTAATGTTTGCAACATAAGAGAGCTTTCATTTTCCATTCGGATCTCTTACAAATCGTTATGGCAGAGGTAGGCATGCTCATATGGTAATTCTTTGTGGCAAAATAATCCTATTGCACGTTCCGAGTAGAATCCAATACGAATTTCACATCTACTTTGTAAATTGCAATATTATGATCGTACATGTCATTTACGCATACCTGCCTCTGCCACTATGGACTCAGGAAGCTTGAAAATAGAAGCTCTCTATTTTCCTTATTGGTGTATTGTCGCGTACCATAATTTAATATAAACTTGTGTAATTTTGATACACCGAACCCTTCTATATCAACACGGATATTATGTTTAGGTGTTCTGCAAGGGTGTGTGTGTACTCTAACGGTGATTTTTCCAAATTTGAATATCCGATGTGTACCCTACAGTGCGCAGAACCTAGCCCGTCTATAACATGTCGAGCTCTTTATGGTTTAAGAGATTCTAAAATTTCGACCTAAACTTAAAGTTTTGCTTACTTAAAGCTTTGCTCGTATGGCACATGCGAAAATCTGCCCTCAGATAAATTTTTCATCACCGCAGACTTTTTTTTTTATCATCCGCCAATTCTGAAAACATTAAGCAGTATTATTATACATCAAATTAGGTCAAGGGGAAGATTTATAAAATTGGGGTAAAAGAAATATATTCTCTCAGAATTGCGATCAGGTCTGTTGTCGGTGTGGAAGTCCTGCACTAGCATAAAGCTCAAAATTTTGAACACGAGGCGATTATTTAATGAATTGAGTCAGTTCGTGCTAAAAATACGAGAGCAAGCAGTTTCACAAGTCTTAATTCTCAAGTTTAGTCTTAGGCCTTTCCTCTTTATCTTATTTTTGGTGAAAAACGGTGATAAACGTCAGATCGAGCAAAGACGCTGTTCCAGTTTCCTTTAACCATTTTTCCTTTCAAGGGAGATTACACGTTCGTTGGCCATTGAATGACACGCTTCTAGGAAGGGATTGTCTCATTCTTTGGATATTTATAAATCTATCAAACATGATCACGATGAAAACTTCAACCTCAACTCATCCCTGGTGTTTTTCATCTAGAGCAATTGGTTTTGGAATTTCTATTTTGTTTGCGTATTCCACTACGGTAACAGCTTTAGGATTCTACGAATGCCATCAAAAAATATCAAGAAACCGTATTGACAATGCACTCTAATAATAATAATTATCCAGATGAAAACCAGCGCTATTCAAACGGTAGATAGATAAACCAAGTTCAAGTTCAAGTTCAAAATCTCTATTAGGCATACGCCAAATACTTTCTTTCACGCTTACACAGTGATATTATTACAGAGTAACTTTTCTAAACAAATCTGTGAGGATGAGTTTCCATCTGATCCAGCCCCATCTGCCGAAAGAAACACAGCCATTTTAGCCTTACCAAAAATTTGGACCAGGCACCGCTACCTATCGCGAATACATTTTTAATTCTTGAAAAAAAAAAAAGCTGTTTCAAGGCAAATTACACTTTTGTTGGCCACTATATGGCATGTCTCAAGGAAGAGATTATCTTCTTCTTTTGATATTTATAAATCTGCCTAACATGGTCACGATTAAAAAAAAAAGTCACCCTCAATTCATCACTGATGTTTTTCATCTAGGATAACTGGTTTTGAAATATATTTTTTAAAACGTATTCCACTATGGCAACAGCTTTAATATTCTACAAATGCAGCCAAAATCAACCAACCACGATGCCACTGCATTCTAATGTTGATTCAAAGAAAAACCAGCGCTGCCCAAAACTGTAGGCAGATAAAAAGATCTGTAAGGATGCCTTTCCACCTGATCCAGCCCTTTCAGTCACTTTAGTCTCACCGAAAATTTGGACCAGGCACCGCTTCCTAGCTAGTCTAGACCGCTACCCATCACGGTAACATTCTTAGTCTTGGAAAATGCAGCGATCAAACGAATGTCAATACAGCGCGGATTGCGGTAAATGTTCCGTGATCTTAGTAATGCTTGACCTCTGTCTAGACTCAAAGGCGCAGCTTTTCCCAGCGTGTATTCATAGTAACCTGCAGCGTTGAAATCTGTGTAGCTGACAATATTAGCCTGATCATGGGAAATTCCTTGTGGAATAATTGTGTTACCAGATGTGATTCCTCTGACATCAGCAATGTATGTATATTAACAGATCAGGGGCTTAATTTGGCCTTGCACGCACTATGCTGGGCCAGGGCGCAATTCGGCTAATTATACGTTCGATGTTAATTCTTCCGGTGACAGCGAAGAATCGAGACGTGATTAATTGCTCGATAATCAGTCATTTCGGTTAATTTTTGCGTTGTGACTGATTAAAAGTGTGTATATGTGTATGCGTAAGTGCGCGCGCGCGCGCGTGTGTGTGTGTGTGTGTGTGTGTGTGTGTGTTGTGCAACGGATAGATAGGACAGATAGACTGATGGACGGACGGAGGGGCGGATGGATGGATGGATGGATGGATGGATGGATGGATGGATGGATGGATGGATGGATAAATGGATGAATGGACCACCACGAGAGTTATCATCCATCCGTAGCACCCTAGTCGAGCACTAGAGATTTGGGGACATAATGCACAGTGCTAACTTTGCACGTGGGCCGAATCTACGGGAAACCCCCCAAAACATCAGTATTTCCCGTTGTTACACCCGGCGCGCAAAATTCGACAGCAATGTGCACACAGCTCTTCATGAATACCTGAGAGCTTTCGCATTAACGATGGGATCTCTTACCATCGTAAGAATTACATTAGTGCATCGGTGCTGAATGCACCTTTAACAGAGTTTAACAAGTAAAGTTAAAGCAATTTCTACGATGGTAAGAGATCCCATCCTAATTGCGCAAGTTCTGAATTAAGTAAGATGGAAACTTACTCGCTTCTCACGACTTATTCAGACCAACTACTAGGAATGGCCGAGTACTCGGATTCATTCGCTCAGTCCCAACTGCCATTTGCACGACAGCTCTGGATTTAGCTGTTGTCGTGAGCATACCCAAGGGGACGTGAGGTCCCATCAACATCCGCTGGGGTGAGAAGCGTGCTGGCTTGCAAGAAAGAATGGGATAGATAGACTGATGGAGATGAAGAAATGGGATCGATCGATGATCAAGAGATTCTGGGCACTGGAATGGGAAAAGATATAGCTAGACATTTTGTTTCTGCAATACCTAATTATCAAGCACTACCTCCCCAACTCCCCTCCCCCCCCCCTCCAAAAAAAATATTCAGCAAGATTTTCAGATAAGGACCTTCCTTCCGATAATATCGAGATCGATACACCTCCTCGGCCAATATTTAAAAACATTTTGCAAATTGTGCACTGACTTTAACTAGACTACTCACCATCATTTGGCCTTGAACTAGATGTGAAATTCACATCTGATCCTAGCTTGTAACGTGCTATATAATAGCACAACAGGAAATACCATTATGTCCATGTCTACCTTTGCCATAACGGGCCGTAAGATTTTAATATCCGAACAAGAACATAAATGGCTCTTTTGTAACTTCCGTAAGTTCTGTTGAGCAATGCTATGCCGTGTTTGTGTGTTTGTAGAAATACCTGCTGTGCATTATGAGGCTTTTCTCGCTTTCGCAGTATGCCACCGGTGCACCGATGTACTATGATAGAAATCACAGTATTAAGACTGAATAAATCAGTACTTGACTGGCGTCGACAATCACGCCTAACAGCGTGGGCTTACCTAGTATTATTGAACAAGTTTAATGGCCGTACTTTGAAGGAAATGTTCACGCTCCCTCCCCCNCCCCCCCCCCAAAAAAAAAAGAAAACAACAGCCTCCACTTTTGTTTACAGCAAAGTGGCATAGTTATTAGTTATTAATGTAAAACTTTGTTTTCTTTGGCAAAGAACCGTGAAAACATAGAATGTATCGATAAATTCGCTGGTTTTTTATTTTTTTTTACTTTGTCCGTAAAGATATATTTGGACCTTATACTTTCACGCCATTTTGTAATGAAAAGAACAACACATTTGGGATTGGAGACCTAAAGGAACTGTTTAGAATTTGTAGAAGTACGATGCCCAGTAGCAGATAAATCCAGGTGTATATATAAATTCAAGATGTGGGTTTTCGATACCACTTCGATATTTTCGATGTAAATGGCGACAGTTTGTCTGATCCAAACAGGATTTTCATCGCCTTTTTTGTCTTAAATTATCCTCTTTCATGTCTTGCAGTGACTGCTGCAATTAACAAGTATCAAAAGCGTCGAAAGTAATTTTGATTTCCATTCGATCCTCAGGAACATAATAACAGCTCATAAGATGCTTCACCAAACAACATAAAATGACCTGGTATCAAACTTGTATCGAAATTAAGTTCAATGCTTCATCCATTCTTAGAACCAAACCATCTACCGCTCTCGTCAATGCAAAGCTTAAAGGTACCAAAAGATATCGAAAGCATTTTAAGTGTAGGAAGTATCAAAAGGCATCGAAACTTTCAAAAAGAGATCGAAAGTTTCGAAAGGTATCAAACATTTAACGCTTGCCTGCGATTAAGCATGAGAATCGAAATAGAATCGCTGTTGTCGATACTTAGGGCATGACTGCTGAATATCGCAATACTTGAGATAAATTCAAATATCGGCACACCGCTATAAAACACACTTACTGTAAATCAGCATTGCTGCGTAATACATCAAGCATGATCTGCACACTCGCTAAGAAATGAGGTCAATGCTCAAGACTTCCTGACAGCTCCATGCAGTAAAACTCAGTACAATGCTAGAGTGATTGGAGAGGAATAGTAGAAGCAGGAAAACTGATCAAAGACGTGCCATAGCCTGTCATTTCCTCAGCTCGGGCCAATTACTTGGGAGTTTTAGCGTTCAGCTGCTAAAAGGCGTCAGTTTGCTCGTTAAGATTTGCAGGTTTGCAGCTCGATAGTAATGGTAGTGCTGGTGGTGGATGAAGGCTTAGGTTATAAATATGGAAAGCGTTTTTTTTATTTAACAGTAGGAGTTTAAACTCTAATCTTCATTTAACTAAGAACTGAGAACATTGGTGACCCGGGTTGCTTGTTGGGGGCAAATCATGGCTATGCATTAATTATGAAAACAATAGTTTGCGGGACATTACACAAAACTAGAATAAAGTCTGTGCACAGCTTCCCAGTCACAGTCACATGACTAGGGAAATAAATCACCATAACAAACGAAATCTAAAGAAACCTTAAGCAGAGTTGCACATTAAAGTATATTCAATGCAAACTGATCTTCCCTTCCCCCTCCCTCGCCCCCCCCCCCCCCNTAAAAAAAAACACTAAAAAAAAACCATGTGATTTGCGTTGAACATGTTTTGTGTGCAACTCTGCCCTGGGTGTGGCATGGACAAGTGCGCGCCAAAGTGCAAAATGGTGCATTAGTTACAGTGATATAATACCCAATTCACATGCCCAAACTGGCCCACATCCGGGAGCGCAGCATAGACCACAGTAAAGAGAGACTCAGCCAATCCCCTGAAGCTGTAATGCAGAAAACGTCGTGTGCCACTCACCACCATATTGCAATAACCTTTCTATTCAAACGTGCACACCAAAGTGCTGAATGGTGCAGTTCTTTCCATTATGCATACTGATATTGAAGCTCCTATTATATGCGATACAAAGTTGACTTGATAGAACGTTACTTCATTTAGGCACCTGCCAGTACCTTGAAGCTAAACGCCGTGGTCGCATGACTGTATGGGGTGGCAGTTTTGTCAACTTCAGACGTTGGTTTTGTCCCTTCTGCAGCTATTTTTATTCTACCCTCCCCCTCCCTCCCCAGCCCCATCCCTTGCCAAGATACATTCTCTTATCTNCCCTTGCCATACTCCTCGTCTCATTTTGTTCAAGTGATTTACTTCAAGCGCTCTCGTCTCTCTTTCCTGGATTAAAATATCTGTCTTGGAACACAAAATTCTTGTTCACCGAATCCTTGACCCAAAATTCGGTTTCTTTTGAATCATAATAATGTTCGTTTTCGGCTAAGCGACTCGAGTTTACAGTTCCTTACATTTCATTGGTCGTTCATTGAACCTGATCCAGTTCGAATTTGCAGATGCAAACGAATACGAGTTCGAAGATCTACGAATCTGGAACTATTGTTCAGCCCAGACATTCCATACTCAACCCCACCTCCAATCCCCTCACCCCCTCACCCAAAACCCCTGGGAAAATAGCCTCGTTTGTAAACTCTCAGTTCCAAATCCTGGCTCCAGCTGGCAGGAAGAGAGCGTCCTATTAACTGTCTCGCTCGTGACCTTGTTGCAACAGGTATCGATTATTTACATCCTAATAGTTCTAATTTCCGTTCTCTGGTCTTATTCTCCTTCTATATTTTATCACCCATGGCCCATATTCATTTCACGGACAGCGGTTCATTATATCTCCTGTCACATTTTTCAAACGTTCCCTGCTATTTTTCTCCTCTGTTTTTTTGTTTTTGTTGATTTTTGTTCCTTTCTCTCTTCTCGTCTCTTTCTGACGCACATGCAAACGCACACTCACGTGCACACACTCTTGCGCGCGCGTAAACACACACTCCACTCACATTCCTCACTCATCTACATCCACCAACATACCATCTCTCTCACTCTCCTCTCTCTCTCTCTCTCTGTGGCTTCCCAGAGGAAATTACGTTGTAGACCACTGACCTAGAACATGTGTACTGTTGTTGTATATTTGCTGACCTTAAGTCACTTTTTTCTTTGACCTTGACACTTACATGTTTGTCTCATTTACCAGCATATATATACCACGGCAAAAATTCCAAATTCCCTAGCTAACGTCTAGAAGCTCTGCTCAATTCCAGATATCTGTTTAGATGAAGCCCTCCCTTGTCTTCGAAACCTTCCGAACGAATTAGATCAGTCCTATGATGACGTCATCCGCTGGAATAATCTTTAAAAAAATGCTTACAATTAAAGAAAGACAAGTGCATGGCTCTACTCTGTTCACGTCCATTTTAATACCAAAATGCCCATAACAGGTCAAAATGGCAGGCAGCGTGGCCGTGCGGTTTATGAGTCGTACTTAGAAAGTGAAGACTTTCAAAGTGTATGTTTTTGACTCGCGAAGTGGGCGATTTACGTTGCTGTGTCCTTGGGAAAGACACTTCACTTCCATTTCCTCACTCCACCTGGCTTTAGAGCTGAGAGGGGCCTGGGGGGGGGGGGGACCAGGGCGCTGCACCGCTGGCGATCAGCAATGACTTTGTTAAATGTATTCCATTTGTAATATTATGTAGTAATATGTATGATGTGTATTGTGCTATGTGTTTGTATTATGAATGAGATAAATAACAATGTATGACATTGTAAAACAATTTCCCTACGAGGTAAATAAAGTCGTTTTTTTCATTTTTTAAAAAAAATGTTGTACATAGAAAATATAATACAGTACCTTGTTTGTTATAAGGAACAAACACGGTCATATCCACTGTCACTGACCCAACCTTAATACGATTTTCCGATATAATCATCCCTTTGTTTATTTGCGAAGAGACTGGTCTCTCTTTAGGGTCAGCCTTCTCTGGTATACCCTTTGTTAGAAGGAACTGGATTCAGATCGATCCCGTGGTAACGACTTCCCCTGAACGTAAATTTCAAATTGAAGGCTTAGAATTAAATGAAGACAAGCCCGCGGCGTCACTCAGTACGTGTATTATTCTTATCTCATGTAGTCTACTATCCAATTGGCCGCGGTTCGCCAAAACAGTGTATGAGTATTTCAATACGTGTTACGACTTTCTGCCACAGCGCAGGAGACCAGCGGCTCGTATTTACCAGACCAGAACACGAACGGGTGGTGAGGAGAAGATGATTAAGTATTAATGTAAGACAACAGCCGCTTCTGTTTGTTCGATCCTTGCCTTTGTGGCAATAGTTAATTAAGCAACCCACCAAATTAATTTGACTGTCTAACAGCCCTTAGCTCGGCGCGTAGGAAGAAGGCATTGTATCACTTTGTGTTGAAAGATGACGAAATCAGTCGGACGTTACATTCGTTATTACCCGGTTATGTGGGAGTGAATGTCCCACATAATGGTATGTAGTGGACATCGTAACTGCCTCGTGTTGTAGTAACTTTATTAATGCTCAGTGCTTTGCAAAGAGAAACAGAAGCGACAAGAACGAAAAAAGATGATCGCATTCGTCTGTGTCGCATGTGTTTATACGGTTGTATTCTAAATGTTAGTCCTGATGCCCTCTTAGCAAAACATGGCGTTACCTAACCCAGAATTGAGAGAATGAGACGATTTCATTTGTGGGGAGGAAATGGGAGAGGGACTTAGCGTCCATGATAATCAGGCGTTCTCTTTGAGTCTGGGTCAGATGAAAGTGTCACGCCAGAGAAAATCCGGCACGATGATGACAGAAGTGTGGTGCAGTGTTGCCGGGTTGGCTTTTTTTCTTTGTTGTTGTTTTTTAAAAGTAAGTGTCCCATATTCACAAGTTCATATCCCAAGTCTCCGATAATGAATATCCTGTCAAACAAACAGGTCAGTCTTCGCCCCTGGGAATTTGGTCTTGTCAAGCTAATAGAACGATTGCATGCGATCGGGATTTCTCCGAATCTCATCTTTGACTTTGACTACAGCAGAATGGTAGGATAGTCTGTCATATGACAGCAGTATGAGTTGCCAGCGACGCGAAGCCACTTCGGGGATGGACCGGGCAAAATAAGACGATGTTTGAATGTCGTGGGAGCTGGGGAAGAAGGGCGCTGACTCCGCAGAAAGCTTGAATTGATCCCAGCTTCTCCTACTCCCCATTCTCTGCACTCTTGTGAGAAAGTACGGAAATGTTTAGGATGAAAGATTTGTAGGGATTTTATTGAAATTTTGAAATATCGTGGTCCAGCAGCAGAGAATGTCGTTTTTAATGTTTAAGAGAACGCTGCTTCTACATACATACACACACACACACACACACACACACACACACACACACACACACACACACACACACACACACACACAAACCGACGTCATTTTTTTTGGCCATCTGAGTGTGTTAAAGGAAGCACCTTCAGTGCGTAAATTAAATGCTGGAAAGAAGGTGCAGAACTGAATGGTGCGCAAATTTTCACTTATTTTTTTTGTCGGTAGTGTGCTTTCAAGTGACAACAGAGATCACGGGGAAAGCTTGTAGGAGAAACGTTCAAGGCTCCTCTCCCCTTCTTCCACTTCCCTCCACTCTCCCCCCTTCCCTTCATCAATCACGTTCGTTGTTTTCAAGCCACGGCCACGCTGATGGTCTAACTTTGCAGGACATCGTTATTCCGATACAAGAATTGGACGCAGTCAGGCGCGGTGAGGCTGTCAGATGAAGGGATTCAGTGGGACGGAAGACAGGTCAATAAAATGGGAATGGTTTGTCAACAACGGTCATGAAAACAAATGGGAAGGCCGCGGGAGGGAATGGTAAATGCGCTATGAAAAGAAAGTCAAACTAGAAGAAAATCCTCTATCAGGCATTTTCAGAGTTTTACAAGAGATGGGTTAGCACGTCAGACTGCGAGTAGATAAACGCGAAATGTGCAGGCTATAATATCGAATAATAATAATAATATTATATAATATAGAATCTAAGGAAGCACTAATAGCTATTTCCAGGGTGTCGCAAAACGCCTTCACTGGCGGGAGATTTATACTCTCAAAACGCAGGGATTAGCACGTAGTGACATGCGCTCAACAAGCACGCCGGAGAAAAGCAAAGTGGTTCTCATGGAAGTATAAAGGAGTCTCTGTCAATGTCGTCACTTTAGGAGTCAGTTTTTTTTTTTTAATTCTGTGGGCTACACAGATCGACAGAAAGGAGAAACGGAGTTGACTTTTGGTGAGCATGACAAATCAGAGAATTTTGCTATGTTCATTAACGGAAATTTCACTTTTGTAGATAAAGATTACGTGAAAGCTAGCTACGGGAGTGGCGTAATTGGGAATTTGATAGCTATATAGCGAGAGATTTCGAATAGACCTCTATTTAAGGTGTTTGTTACACCTCACTGTCAGATATATAGTAGATCTATACGGTACCATTTCATCATGCTCATTCCACATTTGCCTGAGTCATTTTTGCATTATCCATAAACTCTCCCCCCTATTGCTTGGGTTAGAGTCAGTAGCAGGGTTAAGGGGAGGGTTAGGGAAGGAAAAGCACCCTTTGGGACAGTCATTGTCTAGCAACGTTCTCATGTGCCCTTTCTTTCCTTATCTCTAGCCTTGAATCAAAGCCCTAGATGGGACAGTCCTTGGATATTGAAACAAAATTCCTGGCTAAAGCGATTGGCCGTAAGACATGTGATCTAAGTCAGTCACGGAGGCTGGAGCAAAACCACTCTAATATAAATGAAATCTGAGAGCGATAGTTGTGACAAAACCCTCGGTAGACCACAACATGCAATGTCACACCTTAAAGGGATAGACCATCCCTCTATTGTAGATTGTAGTGTATTACTGTGGTTACTTAATCAGTTTTCACATGTATAATAAAGACATTTTAATGCGCATAATGACTAAGGGCTTTATTTTTCTAAATTGAATCTCTCTTTTAAAGAAACCCAAGCCCCTTTGTTCTACATAACGTATTCTTGAGACACAACTATTGAAAAAAACCCTGTCACCATCTGCATTATTGTACCTCAGAAACATGTATGAAATCTGGTGGTAAAATAAAAACTGTACTTATAGTAGTAAAGTGTTCCTTAGCTCGACACTCAAAACAGGTTAAAGTTAAAGCGCACTATTTAACACATTGATGCGCAATTTTGCATGCAAAATATACTGAACTAGAAAAGGGCAGTGCGCAACCACAGCAATAAACTACAATCTACAACAGAAATGTTGTCTACTTTCATAAATCTCTCTCTCTCTCTCTCTCTCTCTCTCTCTCTACATATATATATACATATATATATATATCTATATCTATATATACATGTATATATATCCTGCCTCATTGTTATTATGCTTTACCTCCTCATCTCCCGGAGCTTTTGAGACCGTCTGATGTGTGAAATTATCTTTACAGGCAGCGCTCCCTGAGGAAGTGTCAGTGACCAATCATTGATTAGACTTGTACAAATAAACCAGGAAAGAAACAAGGTAGAATAGCAAAGGAAATAGACAAGGAAGAAGGAAACACAACTTCCATGTGGAATTCCTAATCAGGGCTGCGTTTGTTTGCTCCCTGCGAGGTGACAATGTAGGAAGCCACACCCCTTCCTTAGCAAAAGAAGTATCAGTCTCTGGGCAAGCCAAGATGGCTGCGACTAATGCTAAAGAGATAAAAACAATGCAGTGACTTGCGAGAGGTTTTTGCTATATTTATATATATGCCTCATTCATTAGTATACATAGTACCGTAATTTTTATCACAATCTCCTTTCACACAAGGCCGTTGATTAAGACTTTCCACTAACAAATTTGAAACTGTAGGTGCTGGCCGTCATGTTGCTGAGCTTTTTCTAGACGGTTATGAGAAAACACGACACATTATTTTCTTACAAACCCCTAGTAAGTGAGCACCGTTCCTCTCTGTAACAGGCGCGCACCAACCAAAACGCACCCCAGAACATAAATTACCGTTGAATCCGATTGGCTGTTCCGATCTGAACATTTGCTCTCATTGACTGATGCAGCTAACTGTACGAGAAATCGTTACCAATGAATTTCATCTCTGAAAGGAAAATACCGTTCTTAGTTAGTCAATTCTGATTAGGTTCGCTTTCGGTTTAGGCAAAGTTATTGTGTGGTTCGCTTTCGGTTTAAGCAAATTATCATTAATTCTCGCTTTCGAAAAAAAAAAAAAGATTTCAGCCCCTCCCCTCCNCCCCCCCCCCCCCCCCCCCCCCCTTTCAAAAAAAAAAAAGTAACAATACAACCAACCATAACAGCAAATAATTTTCTGATATTGGAAAAATAGAAAATTGAAGTAATAGTTGCTGAAGTTGTGGCTTACCATGCCAGAATAACCGTGCTTGAATAATTACTGAGGGTGGGTCATAGTTTCATTCATGATTTGATATTCTGATCTTCCAATCTATACGATCTCTCGACGTAATGGGATTATGTGTTCAAAGGGACAATGGTTTTCTTGACAATGGTTTTCCACTATCTCGTCGAAAAGTTTTAGGTCATTCATGATCCCTTGAAGACAATCTATGAAAAGAAACCAGGCAATAACTTGAGTACGAACACTATTTTCGTGAAGTAATCAAGTTTAGGCTGATAAATATACTTTTTCATTATCAGAGGAATCAAATCAGCCGATATTATAGTCTGTTACATTGGCTTTAATTGGCGATGCATCTTTTACTTTCGGAAGCGAGCTCTGATGACGCAGTCTCACTGCTATTTACTCTCACTTGTTGCTTAAAACGGAAGTGAGTTTTGTTGGAGTTGACTCATCAAGAATAGTCAATTAATGTGGTCACCAACTGTCTTGTGAAAGGACTTAGGCCACTTATGATTCGTGAAGACAACAACAGAGCTTTCCTCAGCCTTATTAACGTCTTCTGAAAGTCGATACTCTACAATGACTTTAATTGAACTCATTAGCTTGTTATCCAATACCCGATTTCGCCCGAGATAATATGAATGACCGTAATTGTCACACTCTATATTTTTTTTAGCTCATGAGGAGAACATTTTGTCTCGGGCTGTCATATAATCTGTCATAAGTTGCGGAATTTCAATGAAAGGAATACATGATTTATTCTTTGACAGTACGGTTCTGGCCAACTTCAGCTCGTTAAAAAGACTGACTGAAATCGATCCCAAACGCATTTTAATCGAGTGTATTTTGACCTTTTTCTTCGAGCTGTTTATGTGACTTACTGGCTGCGTCTAAATGGGCTGGACTGATTTTTTTTTTCTTTCAACAAATGATTAGCATAAAGGGTGAACTGACGTCTACCGCAACCCCGCCAAAGTAATTGGCGCAAACTGACGTCTTCAACAAACTGGTTCCAGTAATTGGAACGGAATGACTGCGACAAGAAGATTGGACGCCCATACATCGATTGGGCTGTGCCACATGTGGTGTGGCCAGAATGTTCGTGAAAGCTATGTATTATTGTGTTTAAAACGGGCTTAACTTTCTTATCTTGGAGAGCATCGTGACGAGCACAACAGTACTAATGTACATTCGGTCTTACCGCCCGTCCTGTCGATTTTGGTTAACACTTTATTTACCGGATCCCCCCTCATTGCCCACTCCACGGGGTTTGCTGCATCGCCTGCTATCGCCCATTCATTTTCCTGCTATCAAATCCTTCAAATGTGATGTTTATATTTACATTTTTTTTCTGAAGTCCTTGTTGATTTTTACAGATCTGTGCTGTTGAATTGAATAAAGCAAAGAGTACCTAGGCTAGGCTGGGCTGCGCTTCTGTTTCTTTGATATTCGTCTTGCTAGTCTCAGACAGCCAATGAGCGGAGTCTAGACGATTTGTGGGTGGAGCTTAGACGTTGTATTAGCATTGTTTTAGAATTAGACTATAAAGCGGAGATAAAATGGATGACAAATTGCCTCTTTCGGAGCCAAATACCAGATTATCATAACATTTCTACATACATTAGGACAATTAGCAGTAAATGTCTTGGATTATAATTCTCATTGCCGTCTTATGACAAAAAAGAGTATATGCAAGGGCTTTCTATTTTTGTCAGAGAAAGCAGTTCAAGAGGCCATTTCCAGGCATGTTTTAGCTTTTTCACTCTGGCAACCTTGCTCACAGTGTGGTGACGTTTTCTCGAATTAACTTCCTGTCCCATGTTTCATTCCTAAAATGACGTCATATCATACTTGAAGAAAACCTGAGAAGTGCAGCCTTTATAACTCAAGGGTTAGGACGTAATACATACGTCATTATTCTCGTAACGATTCCTTTGCGTTTTCCCAGCGAGGCTTGAATGCGGATCGTGTAGACTCATTGTATATTAAGAGAAAAAAATTTGAAGAGTGGCATTTGAAATCCGATTATTATATTTTTTTTTTCTTTTTTATTGTTAGTGGACAAGAGAGGATAACTTAGGCTCTTATAGGGTTTTATAATTGCTATTGTATATTTGGAAGATACAGTATAGTCGCTGGAAAGAACAGAGCAGTCCTCAATCAGACGGCAACCGACACAGTAGGCAGTAGTGGTCCTTGTAGTGGTTTATTGCATGTGGATGGGAACACATAGGGACGTGTCCGGAGTGCAATGATGATATTTCTGGTAACAGGTAACAAGTGCATATTCTTCTTCATTTCTTCTATCAAAATAGAACTGGGCTTCACTTCTGGATTTCCGTAACAGCTTTGACATTTTGAAATAGATTAAAATAATTTACTTGAAAAAATAGTTACTCCTAGAATCTATTTCTATTGGACCCGACAGGTCACGTCACGTCTCGTCACATCACGTCATTTCATGTAAAGATATACTGCATTCTCTATCTGAAGAATGGCGTCGCAAGTCTTATCGTACTTATGCGGACTTGTTCGAATCAGATTCATACTTACGAAGAGAGGACATTCAAAGAAGTCGCGGAAAACATCATACACGTAGTTACTGGGCAATACTGGATAATTGGAAATGAAGTCGACCTAATCAAGACCTCTCCCAATAATTTAATCATGGTGGGTTTGTTGCCAGTTTTAGCAGGAAGCCCCGTGCATTGCACAAGGTAGAAATGATGTTTTCTAGCTTCTGAGTCTGAGAACGTTATGATGATTTCGCGGTTCTGAATCCCAGTAACATTTTCCCCATTAAGGTTACGCCAAGATGATAAAACACCGTATTATTGTAGTTCGGCTTTTAGCTTCATGCCGTCAGCTCCGTGTAATAACTCTCTTACTGACAATTATATATA